>JAKOOJ010000024.1:4277500-4747500 GCA_022577455.1 Arizona elegans
ACTAGGAGGAAAGGGATGGTAGAAAACGTACGCTTACTATCGGTAAATATTAATGGCTTAAACGCTCCTATCAAAAGAAAAAGGATAATGAATAAATTAAGAAAATGTAAATATGATATTATTTGTTTACAAGAGACACATATAAAAAAAGTCTCAAGATAGCTTATTAGAAAATTCTAGATTAGGTAAAAAATTTACTTCATTAGCTGATCAAAAAAAAAGAGGAGTGGTGATTTATGTGCAGCATCATTTGGTGGCTAAGAAAGTATTTGCAGATCAGGAAGGCAGAGTATTAATGCTGGAATTGGAGATTGCTCAGCGGAAGTGTCTATTAGTTTGTATTTATGCCCCCAACTGTAACCAAAGGATCTTTTATGAAAATTTATATAACAAATTCACAGAAATGGAATATGAATATATTTGCCTGCTGGGTGATTTCAATGCTGTTATAGATAAGGCCAAAGATTATGTCCCGGGGAAAAGGAAAGGAGGAGGGAGAGATGTGAAGAGGGTACTACCAAGGATATGTGAGAATATAAGAGAGGAATTTGGTATATATGATGTCTGGAGGCTGCAGAACCCTGGAAGGAAGCAATATACTTATTTCTCCCCCCGGCATCATTCATGGCCATGCATTGATATGATCTGGATGTCACCTGATTCGAATGAGATAACTTCAGAGGTAGAAATTGGCACTAACGAATGGGCTGACCATAAACCTTTAATGTTGACTTGGAAAATATTGGGCCAAAGAAGGAATAGATGGAGAATGAATGTAGGGATTTTGAAAGAGGAAGAATTTATAAATATGTTTAAGAAAGAGATGTGGCTTTTTTTCAATGAAAATAAAAAGGAAGACACCTCAATATATAATACTTGGGATACAGCCAAAGCAGTGATGAGGGGATTGGCGATTAAATATTTGGCTGGTAAACGTAAGGCTCAAAGGAAGCAGAGGGAAGCCTTCCTGAGCAGCTTACAAAAAGCTGAAGAGGCAATGCAAAGGCGTCAGGAAACTGGAAATTGGATAGAAGAGAGGAATTTCTGGCAACATCAAATTAGACTGTTGGATCAGGAAGAACCAGCCAATAAAATAAAATGGGCAAAGCAAAATCACTTTGAGAATGCCAACAAGCCAGGGAGGTGGTTAGACTATCGTTTAAGAAAGGAGAGAGAAAATCAAAGAATAGAGAGGTTAAAGGATCAGGGTGGAAGGTTGCATTTTGATATGGAAGGTAAGAGAAGGGTGGTGCAAGAATTTTTTACTCAGCTATATAAAAGGGGTGAAGAAGGGGAGCAAGACATTTGAACATATTTGGAGAGCACAAACTTGCCAAAAATCACTGGGACAATGAAACAATTGCTTAACGCAGAAATTACTGAGGGTGAGGTAGAATTGATTATGGGGAAACAAGTGAATGGGAAGACACCAGGGATGGATGGATTACCTGTAGAAGTATACAAGATGGGTTTTGAGGTGCTGGGTAAGCACATGGTGGAACTATTTAACGGGGTGATGAAAGACTCAAATACCGGCATTTTGGTCAGAGGCCTATATATCTATTCCACCAAAGGAAGGCACTGATTTGACACTTATTAAAAACTACAGACCGATCTCATTGCTTAATTCGGACTATAAAATATTTACGGCACCTCTAGGCATGAGACTTGGATGTTTTCTTAACCAATTTATTCACCCAGATCAGAATGGATTCCTGCCCAACCAACAGCTACATGATAATATGAGAATGGTGATGAACATTTTAGAGTACTATGAAAATTGTCCGGATAAACAGTTATCCTTGATTTTTGTCAATGCCCAAAAGGCGTTCGACAGAGTGAGTTGGGACTTCATGATTTTCCAAATGAAATATATGGATTTTGGTGAGAGGTTTATGGGAGCAGTGCAGGCAATCTACCGTGAACAGACAGCAAAAGTATTAATCAATGGGGAGGAAACAGAGAAGATTTGGATTGGTAGGGGTACACGGCAGGGTTGTCCACTCTCTCCGCTATTATTTGTGCTAACACTAGAACCATTGCTTAGGGAGGTTAGGAGGAATACGGAAATAAGAGGAATGAGGGTTAGGCACGAGGAGGTGAAAGTTCAGGCATATGCGGGTGATCTAGTTTTCATACTGGAGAATCCTTCAGAATCAGGACCAAAGCTATTACAGATAGTTAGGGATTTTGGGAGAGTAGCAGGATTATTAATTAACGAGGAAAAAATGAAAATATTAGTTAAGAATATGACGCAGAGGCAGAGATGTCAGTTGGAGGGACTCCTGGGGATGCAGACAACTAATAAAATAAAATACTTGGGAATTTGGTTGACACCAAAGTGCTCTTCTGTAAAGGAGGATAATTATGTTCCCCTTTATAATCAGACAGAGATTTGGAGAGGTGGAAAAATTTACAACTATCTCTTATGGGAAGGATAGCTGCCGTCAAAATGTACGTCCTCCCCAAATGGTTGTTTTTGTTCCAAACAGCCCCGGTAAGTCTGGATAGGGAATTCTTCAACACCTTGAACAGAGTTATTTCTAAATTTATTTGGCAAAGTAAAAAATCAAGGATTAATTTTAGGATGATGCAAGAACCTAGACATAGAGGGGGATTTGGACTCCCAAATTGGGAGCTTTACCATCAGGCAGCCATTCTGATATGGGTGAAGGACTGGATCACCCTGAAAAGGAGGCAGCTATTGGCGGCAGAAGGCCACAGCCTTCAACATGGTTGGCACCACTTTTTATGGCCAGGACAGTCAACCCGACCGAGGTATTTTCGGAATCATTATTTACGTAAGACCCTAGGGGATACCTGGGAAAGACTTAGGAGAAAGTTGTATCTGAAGATACCATGTTGGATTTCGACTCAGGAGGCCCTGGTATACCCAATGTTATATAAAAGAGAGAAGGTCTTGACCTATGAAGACATTTTGGATACACAGGGCAGACTGAAGACACGGGAACAACTGAGGTCAGAGGGGTGTAATATAGACTGGTGGGCCTACACCCAAATACACTCAAGGTGGAAGAAAGATCAGGAGAGTGAAGGGTTATATCATGTGAAAAAAGAATTGGATAAAATATTATTAAGTAATGACAGGAAAGTTTTATCGAGATGCTATTCTTACCTATTATCATTGAAAGCGGGGGAGGAAGTCGTTAAAGACTCCATGATTGCCTGGGGGCGAAATATGGGTTATTCATTGGATTTTCAAAAATGGGAGGAGATTTGGCTTAAAAAATTAAAATTAACTATGGCATCCTCTTATAAAGAGAATATTTATAACATGGTTTATAGATGGCACCTACCTCCAGCAAGATTAGCTAAAATGTTCCTCAGGACATCTCCACAGTGCCCTGAAATGTGGGTATAGCAATGGAGCCTACTTCCACCAATGGTGGACATGTCCGCTGGCAGCTAAATATTGGATGAAAATACGATGATGGTTGCTTGAAATTACACACTGTAGAGTGGAACTGAAACCGGAAACCTTTTTGTTGGGGGTTAGACCCATAAATATTGGATTGACTAAATGGTATCTGATGCTGCACATAATCACTGCAGGGAGACTGGCATTCACACAAGAATGGAAGAATGAGGACTTACCAACGGACTCAAAAATAATTTATAAAATCATGGAATGTGTGGAGTCCGACAGACTTACAAAACTGATCAAGGGTAAAAGAGACTCAGATTTTTATAGTAGTTGGAACATGTGGTATGATTGGATCCAGAAACAATGGGAGAGAGACAAAGGATAATGTTGGATTATAATTATAGATGATGGTCTAATTATGGTAATCAATAAGTATTGGAAATGTAAATTTGTATATAAGAATCTGTAAATATTTTCTATTTTTACTTTCTGATTATTGGTGTATACTGTATATACAAGGATATTTTGGTGATGTTACACCGTGATAGAAAAACTATTATACATTTGTCTTTGTTTTTTGTTTTTTTGAACTATAATAATTTTTTTTTAAAGGACTGATTAGCACGCTCCACAATGGTTTCACCCGTTGAATTATAGGGAAGACCATGAGTAAGAACAATATTCCAGGTTGTACAAAATTGCAAAAAAGCCTGTGAAGAATAGGCAGGCCCATTATCCATTTTTAAAGAAGAGGGCTTGCCCAAAGCCATAATGGCTGAAAAAAGATGAGAAATAACATGATTAGCTGTTTCCCCTCGTTGAGGCGTAGCCCAAATCGCTCCGGAATAGGTATCAATAGATAAATGAATATATTTCCAGGGAGCCAAAGAGGGAACATGGGTAACTTCCATTTGCTTGTGCCAGCCCCCTGGCATTTTGATGGAAAAAAGAATGACTAAAAAACGGATCTGTGAACAAAGTGGGTAAAACATGAACAGCAGCATCAGCGTGTCTGTTGCCTTCAGAAAGGGGACCAGGAAGGGACGAATAACTGTGTATGTGAGAGACAAAGTACAAATGTTTCCGGTCTTGTAGCAGTTGCTGCAAAGTGAGAAATAGGGCCATAAGATTGGAGTCAATCCTAGGCATGATATAAGCACCTGGAAGATTAAAAATAAGTTGACACACATACTGAGAGTCAGAGATCAAATTAAAAGGCTGCTGGGAAACAGTGTGGAAAGCTAAAATAGCAGCAGATAATTCTGAGCGTTGTGGTGAGGATTGCACTGCGGTGTAGGACACTTTCCAGGTATCATCATGTGGATCCTTGTAAGCAATCACTCCTCTCGTTCGTCCTCCATCAGAAAAAACAGCAAGAGCTTGCGATAATGGAGAAGGAGAAAGCAGTGGGCAGACAGGAAAGGAGGAAGTCATTAAACAAGTAAGCCGAGGATCTTTAGGCAAATGATATGAAATACAACCAACATAGTCAGTTAAAGCACACTGAAGAGATAAATTATTCTGAAAATAAAAGTGAAAGTCAGATTTCAGGATAGGAAGAACAATATTTATTAAATCAGTCCCATTTCTACGACAAGCTCGAGTGCGCCCCAAGGTTATAATTTCAGCAATGGCTTGGATAAATGGCAAAATAATTTTGGGATGGGGTATGGGATAAATAAAGCCATTCAATACAATATACTTTTTGCTTTTCTAAAACAGTCAATACTCCCGTGGGCAGCTTACTAGTAGGGAATATTAAAAGAGTTAACTGACAATCTCTATGAGGGATACGATCTACAAACTGAGTACTCAACATGTCATTAATTTTCTCAACTACAGCAAATGCTGCAGGCGGAACTATAATGAGATCTCCAGGCTGTTTTCCTTTAGTCAATAAATCAAATAATGGACTAAGGCAGATCAGGTCGCAACTAATTTGCAATATGCTAAACATAATACTTTTTGCAATGCTAATAAACCAGGGAGTTGGTTAGCATATCTGTTAAGGAAAAAACAAAAGTCACGGACCATAGAGAAAATAGAATATAAAGGTAAAGAGGTTTATCATCAAAATATGATTAAAAAAGCATTTTTAGAATTTTATACGAGGTTGTATGCTAGTGATAAAATTCAAAGTATAGATGTAGATAGATACTTACAGAAAGAGAATATTCCTATAATTACAAGAGAGCAAAGGGAGGGTTTAAATCAACCAATAACTTCCGAAGAGATTATGTTTGCAATTAAGCAGTTGAAAGTGGGTAAAGCCCCTGGGACGGATGGTTTGACAGCTGCTTATTATAAACACTTGCAGTTAGAAATGGTGGGACCACTCAAAGAGTTATTTACCAACATACAATCTGGAGGAGATGTACCCCCATCCTGGAGGACAGCTTTTATTTCTCTGATTCCAAAGGAGGAGCAAGACCACACCCAGCCAAAAAATTATAGGCCTATATCACTTTTAAATACAGATTACAAGATTTTTGCTAAAATACTAGCAAATAGGTTAATGACAGTCATGCAACAAATAATTCATAATGATCAAACTGGTTTTATAAATGGTAGACAAATGAAGAGTAATGTAAGGCAAGTGGTTAACCTATTAGAGTATTTGGGGAAGAACAACCAAATCCCTGTGGTGCTAATATTTCTTGATGCGGAGAAAGCATTTGATCGATTGAATTGGTATTTCTTATTGAAAATAATACAAAAGATGCAATTTTTTACATATTTTACAAAATCTATTAAGGCAATATATCAAAAACAAACAGCGCAAATAATAATTAATGGTAGTTTAACAGATATTTTTAATATAGAAAAAGGAACAAGACAAGGATGTCCCTTGTCTCCATTATTGTTCAACTTGACTTCGGAATTTTTGTTGAGTAAGATACGTGGGTCGGACAAAATAAATGGAATTAAAATTAGGCAGTATGACTACAGAGTACGAGCATTCGCAGACGACTTGGTTGTTACTTTAACCCAACCATTACAGTCGGTTGTAGGTTTAATGGATATAATTAATCAATATGGACAAGTATCTGGATTTAAAATAAATGCAGGGAAAACGAAGATAATAACTAAAAACATGATTACAAATCAAAAAGATGAATTAGAAAGATTAACAGGATTTGGAATAGTAAAAAAAGTTAAGTATTTGGGGGTTTATATTATGACATCAAATGCGAAATTATTCATGCATAATTATGATCCGTTGTGGCAAAAAATACAGAGAGAGATGGAAAATTGGAAAAAATTACAATTATCCTTGTTAGGAAGAATAGCAGCAGTAAAAATGAACGTTTTGCCTAAGTTTTTGTTTCTTTTTCAAATGATACCAATACTTTAAAAAGATGAAAATTTGAAGATATGGCAGAAGGGTATTAATAATTTTGTCTGGGCAGGGAAGAGACCGAGAATAAAACAAAAAATAATGCAGGATATATGTGAAAGAGGAGGTCTCAAAATGCCCAACCTAAGACTATATTATGAGGCAGCTGCTCTGTCAGCAATGAGTGACTGGATGAATTCAACAGAAGAAAGAATATTGATTTTTTTTTTTATTGAAAAAGTTTTACAATTACATTTTCTCCCCTTTTCCCCCCAACCCACCCTAACCTCCCTAACCCTCCCTAACACCCCCTAGCCCACCCCTCCCCCCCAGACTTCCACAAAATATAATCCAAATCAAAATCCCCTTTTTATAAAACTTGAACCCCTCCCTCCCCTGTATATTTTTCACATCTTCACAAAATTCAATTATTCTATCTCTATATAATACTTTCAGTTAAAAGCTATCTGATATTTCCTAGTTTGATATTTATTCTGCACATAATCTATCCACTTTTTCCACTCCCATACATAAGTCTCTTGTGAGCGATCTTTTAAATATGCTGAAATCTTCGCCATCTCTGCAAAGCTGGCCATCTTCAAAGTCCATTCATCAATAGTAGGCATAGCTTCATTTTTCCAATATTGACCTATCAGTAATCTCGCTGCTGTTATCATATACAATATCAAGTTTGTTTCACCCAATGTAAAACCCTTAACTATACCCAATAAAAACAATTGTGGAGAAAACTGAATTTTTTCTTCAAAACATTGTGCATAACCCACCAAATTTTTATCCAAAAAGCCTTCACTTTCTTACAAGTCCACCACACATGATAATATGTGGCATCTAGGCAATCGCATCTCCAGCATTTTGGTTGAACATTAGGGTACATACACGACAGTTTCTTAGGATCTAAATGCCATCTATAAAACATTTTATAAAAATTTTCCCTCAAATTCTGTGACTGTGTAAATTTAACATTCTGAACCCAAATTTTTTCCCATGTTTCCAACATCACTGGTTCTGCAAAATTTTGTGCCCACTTTATCATACAATCTTTAACCAATTCAGTTTCTGAATCCCTTTCTAACAAGACATTATAAACCCTTTTAATATGCATTGGACCTTTCTCTTTTATATGTCTAACCAATTCTTCCTCATACATCATTATACCAGTTTTTTGGTCCTCTTTCCATCTCAATTGAAGTTGATTATACTGTAACCAGGTTAAGTTAATCCCTTCATCCAACAGCGTTTCTAAAGTCTTCAGTTGCCATCTGCCCGCATCTGCAAAAAGAACTTCTTTATATAACAACCCCCCGAGTGACATTATATTTGTATTCCACATGATATGACCAAGATCCAACCACAACGGTATTTTGTAATCCCATTTAAGTCGGTGCTTCTTCCAAACTCTCATCAAGGAATCTCTAAGTATATGGCTTTTAAATACTTTATCCACTTTGTTCTCATAAAATAAATAAGCATGCCATCCAAATTCGAGGTCAAAACTTTCTATATTCAATATTCCAGTCTTTTTCCTTCCAAACCAGTCGCTTGCTTGAGTCAGAGCTGCTGCTTCATAATATAATTGTAGGTTTGGAAGTTTAAGACCTCCCCTCCCCTAAGACCTCTAATAAGATTTTAGACTTATTCCCTTTTTCTCTATATATTTAGAGGTCTGTTTTTTCTTTCTTTTTTTCTTTTCTTTTTTTTTTCCCCTCACTGGATTTAACAGAATTGGATTTTAAAATATTTTTCCCTTGGATTAAGACTTGAAGAATCAGCTGGAGAAAAGATATCAAATTGATTTTTTATAATTTTTTTGTATGGACTCTGATTCTGATTTTTGATTTTGAATTTATAATTTTACTTTTTAACCTTTTCTTCTCTTTTTTTCCCTACCCCCCCCCCCTCTCTCTCTCTCTCTTTTTTTTTTTTGAGATAGTTGGTCATAATTTTTTTTTATTGCAAAAGTTTTACAATTACATTTTCACCCCTTTCCCCCCCCCCTCAACCCACCCCAAACTTCCCAACCTCCCTAACCCACCCTAACCCTCCCCTCCCCCCTCGGACTTCCACACAATATACTCATATCAGATAAAAGGAAAAACCCTCCTTTGTATAGAACTTATATAAAACTTGAACCCCTCCCTCCCCCTTATAAGTTTTCATCTTCATTACATTAAAATATTTCTATCTTAATATAACATTTTCAGGTAAATTTTCATCTTCATTACATTAAAATATTTCTATCTTAATATAACATTTTCAAATAAAAGCTATTTGATACTTCCTAGTTTGATATTTGTTCTGAACATAATCTATCCACTTTTTCCATTCCCATTCATAAGTCTCTTGTGAACAATCTTTTAAGTATGCTGAAATCTTCGCCATCTCTGCAAAACTGGCCATCTTCAAAGTCCATTCCTCAATCGTGGGCAATGCTTCATTTTTCCAGTATTTACCTATCAACAATCTTGCTGCTGTTATCATGTACAATATCAATTTTGTTTCAGTCAATGTAAAACCCTTAACTATACCCAATAAAAACAATTGTGGAGAAAATTGAATTTTTTTCTTCAAAACATTCTGCATGACCCACCAAATTTTTTCTGGAACATCTTGCATAATTTTCAGTTTCACTCTCAGTTTTTTCTCGTTCCAGACAAACTTGTTCAGTCCTCTTTGCCATTCTTTCAATTGTTTATCACTTTTAAGCACCGGAATCATTTGAAACAAAAAAAGAACTCTTGGCAAAATGTTCATCTTAACTGCTGCTATTCTTCCAAGTAAAGACAGCTGCAGTTTTTTCCAAGTCTCCATATCTTTCTGTACGTCTCGCCACAACACCTCATAATTATTTTGAAACAGTTTCATATTTGACTCTGCAACCTGAGCTCCTAGATATTTGACCTTTGGTACTATCTCAAAACCTGCCTTGCTTTCAAGTTCGTGTTTTCGATCTTGTGTCATATTTTTAACTATCATCTTAGTTTTTTTCTGGTTCAATCTAAATCCTGATACTGTACCATAATCTTTTATAATGTCTTTCATCTGGATTATTGATTCCATCGGCTGTGTTAGGGTAACAACCAGATCATCTGCAAATGCCCTTATTCTGTAATCCTCTTGCCTTATCACTATTCCTTTCAAGGTGCTCAAGTCCCGTATTGTATTCAACAAGACTTCTAATGTTAAAATAAATAACAATGGGGATAACGGACAACCTTGTCTTGTTCCTTTTTCAATATTAAAGTCTGTTGTCAAACTTCCATTAATAATAATCTGTGCCTTTTGTTCTTGATAAATTGCTGAAACCGCCTGTATAAATTGATCCCCAAAGTCCATCTTTTTTAAAGTCTTTAATAGAAAGTCCCAATCCACTCTATCAAAGGCCTTCTCCGCATCCAAAAAGACCAGCACTGCAGGGATCTGTTTATTCTTCTCAAGATATTCCAATAAGTCTATAACTTGCCTTACATTATCCTTTTTTTTAATTTGATTTATATGCCGCCCTTCTCCAGAGACTCAGGGCGGCTTACAATGCGTTAAGCAATAGCCTTCATTCTTTTGTATATTTTATACAAAGTCAGCTTATTGCCCCCACAAACTGGGTCCTCATTTCACCTACCTTAGAAAGGATGGAAGGCTGAGTCAACCTTGAGCCTTGGAGAGATTCGAACCAGCAGAAATTGCAGGCAGCTGTGTTAATAACAGGGTGCATTAAACCACTGTACCATCAAGGCTCAAGGCTCTTCATGTATCTACCTTCTATAAATCCCGCTTGGTCACAATGAATCACCTCTTGAATAACTGGCATCAACCTGTTGGCTAATACTTTTGCAAATATTTTATAGTCATTATTCAGAAGAGATATTGGTCTAAAATTCTCAGGTTTTTTAGGACCTATTTGCTCTTTCGGTATCAATGAAATATAAGCTGTTTTCCATGATGGGGGTATTTTACCCCCTTGTATGCTACAAAATAAGTCTTTAAGATGTTCAATCATTTCTGCTTGTAAAGTTTTATAGTACACCGCAGTTAAACCATCCGTCCCAGGAGCTTTAGCTGTTTTCAATTGTTTAATTGCGGCAATAATCTCCTCGGCTGTTATAGGATAATTCATTCTCTCCTTTTGTTGATTAGTAATTTTTGTAACTCTTTTATTTTCTAGATATTTTTCTATAAGTCCATTCTGTGTATCATCTTTGGCATATAATTTAGTATAATAATCTACAAAAACTTATTTAATTAATTTTTGTTGAGAAATTTCCTTCCCTCCAATGTCAATACTATCAATAATCCATGTACTCTGCTTCTTCCTTAGTGTATAAGCCAACCATCTGCCCAGTTTGTTAGCGTTGCAAAATGTGTTATGTTTCACAAATTGTAAATTTGTTGCTGTTTGTTCCGCCATAAGCATTTGAAATTGATCTTTCAAAAGTTTTATAGCTCCCCGTATTCTTTCATCTGTTGGATTTTTTATAAGTAACTGTTCTTTATTCTTTACTTCTACTTCTATTTCAGATCTTTTCTTTTGTCTATTCAATTTATGTTTAGAGTTCATATGAATGAGTACCCCTCTCATGTACGCTTTACTCGCATCCCACACAATTTCAATAGGGGTACCCTTATTCAAATTCATTTCAAAAAATTCTTTCATCTGCTTTTTAAGTTCTATTATATTTTTTTCATATCTAAACAGATTTTCATTTAATCTCCATGATCTTCTCTCACTCTTTCCCATCTCAATTTCTATCCATACCGGGCTATGGTCAGTTAAAGTCCTTGGAAAAATCTTTGTTCTTTTTGTTTTTACAAGTAAGTCAGCTGATAGTAAAATAAAATCAATCCTAGAAAAGGATCTGTGTCTATCTGAAAAAAAGGTAAAGTCCAATTCTTTTGGGTTATGTATTCTCCAAATATCTTCTAATTCTAAATCTTCTTTCATATCAAAAAAAGTCTGTGGTAGTCTAATCCTCGACTTCGCCGAACTCTTTTTATCTATTTTTGAATCAATTACTCCATTCCAATCTCCCATGATTAAAATAGATCTATAGTCCCATTGCAATATTTTAGAATGCAAAGTTTTGTAAAAATTATCCTGTTGTTGATTAGGAGCATAAATTCCAATCACTAGAGTTGGGCCACTTGCTGTTTGCAGTTCAATTGCTATAAACCTACCACCTTCATCTGCTTCTATAATTTTAGCTGACAGTCTTTTATTTATATAAATAACCACACCATTCTTTTCTTCCAGACTTGAGGCTATAAAATGTGTTCCTAATCTTGAATTTATCAGATATTTTTGATCTTGTGTTCTAACATGAGTTTCTTGTAAACAGATTATATCATTATTAAATTGTCTCAGGTATGTAAATAATTTCTTCCTTTTCTGTGGTGAGTTCAGTCCGTTCACATTCCATGATAAAAACTTAATCGTCATGTACACTTTTTTGAAGCGACGAGCAGAATTGCCGAAGAACTTCCGAGTCGGTAGTCTTCGGCTTTGCTCCCCCCATGGCTTCACATTCTTGTATATTGCTCTTGGCTCCTTTCTTATATTGTTGTGGCTTGGGCCTTTCCTGTTGTTGTTTTTCTTTGAGTTGCTTAGAAATTGCTCGAGTTACACGCTGATCTTTAGCTTTAGCCATCCGGGCTAGGTCCAAAGCCACATCTCTTGTAGTCTTAGGTAGGTCAGTCACAATTTTCGAAGGAGGGTCTAGCAGGGGCTCCTCCAGAAAACCTCCTGTAGCTCCCTGCATTTCCATTACCTCTGGTTCCACCTGCTTAAACTGCTCTTCCATCTCTTTCTGGAGTTGCTTCTCCTTGTCACTCTCCTTTATCTCCAACACAGTAGATGTACGTGGGGATGGTGAACTCCCTTTGAAAACATTAGAATAAAATTCTTCCGCCTTCTCAACAGTGTTTAATCAATATCTTTTCCCATTATACCTCAAGATTATGCCAGTTGGAGCATCCCACCGGAATGGAATTTGTTGTTTTTTTAATTCATTCACCAAAAATCCAAAATCCTTTCTATCTTTTAACATCTTAGGTGGTAGTTCTTTATAAACTCCAATCTCCTTTCCCTCCACTTGGGCAGTAGAGAGAAAAGACTTTTGCAAAATATCATTTCTCATTCTTCTGTCTGTAAAATATATTACCACATCTCTAGGAAATTGTCTTTGTCTGGCCACCCAGGAATTCACTCTGTAAATTTTGTCAATTTTGCAAAAAATCTCTTCAGGGCTAATCTTTAACAGCACAGCAAGAGCATCAGAACAAATCTGTCTCAAATCTTGTCTATCGTTCTCTCTTATGCCTCTCAGCCTTATAGCAAATTCCATGGACCTGAACTGCATCATTGTAATTTCATTTTCAATTCTCTGCATTTTATTGTCAGCATCAAAGATTTTGTAGTCAGTCTCCTTCATTTTGACATCCATTTCTAATTTAAATTCTTCCACCTTAGCATCCGTTTTAATAATTGCTTCTGATAATCCAGTCACCACTGTCATTAATTTATTGGTCACCTTATCATACTTTTCTTGCACCACCTCTTTAATTTCTTTAATCTCCTGCTTAATTTCCTGTTGGGACTCTTTGAATTTCTCATCCAAAACCTGAGTAATAAAATCCTTTAAGCTTTCAAGATCAATCTCTTTTTTCTGGCTCTGCTGGCTGGGAGGCTGCTGTTCAGGTTTACATGTGGGGGATCCCCCACCACCACCACCTTCCCTTCCTATTTGGTCTGCTTGGAAGCCATCCTGCCACGTAAACTGGCTTTTCCAAAAAAAGAAATCTTTTTTCCCTTTCCTCCACCACAAAGTCCTCTAAAAAATTCCCCCAGGTTTAATCAGAATAAGAGTGAAATTGAAGCAAAATCAGACTTATTTTAAAAAAGGTTTTCTTTTCTTTTCCTCCACTTGTTACAGACAGTGCAACTTTGTAGCTAGTTGAAATCCACTCTCACTTTCAGCTCATTAACGCTGAAGCCGGGCGCCATTTTCAAGAAACTTTCACTCACTCACTCTTCCGTTTTAGAATAAATCACAGGGCTAGTAATACTTGCAGTTTTGGAGGTTCAAGTTGTTGTTCCACCCTGGTAATTTGAATTGCTTTGTTTTCAGTAAAAAAAGGTTGCTCCTGACGCCTTGTTCTGCGCTAGGCAGACTCGTCCCACGCTGTCCGGAGTCTCGGCAAGCTGAAAGGGAGCCGCGCCTGTTTCCTCCCCAGAAGCAAACGATAGCTATCTGGGTGCTCACAGGGGCTCAACCTGCTTCTCACCCACTCTCTTCCAAGATTCCTGCTGGATTCTGGAACTTCCGAGCCGCTTCTCTTGATCGAAGCGGCTCTAACAGGCAGCGGGGCTGGCGGTCCAAAAACGGGACCGTCTTTCGGTGTCAGGAAGCAAACCGGAAGTCAGGACTCAAGAATATTGAATATTGAGGGATATGATTTGGTTTACGGTTGGCATGCTTATTTATTATATGATAAGAAAGTGGACAAGACTTTCAAAAGTCATATATTAAGAAATGCTTTACTGCGTGTCTGGAAAAAGTATCAGTATAAATTAAAAGATAAGTTACCAATGTGGGCAATACCCAGACACATGATAGAGAATATAAGTGTAGAGCAAAAACAAGATGTGACTACTTATAAAGAGCTTCTTAATAAGGAAGGAGGTATACTACAACTAAAATCTTTGAATCAATTAAGAGAAGAAAGGATAATCCAAACATGGTTTCAGTATGGACAGCTGCAAGCTAGATGGAGAGAAGATCGGAAAATTGGTATCTCGCAAAATGAGGAGAACTTGGTAAAACAAATTAGAGACCAAAGTCAAATGCATATAAAAAGGTTGTATAATGCATTGGTAGAAATAGATTCAGAAACAGAGCTAGTTAAGGATTGTATGATAAAATGGGCACAAAATATTGAAGAACCAATAATGATGGAAACGTGGGAAAAAATATGGGTTAGAAATGTAAAGTTTACGCAAGCTCAAAACTTAAGAGAGAATTTTTATAAAATGTTTTATAGGTGGCATCTAGATCCTAAAAAGCTAGCCTGTATGTATCCAAGTTTGCAACCTAAGTGTTGGAGATGTGAATGTGATGATGCCACGTATTATCATATATGGTGGACATGTAAAAAAATTAAGGCATTTTGGATAAAAATATGGTGGATTATTCAAAACATTCTCAAAAAGAAGATAAAATTCACTCCACAGTTCTTTTTGTTAGGTATAATTACAGACTTTATGGTCATAGAAACTAAATTGATTTTAAATTTAATAACAGCAGCCAAGCTTTTGGTGGTGCAGTATTGGAAGAAGGAAGACTTACCTACTATTGAAGAATGGACATTAAAAGTAGTGAATTTAGCAGAGATGGCAAAAATTTCGGCATATTTGAAGGACCACTCAAATGAAAGATATATATCGGAATGGAGAAGATGGATTGACTATATTCAAAACAAATATCGGACTAAAAAGTTTCAAATAGCTTATGAATGAAACCAACTTTTTCTTTTTGAATTATGTTTTGTTAGTTGAAAGGGGAGTTAAAGAGCAAGACGGAGTTTGGAGCCTACAGAAAGTTAGCATATTTTAGTTTATGTTTGTTAAATGTTATACCCTGTATTTGCTCTGGGAAGTCCGGGGTGGAGGGAGGGGGGTTGGAGGGAGAGTGGGGATGAGGGATTGGGTGGGTGGAGGAGGGAAGGGGGGGAGGAGGGATGGGGAAAAAATTGTTGTAATACTTGATAAAACTTTTTAATAAAAAAATAAAAATAAATCAAATAATGGACTAAGTAAATGTGTAGGCAAAGAAAAATATGGGTGGACCCAATTAATGGTACCCAGCAATTGTTGCAAATTAACCAAGGAAATAACTTTGGGTAGGCTTAAACGAGGAAAAGCCGGAGCAGAAAAAGACTGCAACATTTTATGTCCTAAATACAGATAAGGAGAGTGCAGCTGTATTTTTTCCGAGGCAATTTGCAATCCATAGACACATAAATCATTTTGTATTTCGGAAAGCCAGTTAGACTGTATTTTTGGCACTCCAATTAAAATGTCATCTATATAATGATATACCAAAGCCAATGGATGACGTTTTCGAAAAGGGGCTAATGCCTCAGCAACATAAAATTGACATAATGTAGGACTATTCAACATTCCCTGTGATAAAACCGTCCAGTGATAACGTTTATTAGGTTCTGAATGGTTCACCGCAGGCACTGTAATGGCAAACTTTTCCTGATAAGAGGGGCATAAAGGAATAAAAAAGAAGCAATCCTTTAAGTCAATTGCCATCACCTCATGATCTTGGGGAATCAAATTAGGATTTGGTGTCCTGCACTGCAAGGGGCCCATAGGTTGAATACATGCATTCACGGCTCTGAGATCATGCAAAAAACGCCACTTGCAACTTTTCTTTTTTATCACAAACACAGGGGTATTCCATGGACTAGTGGATGGCACAACATGACCAGCAAGCAGCTGATCTTTTACCAACTGGTGGAGAGCCATTATTTTTTCATGTGATATGGGCCATTGATCAATCCACACCGGCTCTTTAACCATCCAAGTCAATGGGAGGGCAGTAGTTTCAGTCCTCCAAAGTGAGGGTGGCCCCCAATTTACTGAGCAGGTCGTGCCCCCAAAGGCTGACATTAATATCTAATATAAAGGGGCGGACCTGAATGACCAAATCTGAATTAGGCAAGTGAGCTGAAAGAAATCGTGCACTTTGACATGCACTTTGATGACCCCCCACCCCCCACACACTTGGGCAGGGCTCAGTTGGCCAGGCAGCAGACCACTGCTTGGCAGAGATCACTGAAACATCTGCTCCAGTGTCCAAAATCCCCTCAAAGGGCTTACCCTGCAACACAATGATCTGACTGGGCCGTTGGGATGTAATCGGGGTAGTGATGGCAGCTATGATGGAAGTGGCTGGGTTAGTAGAACCAAAGCCACCTTCCCCTCTCTCCTTTTGTTCTCCCCCTGCCGGGACAAAATAAGGCAAAAGCAGGAGTTGAGCAGGGCTAGTATAAATGGGCAAAATTTGGGGCAAATTGGTCCACAATTGAATGTAAATAATCCCGGTGTAGTCCAAATCTATCGCTCCAGGAATGACAAAAATACCTTTTTTACCCATGCTTGACTGTGGAAGGACAAGCCCTACATAATTTTCTCTTGGGGGCCTGATAATTGCGATGGAATTACTTGAACCTCAAGGTTGACTCAGCCTTCCATACTTCCGAGGTAGGTAAAATGAGGACCCAGTTTGTGGGGGCAATAAGCTGACTTTGTATAAAATAGAACACCGCTTGGGGGGGAGGGGAAAGCCCTACTAAGCAGGTATATACAAAAGTATGAAGGCTATTACTTAATGCATTGTAAGCCGCCCTGAGTCTCCAGAGAAGGGCAGCATATAAATTGAACTAATAAATAAATAAATAAACCTCCCCAGGAAATTTAAAATTCACTTCCTCCTGCAGTATCAAATCAATACCAGCACTACCTTTTGTAGCTGCAGGAGTATTTTCTATTGTTGGTTTGTTGTCTCTGTTTGGACTGGGGCCAGAGACCAGCCCGGCTGACTGTTTCCTGACCAACATTCACTTGCTCAATGATAACCCTTCTGACACTTTGGGCATTTTGTTTTGGGTTTTGATCCCTGATGGAAGGGAGGGCGAGATGTTGCAGACATTCCCCCCCACCCCAGATTTTGACACTCTCTTTTAAAATGACCAGGTTTGCCACAATTGTAACACTTTCCTTGAGGCTTGCTGCTGTCAGCGCTCCAAACTATGATTTCCCCAGCGCTGACATGAATGAGTGGGAAAGAGCCTGTTAGAAGTAGTAGCTTGACTTTTCACCCAGTTCTTTCCCCCGGCAGATAACGTCACCCAGGTGATGAGAGGAGGGGGGAAATTCCTGTGACTTGAAGTAACTGAGATGAAAGATGGACTTGGAAGATGGCCAATGAGACACTGAGATTTGAGGAACGGAAAGGGAGGGGTTTGGGATCAGAGGATCAGTTTCGGCTGCAAATGAGTTCAGGACTAGATCGTTATTCTTCAATAAATAAGAGATTTCATCAAAGACTTTGTGTTTGAGAATGAAATTTATTTGAGATAACATCGAAACCTGACAGCTGCCTTGTGATAAAGCAGCTGCTAACAAATTGGTTTGGTAAGAGGATGTTCCTATATCTTAACATGCTTTAATCATATCTGCCAAATCAGGATTTTTTCCCAGACCAACAATTGCCCTTCGGCACTCAGAAGTGGTGTTGTCCTTTGCTAGCCTCATCAGCAGCTCATTCTGAGCTTCGGGATTGTCTATCTGTCGCCGTAAAGCATCCTGCAATCTGTTAATAAAATCAGGATACGGCTCAGTAGCCTTCTGCCTGATATTAGAGAAGGCTTGTTGAGGCTTGCCAGAAAACAGGCACTTTTCCAAAGGCTCGATAAGCGCATTCAGAAGAAACTTGTAAAGTGGCAGCTGGTAGAATAATCTGAGCATCAACTGGGGCAAAAGGGACAGATCCATATAATTGATCAGGAATAAATGCTCCTCCCGGCTTCCGGTTTGGCTTCTGTCGCCGCCAGACGGTCTTTCGGGACCGCCAGCCTCGTTGCCCGTAAAGAGCCGTCTCTACAGCTGAGAGACGGCTCGAAAAACTCCGTCTCCTTGAGGAGACATGAGATAGAGCCGGCGAGGACAGGTAGAGCCCTCTGCGAACTCCCCAGAGTTTTTTATTACTCTTGGGGAGGAAGCAGAATGTGGCTCCCTATTCAGCTCACCACTGCTCCGGGCTTCGGGGAAACTCTGCTTTTTGCAGAGCCAGGCGATGGGACCAATCCAATTAATGAAAACTAACAGATTGTCTAAACAAACAGGATGAAATCCGGATTTGGGACCCTAAATCGCAAGTATTTCTAACAATTTTATAAGTGATTTTAAAAGCGAAAAAAAAAGTTTAAAATGGCGACTGGCTGAGGCTTGCGAAGAAGAAAGCTGAAAGCGAAAGTCCTTCCGCCTGAATAGTTTAATACGTTACAAAGTATCTGAAATAGTAGCGCTGGCTAGAATTTAAGAGAAAAATTTCTACTTTATGTTTCTTCCTTCTTAGAGACTTGATACTGATACCGTTTGGAGAGAAGTCTTTTTCTTTAAAAAGAGTTTGTCTGTGTGGCAGGATGGCGTTAAAACTGACAAAGCCAGACAAACAAGCAGCGGGGGGGGGGGGGGGCTCCCCCATTTACAAATCATATGAACAAGTTTTGAGTTTGCAGATTCAGAAGAATGGCTTTAAAGATCTAAAGGAATTTGTTTTGGAGGAGATGGCAAGACATGATGAGATTGTGAACCAGAATCTTGAAAAATTCAGGCAGGAAATTAAAGAGTTGGTACAACGAAAATATGCCAACCTGAAACAACAGATTGTAACAGCTTTGAAAACTTTTTCAGAAATAGTTATAAAGATGGATAACGATACCAACTTAGAATTAGAGTCTAAAATGAAGGAAGCTGATAATAAGTTTTATAATTTGGACAATAAAATACAAAGAATTGAAAATGATTTGATAAATATTCAAGACAATAGCTCAGAAGTAAAGTAAAGGAAGTAAAGGAAGCTGACCACAAGATTTACAATGCAGACAATATAAAACAAAGGATTGAAAAAGAAGTCACAATGATGCAATACAGGTCCATGGAATTTGCGGTCAGAATGAGGGGAATACAGGAAAATAACAGAGATGACTTGAGAAAGATGTCTGCTGAAGTTCTGGCTGGGATTTTAAAGGTTAGTCCTGAAGAGGTATCCTGTAGGATTGACAAGGTCTACAGAGTGAACTCTTGGGTTGCAAAGCAAAGGCAGTTTCCTAGAGATGTGGTGATTTACTTTACTGATAGAGTAATAAGAAATGATATTGTGCAAAAGTCTTTTAACTCCACTCTGGAAATGAACGGAAGGAAGATTTGGATATATAAAGAGCTGCCGTCCAAGATGTTAAAAGATAGAAAGGATTTTGGATTTTTGGTGACTGAGCTAAAGAAACAAAACATCCCATTTAGGTGGAATGCTCCAGTTGGTATAATATTGAGATATCAAGGAGAAAGATATCAACTAAATACTGTTGAAAAAGCGGAAGAATTTTACTACAAGGTTTTTAAAATGGATCCAACATCTCCACGTATGCCATCAGTGTTAGGAATACAGGAGGGGAATAAAGAAAAGCAAAATGAACAAGAGATTGAAACTCAGGCTAAGCAGATGGAGATGGAGGTAATGGAAAAACAACAAGTTACAGAGACCCTTTTGGATGAGCCGCTTTTGGATTCTCCTTCAGAGATTATAGCTGGATTACCTATAAATACAAGAGAGGCAGTTTTGGATTTTAATGTGATGTCTTATCAAGTTATAGACCAGCATGGAAATCAATCAGCTGATATGCAAGTTCTAGAAAGGCAACTAGGATGGAGATCTAAACCACAAAAAGCCAAGAAGAAGCAGGTCCTACAAAACTAAAAAAATTTAAACTAAACAACAGTCTAATGCCAGTTACTTAAGAGACAATTAAATATAATAAGCGGGATTTATAGAAGGCTGATACATGAAAATATAACTGAGGCAAATTATTGACTTATACTATTTTGAGAAAAATAACAGATCTCTGCAATGCTGGTGCTTTTGGGATGTGGAAGATGGCCTCTGATTGAGTGGATTGGAACTTTCTATGTTGGACTCTTTGAAAAATGGATTACGTATATGTTGAGTTATGTGGCAAGAGATCTATGGGATTGGGGCATGCAGAAGATCTGGTTGTTACCCCAATGTGATGGTTGGAATTAACAATCTAGATAAAAGACACTACAGAAGATACTACATGGAATATAAATATAAAGTCACTCAGGTGGTTTTTTATATACAAAAATACTTATTATTGATGGGGGCAGATGGTAATTGAAGATACTGAATATACTGTTGGAAGCTGAACCTGATATTACCCTAACATGGGTGATGGAATTAATAATCCAGTTGAAAGTCATTACAGAAGATATTATATGGATTACAAATTTAAAGTCATTTGAGGATTTTATTTATATATGGAAATATCTTTTAGTGGTGTGGTGTGGGCAGAAGAATAAAGATATTAAAAATATTATGTATGTTAGACCTGTAGGAAAATGGGTGGAAATAGGTTAGGTTATTGATTGTTTAGCTTAGGAAAAGGGATGTTATGTTTAGATATAAATATATGCAAAAGATTTGAATTAAGAGATATATGGTTGGGGGTGGAGGAAATGGGTAGATTATGAGTTGAATAAATGCCAAATTAGGATTTATTACATAGTTTTACAGCTGAAGGTTGCTTTGAAATGTATAGTATATTATAGGGAGGATATAATAATAATGTTAGAAAGAAATGGTTAGCATGTGGGGGGTGGTGTAAAAGGATGGTAAAGTATTATATAATTTGATGTTAATTTGGATTTTAGTTTGGAGAAGCCATGGGGGGAGGGGAGGTTGAGGGGGGGTTAGGGTGGAGGGGGGAAAAATGGGGAAAAATCTGTATTTGAAAAACTTTTTCAATAAAAAAAAAAGGAATAAATGCTCCTCCCAAGTGGAAGGCACGCATGGCACATTGATGTTTAAACGCACTATCCCAAACTACATATTGCGCTGCAGTAAGCAACATGCGAAAGGTAGTTTTCCAATCTTCAGGTACTAGGATTTGATTTGTCATAGTGACTTCCAACATCCACTGCATCCCCTCTAATTTCTCTTCTAAGTTCTGTTAAAATTGTATACAACAAAGGGCGATATTCCACTATTTGAGCCCCATTCTGATCTACTTGTCCCATAATGTGTACTGGACAAACAGAAAGCATATCAGCAATTTCTTCTATATTGCCCCCCTCTTTGTCTAACTGTTCCTCTAAAACCTGCCTAATGGGGGTGTACTGTGGCCACAGAGATGCAATAGAACTAGCTCCTTCAGAAGGAGCTGATGGTTCAGTTGGAGATGGTTTCGGGGTGACAATTTTAACTTGATCATAATCAGGCGGAGGGCTTGTAGTTAACTGTTGCCCTGCTGAAGCATCAGAGCCATTTTTTTCTATTGCTTGACGGCATTGATACCATCGATGTAATATTTGCACTGGAGCCCGGGGTTCAAGATGTAAAGTATGCCCTATCTTTGTCCAATCTCATAAACGGAGCATCCCCCATTCCGGATACCAGGGACAATGTTTCCCTACCTCTGCCACCAGCTTCCTTATGTCAGCCTCAGACACCGTCACGCCAGACTTGTGCAAAAGGAATTGGAGTTCCTGCACATGAGTTTGCTGGTTTTGAGATAGATTGAAACCCATACTTGCCACTGAGGGATCCCGTAGGATGAAAGGTGCACCAGGGATCTATTCCAGACGATGATAAGTATGTTGATTGTTGCTTCCCATGGAGGGATGTCCCTGTTCTCTGGCACCAGATGTAGAAATCAGGGTCCAGTCAGTTGCAAAGTGCGAAGATGTCTCTCCCTTCGCAGCATTTATTGCTTTTTATACAGTTTTTTACAAGCAGAAAAAGGCAAACCATCAACAGTGTTTTTATTGGTAGATACTATTCGCCCCCCTTAAGATGCCATCATCCTGATGGTGAAGGTAAGGTGATCTAATGCAGACCAGAGCCAGAATGAGATCATACAGGCAAGCAAGATACAAGGCATCTGAGACGCAGCAGTGTGCTGCACACAGCCTGATACCATGACCTTTAACCAACCTCTACAGATAGATAGATGATCGATCGATAAATGATAGAGAGAGATAGGTAGATGATATATAGATAGATTGTTAGGTGTTTTGTGCCAGCCATGGCAGTCTCTTCAAAGGCCACCAGATGGGGGCAAAGAGGCACCTTTGATCCCACTGGTGGGTCAAGGGGCTCCAGCCCCTGAAGCCCACTTGGGGAGAGTTAATGGCCCTCTGGCCCCCTCACACACCTTGTAAGGGAGGGGCCAGGGGCTCCTATAAGAACCCCTGCACAGGGGCTGCTCTTCCCTTTTTTACCCTTTCCCCTTTCCCCTGCTCTTGTTCTAGTCTCCTATGGGACTGACCCATGGGCTCAATCCAGGCATGGATGCCTCCATGCCTGGGACCTTATTTTACTCCACTTTTACTTCTAAATAAAGACTTAATTTGATTGCATCCTTGCGTGCTGACCTTTTCTTGGAAGCGCCCTCAACGAACCATCGTTCTTCATGAGATCCCTCACAGAGAGAGAGAGAGAGAGAGAGAGGGAGGGAGGGAGGGAGGGAGAGAGAGAGAGAGAGAGAGAGATAGAGAGAGATGGATGGATGGATGGATGGGTAGGTAGGTAGGTAGAGAGGAGGAATGAGGAAAGAAGAAAGAAAGGAGGAGAAAGAAGGGAAGGGAAAAAGGAAAGGTTGTAGTAAAACAAAAGAAGGAAATGGTAAAAGAGCAGACCTGAACAAATAATTAATTAATTACCTAATGGAAGTTAAAGAAGATGAACGAACAACGTATAAGGATGGATAAAAGACTGTACATTTAAACATGTTGATGAAAAATAAAAATAAAAAACTTTTTTCAAAAAAAAAGATAGATAGATAGATAGATGTATTTATTAATTGTTATGTTTAGCAGTAACTTGAAACTGCCTATCTTGGATGGGTGGGTGGGTGAATGGTTAGATAGATAGACAGACAGACAGACAGACAGACAGACAGATAGATAGATAGATAGATAGATAGATGGATGTATTTATTAACAGGGTCTTAGCTTCCCAGCCAATAATGTTGGTTCGAATAGACTCAGAAAGTTTAGGGAGCAACCCATCCACGAAGAACGAAACCAAACCTTCCCTAGCATTGGTGCAGGGATCCTGTATGCCTGAATGTTGTTCGAATGCTAAAGTAAGGCATTCCATAAAGTCAGCTGGGGATTCTTGGTCTGATTGCTTACAAGTCTTAATTTTACTCCAATCGGTTTTGACCGGGCAAACCTCGGTAATATGAGCGAGTAGTTGCAGATGTGCATTGGGTAATTCAGCTGGGGGAGGAGCCTGGACAGGCCAAGCAGCTTTTTCCTTGAGCCTTTCCCAGACTTCTTTGGGACAAATAGCACGCATCAATTGGTTAGGGTCAGCCTGAAGTGGTTCGGGAATAACGAGAGGTACAAGCAAGCAAGTGACAACAGCTCTTTAATATACAGTGAGACTTCAGCAAAAACTCAGGGGCTGCAGTCCTCCTTATATACAATCCAGGAGGGACTGTCAGCCAATCAGAAACGTATGCAGGTTTGAATCTCCCGCTTAAAAGTATCAATACATAACACCCCTCCCTTCCCAGAAGGCACTAATACTCAAAAATTAACATATGTACAGACAAAATCTCGCAGGTGCTTAGGACGAGTTCTCGCCCTAGTTGACCTGCGCAGTTCAGAGTCTGGTGGGGCGTCGAGCTGGTCGGAGGGACTCTTTGTCTCTCCCGGCTCCGCCAATGGAACCTCCTGGATTTTGTCCGGGGCGTGGTTATCCCCGGCTGGGAGTGGCGACTCGCTGGGGCGGCGCTGGAACCAGGGCTTGTCAGCTAAGTATTCTCGCGACCCCAGGCTTGAGTTAGCTGTTTTGGAGAAGTGGTCAGAGTTAGGCTCGGAGATGTCTAAGTTAATATTCGCCTCGCCTACCACCCTTTTCCTAAGTTGGTCTATGTGGCGCTTCCAGAGTCTATCTACCCCAACGTCCACCGTGTACGATTTTGGGCCTGTTATTCCCACTATGGTTCCTGCAACCCATAGAGGACCGCTGGCATAATTGCGCGCGAACACCGGGGACCCGACCTGAAACTGCCTTAGACCACAGGTCTCTCCCTTAAAGTTTTCGTGCGAGTAGTTAGGGTGAAGCCTGTCTAACACGCACCGAAGCTTTCTCCCCATGAGGAGGTCTGCTGGGCTTCTCCCTGTTGCTGTGCATGGTGATGCATGCTGAACCGCTAGGAATTGATCTATCCTGGCCTGCCAGTCCCCATTGTCTAATCTGGACAGTGCTTCCTTAGCTGTCCTGACAAAACGTTCAGCCAATCCGTTGGAAGCCGGGTGAAATGGAGCTGATAGGGCATGGCGGATTCCCAGGCCGGCCAAGTAGCTTTCAAAAAGGGTTGCTGTAAATTGAGGCCCGTTGTCCGATACCAAGGTATCCGGCAGGCCGTGGGTAGCAAACAACTTCCTTAGGACCTTGATAACGGCTTCGGCCGTTGTAGATGGCATCAATATAATTTCTAGCCATTTTGAGTAGGCATCTACAACTATTAAAAACGTTTGGCCATGGAACGGGCCGGCAAAATCAATGTGGATCCTCCCCCATGGGCCTTTTGGTTTCTCCCACTCTCGGATGGGCGCTACTGGGGGATCGGGGCGAGACTCCTGGCAGGGTCTGCACTTCCCCACCCACTCGGAAATGACCTGGTCCATGTTGGGCCACCAGACATAGCTGCGGGCTAAACACTTCATCCTAACGATGCCCGGGTGCCCTTCGTGCAGTAACTCCAAAACCCTATCCCGTAGTTTCGTTGGAATTACCACTCTGTCACCCCACAGTAAGCACCCCCCTTGCATAAACAGTTCATTTCGTTTGTTGGCAAACCCTTGGTACTCCTCCCCGACCACCTTGTCCGGCCACCCTTTCAAAACCCAACCCATAACAGTCCGGATAACTGGGTCTCTATTTGATGCTTTCGCCACCTCGCCGGAGGAGATGGGGCCCAAAGTTAACGTGTCCAACAAAAGGACGGAGGCTTCCGGCGTTGGGTTGTCCAGCAGGTCGGGAAGGGGGCAACGGCTAAGGGCATCCGCATGACCCAGGGTCCGCCCAGGTCGATGGACGAGCTGGTACGAGTAGGCTGACAAAAAAATCGCCCATCTAGTCAAACGGGGGGAGAGGGCAGCGGGGGTTGGCCTGTCGCCTGCTAGCAGTCCTAGCAACGGTCTATGGTCAGTCACAAGTTCGAATTTTCGGCCATAGAGGTATTCGTGGAACTTCTTAACCCCTGCAATCGCAGCCAGAGCCTCTCTGTCCAATTGGCTATAGTTTCGTTCTGTGCTGGACAGAGTTCGGGAATAGAAAGCAATGGGCGCCTCTAGGCCGTTCGGCAGTCTATGGCCTAGGACGGCACCAACTCCTACGGGGGAGGCGTCACAGACTAAGACGAGCGGCAGCTCTGCATTGTATTGTATCAGGAAGCTGTCCTCGGATAGGAGTCTTTTCACTGCCTCAAAAGCGGCTGCTTGCGGTTTCCCCCAGACCCATGGTACGTTCTTTCCCAAAAGCTTGTGAAGGGGATCTGCAACCGTGGCTTTATCTTTTAGGAACATGGAGTAAAAATTGAGCAGTCCAAGGAAGGCTTGGAGCTCTGCTTTGGATTTGGGGGCTGGTGCGCTCTTAATAGCTCTCACCTTGCTCTCGGCAGGGTGGATGCCTGTGCCGTCCACCCTGTACCCCAAGAATTCCACAGAGGGAACAGCTATCCTACACTTGTTCCTTTTGAGTCTTAGTCCCGCTTCTCTGAACCTAGACAGGACGTTCCGTACCCTGTCCCCCAGCTGGTTTTCGTCCTGAGCGCTGACTAAGACGTCATCGAAATAGGGCACCACTCCCGGGAGTCCTTGCAATAGGCGCTCCATGGTGCTTTGAAATAAGCCGGGTGCGACGCTCACCCCAAACTGGAGCCTGGTGCATTTAAATGCACCCCTATGAGTTACGATCGTTTGTGCCTCTGCCGTGGCGTCGTCGACTGGTAACTGTTGGTAGGCTTGGGCCAGGTCTAATTTGGCAAAAAATTTTCCGGGCCCCAGGGAGTGTAGTAGATGGTGCACGATCGGCACCGGATAGGCGCTCGGCTGCAAAGCCTTGTTGATCGTGCACTTGTAGTCGGCGCAAATTCTTATTGAGCCGTCGGATTTAACTGGGGTCACTATGGGGGTCTCCCACTTAGCATGGTCAACGGGAACCAACACCCCTTGCTTAATCAGCTTGTCTAGTTCCGCATCGATCTTCGGTTTCAATGCGAACGGTACTCGTCTGGCCTTCAGTCTTACTTGGGCTACGTTGGGGTCTAAGTTTAGTGAAATAGGGGTCCCCACATACTCGCCCAACGTGTCCCCGAAGACGTCTTGGAACTCGGACAGGAGGCTGTCTTTCAGGGTTGATCTGGACATCAGGTGGACGCCGGTGAAGCCCATGCCAAGGGCTCGGAACCACCCCATGCCCAGGAGGCTAGGAAGCTGCTTCGTGACGATGGTCAGCGGCAGGTCTCTTTCGTAGTCTCCGTAGGTGACCCGGAACGTGCCCACGCCTTCGAGGGGGACTCGGTTCCCCTGGTAGTCTAGGATGCGTAGTCTCTGTTTGGAGAGTTGATCCTTCCGGAACGACGGCAGGAGGGTCTTTAGGGTCGTCCATGACATTATGGAGAGAGCTGATCCGGTGTCGATCTCCATTGAGCACAGCTTTCCGTTGATCTCGACCACCGTGCTGACCTTGTCTTCGATTGCCGTGCTGGCCTGGTCGATGTGTATGCTGCGGCCATCTCGCGGTTCAAATTTGCGCCGTTTTTTCGCGCCGCCTTCTCTTGTTGGCTGCTTCTGGCGCGCTGATTCCGGTTGGCTGCGGCGCTCACGTGGTTTGTGTCTTCTGGGCAGAATGGCTCTGCAGACTCGCGCCAAGTGCCCTTTCTTCTCGCAGCGCCTGCAAATAGCCTCTCTGTATTTGCAGGACAGTCTATCATGGTGCCCGCCACAGCTGGGACAGCTTCGCCGGGGGCTGCCAGTGTCTTTTCTCTGGTGCTCCGTTCGGAAGACGTCCTCATCCGACTCGGACTCCGAGCTGGATCCGGTGTCTTCTCTGTGCACCGGGGCAGACTTGGGGCTGTCTTTGCTGGTCAGCGGACGCTGCAGCGTTTCAGCGGCCTTTGTGGAGGCTTCGTGAGCCCTGGCCTCGTCTAGGGCTCCGGCAAGCGTCAAATCAGGCTTGGCGAGCAGACGCCGTTGCAGCCTAATGTCCCGAACACCACAGATCAGTTGCTCAAGCAACGCATCGTCCAAATCTCTGTAGTTGCAATGGGTTGCGGCTTTTCTCAGGCTGGCCATGTACGCGCTGACCGGCTCTCCCTCTCGTTGAACGCGCTGCCTCAGTTGGTATCGCTGCACGAACTTGGAGGGGACGGGAGCGTAGTGAGCCCGGAGAGTTGCCATCAGGGTGTCCCAGGAGACTGTTTGAACCGGCGTTGGCTCACACAGTGACTCGGCCATCTCGAACACGTCCGGTCTGCAGTGGCTTAGGAATAGGGCTCTCTTTCGATTAGCCGAGAGGCCCTGCATGTCGCTGGCTTCTAGCGAGCATTCAAACCTCGTTAGGTACGAGACCCATTTTTCGCGGGTCGGATCGAAAGGCTTGGGCGGAACGTAGGCAGACATGTTGGTATGCCTCCTGTGGCTTGCCTCGTCGCCTAGCTGAAGCTCGTGGTCTCACTGGTTGGCTTCTTGTAGCCTCAATCCCACCTTCGTCTCCAATGAAGTGGTTCGGGAATAACGAGAGGTACAAGCAAGCAAGTGACAACAGCTCTTTAATATACAGTGAGACTTCAGCAAAAACTCAGGGGCTGCAGTCCTCCTTATATACAATCCAGGAGGGACTGTCAGCCAATCAGAAACGTATGCAGGTTTGAATCTCCCACTTAAAAGTATCAATACATAACACAGCCCTCATGGGATTGTAAGCCTCTGTAATTGTCTCAAGTTCCTCCCTGAATTTGGTGGGCTCGTCATGAATATTAGGGAAGGAGGTTGCCATATTACGAATTTCTGCCTGAGACAAGGGGACGTGGATCTGAACAAGCTTAGGCACAGCCACCCCGTTCACATGTTCAGATGAACCTGGAAGGGCGCGGAGGGGAAACTGACCCACAACTTGATCAGAGGGATTGAGGGGGACAGGAGACGTAGCCCAAGGATGAAAAAGGGAGGCAGCACCAAGCGGGGTGGAGGAGAGGGGAGCAGCGCTCTGAGTTCGGGAAGCAATACAGTCGCGAGTAGTGAGATCAGACAGGATAGAGACAACACCAGGAGAGAGGGGAATAGTGAGGTCATTTGGCGAAGGAGGAGTCTTATCCGTAAGATTAACGCATTGTAAGCCGCCCTGAGTCTCCGGAGAAGGGCGGCATATAAATCAAAATTAAAAAAAAAAAAAAAAACACATTGGGGAATCGTGACAATAGGGCCAAGCCGTATTGAGCTTCTGCTGAGCTGCATTCCAATCCGAGGGTTTCATTAAGATGCACCAATTTCATGTGGAGAAAAGTGGAAGGGCTGACCAGGAGCTGATCTGCCTTTTTAAGCAATTTTTCAATGTCCTGGACAAGTTGTGATGTCTCAGGGGACAGAGTAGAGCCAGTAGGGGGAGTCAGAGGCTAAGGAGAAATGCCATGGGGAGGGGCAAGCGATAGAGGACAGAGGAGGGAAGAGGGCGGCTCAGTGGGAGGAGAATGGGGTGGGAAAGAGATGGAGGGGAAAGGAGGGAAGCAGGTGGGGTGACATGGCAGGAGGACATTGTAGCAAAGGAGGAACGTAAGGAGGAGGGTGGGAGGAAGGGTGCCCTGAATATTCAAGCAGGAGGTCCTACTCGGGATCTTCAGGGGGGTTGGGGAGGAGGGCCCTAAGGGGCAAAGCTTGACCGCTGGCATCTGAACACGTTTTGCAGCATCTTAGGTAGTGTCCATGCAAATGACAGATATGGCTTTTTTGAGGTCAGTGACAGATTTTTCCAATGTTTCTTTGGTATGCTTAAAGGACTGCAGATGGTGGTCACGCTACTGTTTCCGTATACATTTCCGTATACCAAACAAAGAATGCTGACCAATTGCCAGGCTTCAAAGAGTTGTCAGCCGCATCCAGTTGAAAATGCAAAAAATTAAGTTTGTCACGATCAAAGGTACCAGACAAGGGAAATTGGCATTTGGGGTCCTGGGCAGTAAGGACGTGCCATTCTGATAGGTATTGACAAAACCTGGGTCCTTTGTAGGGCAAGAGTGCCTTTTTCAGGAGCTTCACTCCCCTTGGAATGATTCGTTCCCATTGCAGGGGAAATGGGCTGCAAAAGAAGTGTTAAAAATTCACCATATAAGACCAGCTTCTCGTCTTAACCACTTCCAGTTGCCTTTTCCAATAGGGCTTCTGGTTAAAATAGAGATTGTAATCAACGAGGGAAAAACTATGTTGCTGAGTGCCCACTAGACCCACTAGACTCACCCTGTGGTGAGCGGCTCTCTATGCAATGGGTTTTTTATTGACTGTTCTGCCCCAGCTATGGACCCCAAAGAACGCAGTACACACAAAGTCCGTACAAACCTTAATTTACTAATTAAGGACTACTAATGAGCTTTCTTAGTAGTTGTTCGAACACAAGTACAGTTTAAATCAGTATTTTCTGAACAAGGGCTGTTAATTTAACTTCATTAACAGCCGACAAGAATCCAAAGAATAATAACTCAGTTCTGAGGCACAGTATTTCAGATAACCATAATCTTACTGTGGTTGGCAGAATGCCCAGAAGCAATTTGCAGGCAAACTGACAAGAGAGAAACAAGAGCCGAATCAAACGTTTCTGGAATCAAGACATGAAGGAATATGAACAAAGTTGTTTCGTGCAAATTGCATCAGTTGTTGTCCTTCCTTAAATAGGCTAGGGGAGTGGCCAATTAGCCCCAAGCCTTATTCTCGAGACCTCCTCCTGAGGAGCCACTCCTGCCTTTTAACAGCTCTGCGCGCTCGTGCATCAAGAAGAGGCTCCTCCTCTTCTTCCTCTTCACTTATGGGAGCTTCTGGAGGTTCTGAAGGCCCTGGCTGAATCCCCGCCTCTAGCACCACATTTTCTCCAGCCTCCTCATTGTCTGACTTGAGCGCCAGCTACACAGGATGCTGGCGCAGCACCACACCAGCCTCCTCGCTGTCGGAATCAGCTACTAACTGTACAGGCCGCTGACAGGCCACAACATTGACATATAATGTGGCCCAAATGATAGGTTGTGGTCCTGGAATGCGGTCTAAAGGTCCCAAGCCCAATTTCTCCTTAGTGATCTTATCAAGAACGTGCTCAGTGATTGAACAGGTAGTAATCATTGTAGGCATTAAGGAGCCACCCATTTTTCTAATCCTGTATTAAAATCTTCCACATTTTTGAAGAAGGCAGTTTTGATAGCAAACTCAAGCCAATTCTAAGTAGAGAGAGAGAAAAAAACCCAGGAAGCATAAAAGAGGAAGCTAAAGCAAAGCTTGAAACTAAAATACAAGTAATAATTGTGTATGGTGGGGGTGTATCCAGTCAATTCAGTCAAATGCAAACACTGTTTTCCATTCTCTCTCTTCTTCTTCTTTTTTTGACTTCACACACTTCGCCCATTTCTCACCGTTTTCCTCGTGGAAGAAACAGAAATGCAAAAGCCGAGCTGCCACACTCGCTTCAGCCCTGTATCCGTCTCATTCATTCATCACTTATACAGCACTCGTGCCCTAGTGGCCAGACATGACTGGATCTCATAATGTTTTGATTAATATTTGATTAATATTTTTTTTACATCTCTGTTTCGTCCACTTGAGACAGCCCAGGAACCAGCTGCCTTGGGAAAAAGGGAAGGCATTTGAACCCAACCAACATCAGCAGTCCTTATGCACGGAGAAGGTTCATGCTCCCAAAGAAAAAGAAAAGATGTGCTACCCCAGCAAAGAAGCTAACCCTTATCTACGGGAAAGGCAGCAGGCAGAAGTAATAAGGGGAAGCACCCTTCCAGCAAACAAGCTGACCCTTATCTACAGGAAAAAGGGCGACGTAGGAGGAAGTGCTTATTGTTGGAGACACTGTGTAAGAAGGCAAGCTAGAGAGTGCTAATCAACAATGTAAAAGCAAGTAAGAATAGAAAGAAAAAGATAGGGATGAACAATATAGGTAAAGAAATAGCATAGTAATGAAAGAAAAGGAATAGGAGAACAATTCGTAAAGCAAAAGAAATGGAAAGCTCAATCCTAGCAGCAAGGCGAAACTTCCCCTTATTAAATCAAGCAGTATCATGAATGAGACTAAATCACTATAAGGAAGGTAAAGATTAACTAATATAAAAGACTGAGCACAGTGTACAGGAATAGGCAATGTGAAACAAAAGAATCAATATCTCGGGTTAAATGCCAACGATCAAAGGGTGCGTGTGGAGAATGCAGTATCCAAAACAAAAATAACAAAAGTGTAGCTGTCAAGGGTCCGACAGATGCCCTAATTAAATCATGAACCTCAAGGCAAGCTTCAAAAGAAATCCAGTTATTTATTAGGAGCTTCATGCCAGCACGGACCAGGTGGAGCCAACTCTGACCTTAGTTAATTTGCGCTTTTCCTCTGACCCTGTTTCCCCCTCCCCCCAATATGTGTCATCAGTCACATTCCCCAACGAAACAATTTTGTGGGCTCTAAAATTCACTCCCCTCCGGCCACTGTGGGTTTCCATGGAGACGACCTCAGCATATCTGTTGGAATGTGCCTTGTTTTGACTGAGATGCCAGCTCCTTTTTTTTTTTGTTTCAAGTTTTTTATTTTATTTTACATATACATATCAATGTGTGAACAGTGTGGCACCTGGGTGTTATACATTTTAATACAGATAAAACTAGTAATATTAATCATACTTGTTACATTCATCTAGCTTATGTATTTCTAATAATAGTACACATTTATTTTAAGTTGTAGTTTATCATTAATTATTCCATGTTTCAATACATTGTTCTAATGCCAATCACCATATTATTTAAACATACATAATAATACCGCCATTCAATTTCTAAACTTCCTTCGTTATTGCTTTGATTTTATTATGTAAAAATGTGTATACTAATATTCCCCCTTTCTCTTATTTCTGTCTCTATTCTAACTTTTAATCATATCTCCCTTATATTAAAGGACATTTTCTTTCTATCCAACATCTCTCGCCCACTTTGGTGCTTTGAATCCTGTTCATTTTTAACTTGCCTCCCAATATTTCACTCTTTACATCTATTTGTATTAAGATACAATCATTCATTATTTCATTGTTCAATGTTTCAATACATGGTTGTAATACCAATCACAATATTATTTAAACATACAAGGTTATTCTAATCATATTCTTTACAATCATCAAATCTATATAATTCTGATAGTAATACACATGTTTATATTAAGGTATGTTCTTTCGTTATTTAATTGCTCAATGTTTCAATATATTATTCCAATGCCAATCACAAAATTATTTAAACGTACTTAATAATACCATCACCTGGGATAGGGCGGCCGCGGGAGCTTTGGATCGGGTCGTGCCTTTGCGGCCTCTGACCCAGCGCCGATCTCGCCTGGCTCCTTGGTTCACCGAGGAGCTGAGGGAGATGAAGCGCAAGAAAAGACGCCTGGAGAGCGGTTGGAGGGCCAGCCATTCTGAATCTGACCGAACACTGGTAAGGTCTCATATTAAGACCTACCTGGTGGCGATAAAAGCGGCAAAGTATAACTATTTTGCCACTCTTATTGCATCATCAGATAATCGCCCGGCTGCCCTGTTTAGGGTGACCCGCTCCCTGCTCCACCAGGAAGCGCAGGAGGACTCCTTGGAGGGTAGAGCCAAGGATTATGTACAGTATCTATATGACAAAATCGCTCAGATTCGGGAACACCTGGACTCTGACTGGGTAGATTCAGCGGGGAGGACAGAGGCAGGTCTTGTGAGTATTATCTGGGAAGAGTTTGATTCTGTGATGCCCGAAGACGTGGACAGGATACTGGGCAGACTGAGCGCAGCCACATGTTTACTGGACCCGTGTCCCTCCTGGCTGGTGCTGGCCTCCCGGGAGGTTACACGAGGCTGGCTCCAGGGGATTATAAATGCTTCTCTGAGTGAGGGTGTCTTTCCCGCCACCTTGAAAGAGGCGGTGGTGAGGCCTCTCCTCAAGAAGCCTTCCCTGGACCCGGCAGTGTTGGCAAATTACCGTCCAGTTGCCAACCTTCGCTTCATTGCGAAGGTTGTTGAGAGTGTGGTAGCGCGACAGCTCCCTCAGTACCTGGATGAATCGTCGTATCTGGATCCGTTCCAGTCGCGCTTCAGGCCTGGGTACAGCACGGAAACGGCATTGGTCGCATTGGTTGATGATCTCTGGAGGGCTCGGGACAAGGGTTGTTCCTCTGTCCTAGTCCTATTAGACCTCTCAGCGGCATTTGATACCATCGACCATGGTATCATGCTGCACCGGCTAGAGGAGTTAGGGGTGGGGGGCACCATCCTACGGTGGTTCTCCTCCTTTCTCTCTGACCGGTCACAGTCCGTGTTGACAGGGGGCAGAGGTTGACCCCGAGGCCCCTTGTATGTGGGGTGCCACAAGGGTCGGTCCTCTCGCCCCTTCTGTTCAACATTTATATGAAGCCGCTGGGTGAGATCATCCGTGGTTTCGGGGTGAAGTACCATCAGTACGCTGATGACACTCAGCTGTACATCTCCACCCTGGACCACCCCAATGATGCCCTTGAAGTGATGTCCCACTGCCTGGAGGCCGTATGGATCTGGATGGGGAGAAACAGACTCAGGCTCAACCCATCCAAGACCGAGTGGCTGTGGTTTCCGACATCCCGATATAGTCAGTTGGTGCCATCACTGACTATTGGGGGCGAGTCATTGGCCCCCACAGAGGGGGCTCGCAACTTGGGTGTCCTCCTGGACTCATGGCTGTCTTTGGAAGAGCATATGATGGCCGTGGCCAGGGGGGCTTTTTATCAGGTTCGCCTGATTCGCCAGTTGCGTCCCTTTCTGGATCGGGACTCGTTAAATATGGTCACTCATGCTCTCGTCACTTCCTGCCTGGACTACTGCAATGCTCTCTACACGGGGCTCCCCTTGAGGAGCACCCGGAGGCTCCAGCTGGTCCAGAATGCGGCCGTGCGGGTGGTTATGGGAGCGACGTGGCACTCCCATGTGACCCCCCTCCTGCGCGAGCTGCACTGGCTCCCGGTGGTCTTCCGGGTGTGCTTCAAGGTTTTGGTTACCACCTTTAGAGCACTCCATGGCATCGGACTGGGGTATTTACGAGACCGCCTTCTGCTACCAATAGCCTCTCACCGACCAGTACGCTCCCATAGAGAGGGGCTTCTCAGGGTGCCGTCGGCCAAACAGTGTCGACTGGCGGCCCCCAGGGGGAGAGCCTTCTCTGTGGGGGCACCTGCCATCTGGAACGAGCTCCCCCTGGAGATACGGAGGATCCCGGACCTGCGTACATTTCGTCGTGCTCTCAAAACATTTTTATTTCAGCAGGCTGGCCTGGCCTAACTCTCCCTTTTAAATTTTTAAATTGTTTTAATCTGTTTTATAAATTGGGTGTTTTAAATTTGTTCTCGGCCAAAATATTTAATAATTTTAATGGACTTTTAATGTTTGTATTATCTGTATTTTATCTTGGCTGTTCACCGCCCTGAGTCCTCTGGGAGTAGGGCGTTATAGAAATTTGATAAATAAATAAATAAATAAATAAATAAATAAATAAATAAATAAATAAATAAATCATTCAATCTCTACCATTTTATTATTGCTTTTGTTTCATTATATTGTGTGTGTGTGTGTGTGTGTGTGTGTGTGTGTGTGTATGTTTTCTCAGGTTTTCACGGGTGTTTGTATGTAGGTCTTTGGTTATTCGGGTCTTCTCCCACGTAAAATTGGAAGTGTCTTGGCGACGTTTCGACGAAGTCTCATTCGTCATCTTCAGGCTGGTGTTCTCGTCTTCGTGCTTCCAGGAGCAATGTGAGATCGCAGCTGTCTCTTCCTTTTAACTGCTAGTGGGGGTGTGAGCTGATTGGGTGGGAACTTGGCTGTGTTCTGATTGGGTGGAGGTGTGTTCTGATTGGTTAGGGGCTTGGCTGTGCTCTGATTGGATGGGGGGTTGGTTGTGCTCTGATTGGCTGGGGGTGTGTTCTGTTTGGGTGGGGGCTTGGTTGTGCTCAGCTTAGTCTGAGTTGCAGGGGGATTTGAGCTGGGATTTGAGAACACCAGCCTGAAGATGACGAATGAGACTTCGTCGAAACGTCGCCAAGACACTTCCAATTTTACGTGGGAGAAGACCCGAATAACCAAAGACCTACATATATATATATATATATATATATATATATATATATATATATATATATATATATATATATATATATATGAATGTTCCCCCATCCTCTTATTTCTACCTAACTTCTAATCATGCCACCATTCTAAAAAAGAATGGAAAGAAAACAAAGCAAAACAACAACGAAAAATACTTTCCTTTCTATCCATCATTTTTTGCCCGCTTCAGTACTTTGATTCTTATTCTTTTTTTAACTTACCTCCCATATTCCTCTCTTGGGTCTTTATCTCTATCTGCATCTACATCCTGGCTATTCAGTCTAGGTGTTTCTCCCATCTCTACCCTCTTCCACTGCCTAGCTTTCAAAATATCTGCCCGAACCCCTATCTCCCTTGCCCAGGTGGCAAGGCAGGCGTTGAAGACGGTCAGGCTTGATCGTCAGCCCCGACAATTCCGTTAAAACCGCGAAACAGCAACAATCAGCTGTCTCACAGTTCTGAAAACTTCCCTTTCGGGCGAAGAGGGGGAAGTGAGTATTTGGGCAGAGGTAGAGCTCCCCTAGAGCCCCAGGGGAAAGAATCTGGGACAGAAAGGGTGAGAGCTCCCTGGGAGCCCGAATTAACTCTGGATCTGGGGACTCTTCTGCTTTAAAGCAGGAAAAGACGCTGCAACCATCCCTGCAAACAATGATTGACATAGAAAGAAACAGAAAGCAGGCAGAGCGGAGACGGGAGTAATTAAAATAGCAAGTATTGGGCTTTAACTCTGGAATATTAACTTTCCCTCCTCAAAGACTATTTCAAAAGGAGTGGAAAAATGGCATCTGAGTAAATCTTAAAAGGAAGTGTGAAAGTGAAAGTGGATAGTAAAAGTGGTTGCTAGTGCTGACTAAGACCTCTCAAAAATATTTGGTGACTGGATAAAGAATTAAAAGGAAGATTTAAAAGGAAAAGAATTAAACTTAAATTTACAGTATCGACTTCTTCTAACATCCTTTAAAAAAAAAAATAAGGAAGTGCTTTCTGTAAAAGGAGTCAAGAATAACCTGATTTAGTGAGACCTCTAGTGGCCGAAAGTGAAAGTTATTAATTTGAAGAATGGCATCTAAAACAGTAAAAACTGTAGCTTCTAGAGGTGCAGGGGGATCATCAGTACAACAATCAATACTGCAGACCCTGACGTCACCCACCCCGTCATCTACGTCATCACCACAAACATTGACACTAAAAGACTTACAGGAGGCTTTAAAACTTCAAACTAGAGAAATAGAAGAACAAATGAGCAATAAAATCGATAAAATGAATAATAAAATGGAGCAAATAATGGAAGGGATGGAAGCGATGTCAGATGAGATGGGTGAAATTAGAGAAATTATTAAAATTAAAAGTAAGGAAATAAGAGAAGATATTATAATGGCATTCCAGGGCCTGGCAAAAAATATCGAGAAATTGGATGAATGTTTGGAAGAAGTTAATCAAAGTAATTTGAATTTGGAAGATAAAATGAATGATGTTCAAAATAGGATGGAAAAGATTGATGAGGAGGCTATGATGTCACAATATAGAGACATGGAATTTGCCTTGAGGGTAAGAGGAATGAAAGAGAACCAGCAAGAAAATCTGAGAGAGGTATTTGCCAAGGCCTTTGCATCTATAATGGGATGGCGATATGAAGAGGTTATAATGGAACTTGATAAAATATTTCGGGTTAACTCCTGGATCGCTAGGCAGAGGCAATTGCCAAGAGATATAGTGATTTATTTCTCAAAGAGGACGATTCGAAATGAAATTATACAAGCTTTTTATAACAATAGATTCCAAGTGGAAGGCCAAGAGGTCTTAATACTGAAAGAAATTCCACCAAAAATTTTAAGAAAGAGGAAAGAGTTTGCCTTCTTGGCAGATGAATTAAAAAAAACCACAGCATCAGTTCAGATGGGATATACCGGCCGGAATAGTGGTGAATTACTTAGGAACAAGATACAGACTTAATACAATCTGGAAGGCAAGAGATTTTTATAGTAATGTATTAAAAGCTGGACCATCATCTCCGGAAGTTAAAAATAGAAAGGAAGAAGGGACAAATCAGATACAAGTGGAAGGGAAACAGGCACAAGTTCAAGGAGTGATTGTGTTGAACGAAGAAGAAATACAGCAAGCTTTGGATACTAAACAGCCTTTGGTACCATTAGAAGAACCAAAAGGTCAAAGAATGACGCGTGCAGCAATTAGACGAAAAGAAGAAGAACAGAAACAGCAACTTAAAACTATAGATCAAGAATCTATTAAAATGGAAGCAGTGGGAGGAGCGAAGCCAAAGAGGCAGGTGCACTTAGATCTGCATGAGGTGCTTCAAAAGCTTCAAGTCGAAAAAAATGGCAACCAAGGTCTTAACTTGGAATGTTAATGGTTTAAATTCACCGCAAAAGAGAAAGAAAATATTTCAATATTTGAAACAATATAAAAATGATGTAATTTGTTTGCAAGAAACACATATTAGAGTAACAGATCAAAAATATCTGATTAACTCTAGATTGGGAACACATTTTGTAGCATCCGCTCCAGATAAGAAAAATGGAATAGTTATATTTTTAAAGAAGGACTTAACAGCTAAATTAATTGAAGCAGATAATCAAGGAAGATACATTATAATTGAACTTTTGATAGAAGGGAAGAAAATACTTCTAATTGGAATATATGCACCAAATCAACAGCAAGGAAAATTTTTACAAACTTTTACATAATAAAATAATACAATGGGATTATAAATCGTGTATTTTAATGGGAGATTGGAATGGAATATTGGATGCACAAAGAGATAAAAAAGGAGTTTTCCAAGGTAGCCAAAATCATGCTAAATTGCCTAAATCTTTTTTTGAGATGATGGATGAGCTGGAATTGAGAGATATTTGGCGACAGCGAAATGCTGAAGAGAAGGATTTTACTTTTTTTTCCCGATAGACATCAATCTTTTTCAAGGATTGACTTTATATTAATTACCAATTATTTCTTTTCTAGGGTAAAGAAGATTAAGATAGGTGCAAGAACTTTAACTGATCATAGTCCTGTATGGATGGAATTGGATCAGGAAAAGGGAGATAAGGAAAAGGAAAAGGCCTCTCCTCAAGAAGCCTTCCCTGGACCCGGAAGTTTTGGCTAACTATCGTCCGGTCTCCAACCTTCGCTTTGTTGCGAAGGTTGTTGAGAGTGTGGTTGCGCGACAGCTCCCCCAGTATCTGGATGAAATGACGTATCTGGATCCGTTCCAGTCAGGCTTCAGGCCTGGGTACAGCACGGAAATGGCATTGGTCACGTTGGTTGATGATCTCTGGAGGGCTCGGGACAGGGGCTGCTCCTCTGTCCTGGTCCTATTAGACCTCTCAGCGGCTTTTGATACCATCGACCATGGTATCATGCTGCACCGGTTGGAAGAGTTAGGGGTGGGGGGCACTGTATTACGGTGGTTCTCCTCCTTTCTCTCCGACCGGTTGCAGTCTGTGTTGGCAGGGGGGCAGAGGTCGACCCCGAGGCCCCTTGTATGTGGGGTGCCACAAGGGTCGGTCCTCTCACCCCTTTTGTTCAACATTTATGTAAAGCCGCTGGGCGAGATCATCTGTGGTTTTGGGGTGAAGTACCATCAGTACGCTGATGACACCCAGCTGTACATCTCCACTCCGGACCACCCCAACGATGCCCTTGAAGTGATGTCCCGGTGTCTGGAGGCCATGCGGATCTGGATGGCGGGGAACAGGCTCAGGCTCAACCCTTCCAAGACTGAGTGGCTGTGGTTTCCGACATCCCAATATAGTCAGTTGACGCCATCGCTGACTATTGAGGGCGAATCGCTGGCCCCCACGGAGAGGGCTCACAACTTGGGTGTCCTCCTGGATTCACATCTGTCTTTAGAAGAGCACTTGACGGCCGTGACTGGGAGAATTTTTCATCAGGTTCGCCTGATTCGCCAGTTGCGTCCCTTTCTGGATCGGGACTCCCTACACACAGTCACTCATGCAATTGTCACTTCCCGCTTCGACTACTGCAACACTCTCTACATGGGGCTCCCCTTGAGGAGCACCCGGAGGCTCCAACTGGCGCAGAGTGCAGCCGCGCAGGTGGTTATGGGAGCAACATGGCACTCCCGTGTGACACCTCTCCTGCGCGAGCTGCACTGGCTCCCGGTGGTCTTCCGGGTGCGCTTCAAGGTTCTGGTTACCACCTTTAGAGCGCTCCATGGCTTAGGACCTGGTTATTTACGGGACCGCCTACTACCACAAGCAGCCTCCCACCGGCCGGTACGCTCTCATAGAGAGGAGCTCCTCCGGGTGCCGTCAGCTAAACAATGTCAACTGGCGGCCCCCAGGGGGAGGGCCTTCTCTGTGGGGGCACCCACTATCTGGAATGAGCTCCCCCCCCAGAGATACAGAGGATCCCGGATCTATGCACTTTCTGCCATGCTCTTAAGATTCTTCTATTCCAGCAAGCCGGCCTGGCCTAATTTTCTCCCCTGTTTTAAAATTCTTTTACATCGAAATTTTAATTTGTTTTAAATTATTGGGATTCTTTAATTGTCTTGGGCTAAATTACTTAATCTGGTTTTAATTATATCTTTTAACTTTTGTATTTATGTATTTTATTTTGTGCCTGTTCACCGCCCTGAGTCCTTCGGGAGTAGAGCGGTATATAAATCTAATAAAAGAAAGAAAGAAAGAAAGAAGATCTTGGAGGTTAAATGAAAATTTGTTTAGATATGAGGAAAATGTGAAGGAATGTAAAAAACAAGTGAAAGAATTATATGCTATTAATATGCATAAGGGTACCTCAATGGAAATGGTTTGGGATGCAAGTAAAGCTTATATGAGAGGAGTTTTAATATACTTGAATAATAAATATAGACGTAGACAAGAACAAAAACGGAAGGAGTTAGAAGAGGAAATAAAGAAGAAAGAGTGGGCATTTATTCTGAATCCAACTGACAAGAAATTGAAAGAAACAATAAACTTATTGAGAGGACAGTTTAATATGTTGATGGCAGACCAGGTGGCAACTAATTTACGATATGTTAAACATAATACTTTTTATAATGCTAATAAACCGGGCAGGTGGCTAGCTTACTTATTAAGGAAAAAACAAAAGTCACGTACTATAGAGAAATATAAAAGAATATAAAGGAAAAGAGGTGTATCAACAAAATATTATTAAAAAGGCATTTTTAGAATTTTACTCAAAGTTATATGCTAGCGATACAACTCAAGGTATAGATATAGATAGATATATACAAGAAGTGAACATCCCTATAGCTACACAAGAGCAAAGGGATGGAATGAACCAATTAATAACCTCTGAGGAAATTACATTAGCAATTAAACAATTAAAAGTGGGGAAAGCACCAGGTACAGATGGACTGACGGCTGTTTACTATAAAAATTTACAGTCAGAAATGGTGGAACCTCTTAAGGAGTTATTTAGAACAATTCAAACTGGAGAAGTACCTTCATCCTGGAAAATGGCTTTTATATCATTGATTCCAAAGGAAGACCAGGATCTTAGTCAACTAAAAAATTATAGACCAATGTCTCTTTTAAACACTGATTATAAGATCTTTGCAAAAATATTAGCAAATAGACTAATGCAGGTTATGCAACAAATGATTCATAATGACCAATCAGGATTTATAAGTGGAAGGCAAATGAAATACAATGTAAGACAAATTGTAAATTTATTGGAATATTTGGAAAGAAATAATCAAGTCCCTGCAGCGCTGATCTTTTTGGATGCTGAGAAGGCATTTGATCAATTGAATTGGGAATTTTTATTGAAAACAATAGAGAAGATGGAATTTGGGGATTATTTTTTACAATCTATTAGGGCAATATACCAGAAACAAACAGCACAAATAATAATCAATGGTAGCTTAACAGAAACTTGCAAAATTGAAAAAGGAACCAGACAGGGATGTCCCTTGTCACCATCATTGTTTGTTTTAACTTTGGAAATATTACTGATTAAAATACGAGAATCAAATAAAATAAAGGGAAGCAAAATAAGACATCAAGATTATAGGGTAGGAGCGTTTGCAGATGACTTGGTTATTACATTAAGCCAACCAGATCAATCGGTTATAGATTTAATGGATATAATAATGCAATATGGACAAGTGTCTGGATTTAAGATAAATAAGCAAAAGACAAAGATAATAACGAAAAATATGAACACAAAACAAAAAGAAGTGTTAGAAAGATTAACGGGATTCGAAATAGTAAAAAAGGTCAAATATCTGGGGGTATATATTGCAGCTTCAAATGTGAAATTATATAAAAATAATTATTAATTGCTGTGGCAACAAGTACAAAGAGAGATGGAAAGTTGGAGAAAACTACAGTTGTCGTTGTTGGGAAGAATTGCAGCAGTGAAAATGAATGTTTTACCAAAGTTTTTATTTCTGTTTCAAATGATACCAATGCTTAAGAAAGATGCAAACTTGAACGAATGGCAGAAAGGTATTAATAAGTTTATTTGGGCAGGGAAAAAAACGAGAGTTAAGCTTAAGATAGTGCAGGATGTACGTGAAAGAGGAGGTCTTAAAATACCTAACCTGAGATTATATTACGATGCAGTTGTCTTATCAATAATTAGTGACTGGTTTAACTTAACGGAAGAAAGAATATTGAATATTGAGGGATATGATTTATTATATGGATGGCATGCATATTTATTCTATGATAAAAAGGTGGATAAGGTCTTTAAGACTCACATATTAAGGAACACATTGTTGCAAGTCTGGAAAAAATATCAACATAAGATAAATTATAAAATACCTATATGGGCAATACCCAGGCACACGATAGAAAGTGTAAGTGTGGAACAAAAACAAGATGTGATTACATATAAAGAGCTTTTTAAAATGGAAGGGAACATAATGCAGTTAAAACCATTAAATGTATTAAAAGAAGAAAAGATAGTACAGACTTGGTTTCAGTTTGGACAGTTACAAGCTAGATGGAAAGAAGATCAGAAAATTGGTATAATGAAAACTGATGAAAATTTGGTAAAACAAATTAGAGATCAAAGTCAATTGCATATAAAAAGGTTATATAATGCACTGATAGAAATAGACTCAGAAACGGAACTGGTTAAGGATTGTATGATAAAATGGGCACAAAATTTTCAGGAACCAATAATGATGGAAACTTGGGAAAAAATATGGGTTAGAAATGTAAAATTTACACAAGCACAAAACTTAAGAGAGAATTTTTATAAAATGTACTATAGATGGCATTTAGAGCCTTAAAAGTTACCATATATGTATCCGAATCAACAACCTAAGTGTTGGAGATGTGACTGTGAAGATGGAACTTATTATCATATATGGTGGACATGTAAAAAAGTTAAAGCTTTTTGGATTAAAATATGGTGGATTACTCAGAAGATTTTTAAGAAAAAGGTAAGTTTTACCCCACAGTTATTTTTGTTGGGTATTATTAGAGACTGTACTGTTAGAGAAACTAAATTGATGTTAAATTTAATTATTTATTAAATTAAATAATAATTTAATATCATTTAGTTATGCAAAAAGGGAGTTAAAGTGTGAAAGGGTGGAAAAGGTGTTTATAGACAGTTAGCATATGTTTGTCTAAGATTGTTAGATGAAATACCCTGTACTCTGCTCTGGGAAGTGGGGGGGGGGAGGGAGGAGGGAGGGGTAATGGGGGGGATGCTAGGGTTTAATTTTGTGTAAAATGTAAAATAAAACTATTTAATAAAAAAAAGTATCTTCCTGTATCTCCAATTCTCTTTTCAATTCTCTTAAAACATTTTCCCCCTAGTTTAATTCATCAGTCATTGTTATTTTTATTATTGTCTCCTCCTTGTCTTCTTCTTTTGTTCGCTGGTTTCTCCATTCTATCTTTTCCTCCATTCCTTCTGCTAGCTCCTCCCTTTTTGGGGCGTCTTGATCTTTATTCATTGTCCCTCGTATAATATTTTCCATTTTTTCCATAATCTCCTTAAATTTTTTCTCCATAATGTCTTTTGTGCTTTGAAAAATCAACACCATCTCATTCAAAGTTCCACTCATTTCCTCCTTATGGGACATTTTATTTTATTTTAAGAAGTCCCACTTTTGTCCAGTAGTCCAAGAACCATTTATTCAGACCTAATGTCGAGCCCCGGATGGGTCTCACCATTGTTGGGGAGGAAGATGAGAAGGGGCCGAGCGGCTGTAAACTCCGGTGACGTGCTCCCAGCTGTTTGGAGGGACCTTGCCGCTCAAGCACGAAAGAAACAAACGGTTTCATCGGAGCTCGGTGGAGCATAAAGCTTGCGAATGGCGCCTCCTTGTGACATAACAGAAGCGCGCCCTATCGTCGAGCAAGCTAGTGGGAAGGGGTGTGTGGTGTTAACTGTTTGATTGCCAAATGGTAAATTGCTTGTTACTAAGTGTATAAAGAGCGCTACACAGTGGCTGCGTGTAGCGCTAACTTTAAACATCGATGCCAGCTTGTGCCTTACTCCTGCCTGTGTTGCTGTGCTTAACCTGGTTAAAGACGCTGCAAACCGCTTCGTTTCCTTCTGGTTGTTGTTTGCTTCCAGAGCGGTTGGGTGGACAAGCCGAGAGAAAGTTAGCGCTTCCCTCAATCACCATCCCAACCACCTTTTCTAGCAGCGTTTTGTGAGTTGGAAGCGTTTCGTTATGGCAGAGGGGATGGCGCCAGGAGCCTCAGAGTTGGAGGTACCTCTAGAGGCAGGCGTGGAGGAGGTGCTCGTGGAAGCGGAGGAGCTGCAAACCGCACCCCCTGAACAGCCAGTGGTCAGACCCAAACTGCACCAGCTACGTGAGGAGGATTGTTGTGGGCCAGCTGGTACGCAGAGTCAGGGGTTTGAGCATTCTGGACAGGCTTCCGGTGGAGACTGGTGGCCCAGTTCCACCCACACTGGTTCTAAACTGCCAACTCCTCCCCTGTTGGGTCCGTCTTTCAGGGGTTGGAGGGAAAGGCGCTGGACAGATGACGAGGAAGCGGATTGGGGTTTTGCAACTACGGGTCCTGACTCCAGTGCTATGGAAGCCCTTCGAGACAGGTTTGGGGAAGGAAGTTTTCGGGATGCCCCCTCTTGGCAGCCCTGGGCCACCGGATCGGAGCCGTTACCGGGCATGTCTTGGCAGGACAATGGACTTTCCAGGTCAGAGGTCCGGTTCCGCATCACCAGCCCTAAATTTCAAAGGGAACAAGAACCAGGTTGAGCGGAGGGCCAGACCGGAGCCTGGGAACATCGGATGCCCAAAGGGGAGTCCAGCAACAGGGGTCCCGAGCAACCACCGCATAGAAGAGAGGTAGGGGCTTGAAAAAGGGCACAACGTCTTGTGGGAGACCGGTTTGGTTCCACTGACAGGAGGACCATTGAAGACCAAAGGAGTGATGGGAAGAACAGGCCACCTGTCCCGCCTCCAGCTTGGCCTCCAGTTCCTGGGATGTGGGCACCTCAACCCACTTGGGGCCCCCCAGCACTGTAAGCTACATTCAACGGGAGCCCAGACCGTGTGGCGTTGTTCCTAAGCCAGGTGATCAGTCACCTAGACCAGTATGGCCACTGGTATCCGTCTCAATGGGCCATGGTGGTGGCCATTACAGCCGTGTTGACAGGTGATGCTGCAGATTGGGTGGCTGGTTTACACTGAAATCATGCTAGAGAACTAGTAGACATGGGCAGGTTCTTGGAGGCCCTCCGTTCTACCTTTGAGGATGAGTCCAGTGAGCAAGTTGCAGAAGGTGATCTTGTGGCCCTCAAAAAGAGGGGTTTTCCAGCTAAGGACTATGTACGGGACTTCCAGAAACTCGCTATTTGCTTAAGGGACTGGCCAGAACGAATGCTAGTCCAGCAGTTCCGTATGGGGTTGGATCGTGAGTTGAGGCAAGCCTGTGCGTACCGAGGCCTAGCTCCACGCTTAGCTGTCTGGTTCAAAGCAGCTATTGAACTGGACATAGCACTTGGAGAGTTTAGGCCTCAGTCGGAGGTTAATGTGGGACAGAGAACATCCGCCACGGAGAAGCCAGCGGAGAAGCCTCAAACCACGCGACTCCAAACCCCTCTGCCCGGCGCAATCTCATCTGACAGATCTCAGAGACCGGCCTTCCGTTGTTTCTGGTGCAATCAGGTGGGCCACAGGGCGGCCGAGTGCCCTTTACCACCATTGTGGGTACCACCCCAGAAACAGGCTGCGGGGGTGCCAACCAAGGGTCGACCATGACAGCCGCAAGAACGAATGCAAGCGCTCCAAGGACCAAAGACTGTCGTAGACGCCCAGGCCAGGGATGTCGTACCAACACCAACGGCGGGGAAGTTCCCAGTGGTGTCAGGTGACAGCGATGACGACGAGCCGAAGGACCCAATGGTGAGCGAACCTGTGTACCCTTTTGTAATACCTGTGGTGCTGAGGAACCCCCACTGCTCAACAGGTCTTCAGTATGGAGCTTTAGTGGACACTGGGTGTACCCGTTGCCTGATTCGTAAAGCTGTGGTAGATGCTCTGGGTCTACGGACAAGGTGGCTAAAAGTTCCTGTCAAATTCGAACAGATGGACGGGTCGTTGTTGGGGGGGGCGCCCGCTACCCACGTAACAGAAAGTATGTTGTTGGCAATAGGCGACCATCAGGAGTCCATTCGGTTCATCGTAATCGAGAAAATGATAGAACCGGTGATCCTGGGTCTGACGTGGTTAGACAAGAGGCAACCACACATCTGGTGGGAGGGGGGTTACCGTAAACTCAGGATCCCCTTGGGACCAGCTGTCCCAACCCCCATCCCTCTGGTTGTACAGCCAGGTGGGGGGCAGGACAGTAGCTGTGCATCCACAGAAGTTTCGCATGCACAGGGATTCCCTAACATCTATCAAGATCTTGCAGCCGTATTTAGCAAGGAGGAATGTGAGGTACTACCCCCCATAGGCCCATGGATTGTGCCATTGAGTTGGTGCCTGGAGCTAAATTGCTGAAGCCACGAATGTATTCCATGACCCAACCGGAATTAGCTGAGTTGTGACAATATATCAACAAAAACCTAGCCAGAGGCTTCATCGTCCCTAGTAGATCCAGGATGGCCGCCCCAGTTTTCTTCAGGGAGAAGAAGGATGACGGGGTACGTTTGTGCATTGATTTCCGAGGTTTGAACGGGGTGTGCGTAGAACATTTGTATCCTCTTCCCCTTATGAAGGATCTTTTAGCCGCGTTATCAACTGGCCGTGTTTTCACAAAGCTCGATTTGCGGGAAGCATGCTACTGGGTTCAGATCAAGCCGTGTGACGAATGGAAGACCACCTTCAATTGTCCCCTCGGTAGTTACCAGTATCAGGTTATGCCGTTTGGACTCCAAGGCGCTCCAGCTGTGTTCATGCAGCTTATTAATGAAGTGCTGCATGAGCATCTTTACAGAGGAGTTCTTGTTTATTTAGACGACATCCTGATCTACACCCACAACTTGGAAGAACACATTAAATTGGTACGTCAGGTTTTGTAGAAACTGTTGGCTGCTAAACTGTTTGTAAAACTCTCAAAATGCAAATTCCGACTTCCGCTTGGCTCTGCGAGCCTCGAAAGACATTCTTTTGAGAGTGTCCGCTCCCTGGCTCCGTTAAAGCCCCAGAACAGCTGACAAATGCTGTCTGGAGGCTTGAAATTCTCTCCCCGGGCAAAGGGGAGAGAGAAGAGCAGGCAGGTGGAGGTAGAGCCCCCCCGAATGCCCTAGGAAAAATCCTGGGGCGCGAAGGGCACGCGCTCCCTAAAAGCCTGTCAAGCCGCTCCAGACCAGGGACGTCTCCACTAATTAGCGGAATTAGAAGCCGCGACCAATCTTGCTGAATGGAAATGAGGGAATTAACATCTTGAACTAACAGCAGGTGGAACGAGCAAGGAGAAATCAGACTGCAAGTATTTTTTACCTAACTCCAATGCCTAGAGCCTCCTTCGGAAGTAATCACTTAGTACTTTGCAACAATATGGCGATTGAAGCTTGAAAGGGCGGGGGAAATGGAAAGTTACAGGAAAAGTTTCGTTTTGCTGGCAGCCCTTCGCCTGGAAAAAAAAAAAGCTTTTGTGCTGACAGAAGGAGGATTTTAAACGTTAATTAATATTGGGAAATCTTTTGAGGAACTCTTCTTTTTGACTCTGATTAAATATAAAGACTAATTTCAAACTGGAAATGGCCTCAAAGTCTGTAAAAACTGTTCCTACTAAAGGAACTGGGAGTGCTGGTAGCTCCCCAGCTCATATTCCTAGATTACAAATTCCTGCTCCTCCAGCGGATCCACAGACCTTAACGTTGGAGATGTTGCAACAAGCTCTCCAAGTCACCCAAAATAAAATTGTTGATGTGATTGATGAAAAGATTAAGGAAACTAATGAAAAAATTAAGGAAACTAATGAAAAGATACAGGCTGTGTCAGATGAGATTGCAATTCGCAATCAGGGGATTAGGGATGATATATTAATGGCATTTAAGTGTCTGGCAGGCAATATTGAGATGGTGGATGACAGAGTTGAGGAAATTAAACAATCTTCTGAAATTTTGGATAGTAAAATAGGAGAAGCTCAAAACAGAATTCAAAGCGCTGAAGATGATGTAATAATGATACAATACAGAGATATGGAATTTGCTTTAAGATTCAGAGGGGTGAAGGAGAATAAACAAGAGAATTTGAGAGAAATGATGTCTGAGGCATTGGCACCGCTGGTGGGGGAGTCAAAAAATGATCTGGGCTGGCAGATGGACAAGCTGTACCACGTTAATTCCTGGATTGCTAGACAGAAACATCTACCAAGAGACATTGTGATATATTTTACTACAAGGAGAGTACGTAACGAAATTTTACAGGCTACTTTTAAAAACAAGCTTCAGGTGGAAGGCCAGGAAGTAATGACAATGAAAGAAATCCCCCCTAAGATCTTGAGAGCTAGAAGGGAGTATGCCTTTCTGGTGGATGAGCTGAGAAAAGGTCAGATACAGTACAGATGGGAGGTGGTGACTTACTCAGGAGAGAGATATCGGCTTAATACAATTTGGAAAGCAAGAGATTTTCATACTAATGTATTAAAGGCTGGCATACCCAAATCAACTAAATCACCAGAAGGCAAAAGAAAGAAAGAAGTAATGGAAGCTGAGACAGAAGAGCTTTTGACAGTAGTTCAGGGGGGAGCTTTGGCTGATCAAGAAGAAATATTACAAATCCAAATGGCTACTCAAGAGTTGGCGCTGATTGATTTCTCGCAGTTACCAAAGGATCAAAGACAGACCAGATCGGTGACAGCTAGACTCAAGGAAGAATTAAGACAGCAACAATCCCAGATGGCAACTCAAGAAATGATTCAAGATACTACTAAGACAGGAGCAGTGGGGGGAGCAAGACCTAAAACTCAAATGAGATCAGAGCATCAGGACTTGCTTCAGAGGCTCCAAAGGCCCAGAGATGGGAACTAGATTTTTGACTTGGAATGTTAATGGCTTGAATTCTCCACAGAAAAGAAGAAAAATATTTCACTATCTTAAGCAATTTAAGAATGAAGTAATTTGCTTACAAGAGACTCATATAAGAATACAAGATCAAAAATATTTGATTAATGCAAGACTTGGTACATCTTACGTAGCAGCAGCACCAGAAAAGAAAAATGGTATAGTTATATATTTGAAAAGAGACTTAGTTGCTAAATTAATTGAAGCAGATGATCAAGGAAGATTTTTAGCGATAGAACTTTTAGTAAAAGGAGAAAAAATACTTGTAATCGGAGTTTATGCCCCGAATCAACAACAAGAAAACTTTTATAATTTACTACACTCAAAATTGACACAGTGGGCATATAAAACTTGTATCCTGTTAGGCGACTGGAATGGTGTTTTGGAGGTTAAAAAAGACAAGAAGGGACCTAAACAAAATGTGTTAACAAGAGCAAAATTGCCCAAAGCGTTTTGGGAAATGATGGATGACTGGGAGTTGAAAGATATCTGGCGTGAAAGAAACCCGAAAGAAAAAGATTTTACCTTTTTTTCAGACAGACATCAATCCTTTTCAAGGATTGATTTTATATTAATTACTAACGATCTTTTATCTAGGGTGAAAAATACGAAGATTTGCTCAAGAACATTGACAGACCATAGTCCAGTTTGGCTGGAATTGGAGTATGAGAAAGGGCCTAGGAGGTCCTGGAGGTTAAATGATAATTTGTTTAGGTATGAAGAAAATGTAAAAGAGTGTAAAAAATTTATGAAAGAATTTTTTGTTATGAATATGCAAAAGGGCACATCAATGGAAATGGTATGGGATGCAAGTAAGGCATATATGCGAGGAATTTTGATATATTTGAATAATAAATATAGAAAGAAACAGGGGACAAAAAGAAAAGAATTAGAAGATGAGATTAGTAAACAGGAACGGGCTTTAGTAGCTAATCCAACAGATAAGAAAATCAAAGAGGCAATCCATTTATTGAAAGGTCAATTTAATATGTTAATAGCAGATCAAGTGGCAACTAATTTAAGATATGCAAAACATAATACTTTTTACAATGCCAATAAACCAGGCAGGTGGTTAGCATATTTGTTAAGGAAAAAGCAAAAATCAAGGACAATAGAGAGAATAAAATATAAGGGTAAAGAGGTTTACGAGCAACAATTGATTAAAAAATCTTTTTTAGAGTTTTATTCGAGGCTGTATACTGGTGATAAAATTAAAGATATAGATATAGATAGATATTTGCAGAAAGAGAATATTTATACAATTTCAAATGAGCAGAGGGATAGTTTAAATCAATCAATAACTTCTGAGGAAATTGCGTTAGCAATTAAGCAGTTGAAAGTGGGTAAAGCTCCTGGGACGGACGGTTTGACGGCTATTTACTATAAAACCCTACAGGAGGAAATGATAGAACCGTTGAAAGAATTATTTAACAATATACAACAGGGAGGAGAGGTACCTCCAACTTGGAAGACAGCATTTATCTCGTTGATCCCAAAAGAAGGGCATAACGATACAGATCCTAAAAATTATAGGCCAATTTCATTATTAAATACAGACTATAAGATATTTGCTAAAATTTTGGCAAATAGATTAATGACAGTCATGCAGCAAATGATTCACCATGATCAAACTGGTTTTATAAATGGTAGACAAATGAAGAGTAATGTAAGGCAAATTGTTAACTTATTAGAGTATTTGGGAAGGAACAACCAGGTCCCCGCAGTGCTTGTGTTCTTGGATGCTGAGAAAGCCTTTGATAGATTGAATTGGCAATTTTTACTAAAACTAATAGAAAGGATGCAATTTGGAGAACAATTTGTACAATCTATTAAGGCAATATATCAAAAACAAACAGCGCAAATAATAGTTAATGGTGGTTTAACAGATGCTTTTAACATAGAAAAAGGAACAAGGCAAGGCTGTCCTTTGTCCCCGTTATTGTTTATTTTGACACTGGAAATTTTATTAAACAAGATACGTGAGATGAATACAATTAAGGGAATTAAAATTAGACAGCATGAATACAAGGTACGAGCATTTGCAGATGACCTGGTTGTTACCTTAACCCAACCGGTACAATCGATTACAGCCTTGATGGATATAACCTGCTTATATGGACAAGTATCTGGTTTTAAAATAAATGTAGCTAAAACAAAAATAATAGCTAAAAATATGGTTAGGAGCCAAAAAGAAGAGATAGAAAGGTTAACAGGATTTGAAGTAGCTAAGAAGGTTAAATATTTGGGGGTCTATATTATGACTGCAAATATGAAATTATATCAGTACAATTATGAACCATTATGGCACAAAATACAGAAAGAGTTGGACAACTGGAAGAAACTGCAACTGTCTTTGCTGGGAAGGATAGCCGCTGTAAAAATGAATATTTTACCAAAATTTCTATTTCTTTTTCAAATGATACCTATACTTAAAAAAGATGAGAACTTGAAGGAATGGCAGAAGGGCATAAACAAATTTGTGTGGGCAGGGAAGAAACCACGAGTCAAACAAAAGATATTGCAAGAAACTAGAGAAAGAGGTGGTCTTAAGATGCCCAATTTAAGATTGTATTATGAAGCTGCTGCCCTCTCAGCAATCACAGATTGGATAAACTTAATGGAGGAAAAGATATTGAATATTGAAGGATATGGTTTGGTTTATGGCTGGCATGCTTACTTAGTGTATGATAAGAAAGTAGATAGGACTTTTAAAAGTCATATATTAAGAAATGCTCTATTGCGTGTCTGGAAAAAGTATAAATATAAACTAAATGATAGGTTACCAATATGGACAGTACCCAGACACGCGATAGAGAACATAAATTTAGAGCAAAAGCAAGATAAGATTACATATAAGGAACTCCTTTATAAGGAAGGAGTCAGACTACAGTTAAAATCCATGGAACAACTAAAAGAAGAAGGGATTATTAAGACTTGGTTTCAATATGGACAGCTGCTGGCCAGATGGAGAGAAGATCAAAAAATTGGTATTTTGCAGCAGGATGAGAATTTGATAAAGCAAATAAGAGATGAAGGTCAAATGCACATAAAAAGGTTGTATAATGCATTACTGGAAATAGATTCAGAAACAGAGCTAGTCAAGGATTGTATGATAAAATGGGCACAAAACCTAGGTGAACCAATAATGATGGAAACATGGGAAAAGATATGGGTTAGAAATGTAAGATTTACACAAGCACAAAATTTAAGGGAGAATTTTTACAAAATGTTTTATAGATGGCATTTAGACCCCAAAAAACTAGCTTGTATGTACCCAAATTTACAACCCAAGTGTTGGCGATGTGAGTGTGAAGATGCTACATATTTTCATATATGGTGGACATGTAAAAAGATTAAGGCTTTTTGGATAAAAATATGGTGGATTATTCAAAATATTTTGAAGAAAAAAATTAAATTTACACCACAGTTTTTTCTGTTGGGAATAGTTACGGATTGTACTGTAATAGAGACTAAGCTGGTTTTGAACTTAAAAACGGCTGCCAGGTTACTGGTGGCACAGTACTGGAAGAAGGAAGATCCACCTACTATTGAGGAATGGACATTAAAAGTTGTGCATTTGGCGGAAATGGCAAAAATTTCATCATACCTTAAAGACCATTCAAATGAGAGAGATATATCAGAATGGAGAAAATGGATTGATTACATACAGAAGAAGTATCGAATAAGAAGATTCATATAGCTTATGAATGAAATAATATTAAGTAGTTTATGTTTGTTTTTTCTGAGTTATAAGGAGTTAAGGACCTAGGGAGAATATGAAATGTAATAATTTGTTAGCACATTTTAGTTCTTGGTTTGTGAATGCTATACCCTGTGCTCGTTCTGGGAAGTCTAGGGAGGGGGGTGGGGGGAGGGAGGGGAAGGGAGGGTGGGAAGGGGAGGGGGGGTTGAGGGGGGAAGGGTGGGGGGTGAAAATGTTGGTATTTTTCATAAAACTTTTCAATAAAAAAAATGCAAATTCCATAAGTCGAAAATAGATTACCTTGGTTATCGGATATCGAGCAATGGTATAGAAATGGATCCACGTAAGGTCCAGACTATTGTGGAGTGGCAAGCTCCTAAAACAAGGAAGCAACTCCAAAGTTTCCTTGGTTTTGCTAATTTCTATCGCCAGTTTGTCCCCACCTTTGCCACTATAGCTCTACCATTAACAGACCTGTTACGCACTAAACCAGCTATGGTAAACCCAAGACCAAGGCAGGTGTTGCAATGGTCAGCCCAATGCCAAAGTGCGTTCGAGCAATTGAAATATCTCTTCACCAGAGAACCAGTACTCAAGCATCCTGATCTGTCACGTGAGTTCATCGTTCAGGCTGACGCCAGCGACGTTGCTGTGGGAGCAGTGTTGTTGCAAAAGGATGAGCAGAATCAAATACGTCCTTGTGCTTATACCTCATGCAAATTGAACACCACGGAGAGGGGGTGGGTGATTTGGGAAAAAGAAGCTTTCGCTGTCCGATGGGCGTTGATAACTTGGCGTCACATTCTGGAAGGGGCAACCCTCCTATTTGAAGTGTGGACAGACCATAAAAATCTAGAAGCGTTGCAAACACCTAGGCGTCTATCTCCAAAAAAGCTATGCTGGGCACAATATTTTCAAAAGTTTTCCTTTAAACTTAAATATGTACCAGGAAGGAAGAATTTCCTTGCTGACGCGCTATCACGTATGCCGCAATACAATAGCAAGCGCGAAGAAGTAGTGGAATCCCTTATACCACCCATTGGGACTGGACAACCTGTTGCAGCAGCGCTACGAAAAGAATCGTCTTTCTTAACGGACCTATGAACGGCTATCCAACAGGACATGTGGTTAACCCAAAACCAGACATCGGTAGTCCTACGAGATGGATTGGGGTGGAGTGGGGATCAGTTGTACATTCCAGAACCACTCTGAGCGACAGTCCTATGACGGTGTCATGATGCCAAACCAGCAGGTCACTATGGTTTCCTTAAAACTCTTCACCTGATCAGACGTCAATTTTGGTGGCCACAGATGCGTGGTGAAATTGAATGATACGTGAAAGAGTGCCCCACATGTGCGGCAGCAAAACCATGGTCAGGGAAGCCAATTGGGCGTTTGCAGCCAGTGGCTGATCGTAGTCGTCCGTGGGAGGAGGTAGCGATGGACTTTATAGTGGACCTCCCTTCTAGCAATGGATATACCGTCATCTGGATGGTTGTGGACCTATTTTCGAAGCAAGCACGCTTCATACCCTGTCAAGGTTTACCGTCTGCTCGACGGTTGACAGACATGTTCATCCAACATATTTACCGTCTTCATGGAGTCCCGAAGCAAATTATATCAGATCGGGGTGTCCAGTTCACTGCTCAATTCTAGAGATCTTTCATCCACTGGATAGGATCTACCCAGGGGTTAAGTTCAGCCTTCCATCCCAGTACTAACGGGGCTGCAGAACGGACTAATGCCGCAGTGGAACATTATCTCCATTGTTATGTTTCTTACCAACAAACTGACTGGTCTGCTTTGATCCCGTTCACTGAAGTCACATACATTAACATCAGCCATCATAGTATGGGCTTTTCTCCTTTCCAAATCATCTACGGGAGAGAATTTCCTGCCATACCTGAAGTAGAACCTCCAGCTACAGATGTAGCTACGCCTTCCGGCTGGGCAGACAAAATCCGACAAACGTGGCCAGAGGTTAAGGCTGCTCTACAAAAAGCAGTGAGTGAATACAAACTGTATATTGATAAAAAAAGAGCAGATCCAAAACCGTTTTCAGTGGGGAATCAAGTTTATTTATCAACCAAATATTTAAAACTACGGTTGCCTAGTAAGAAATTAGGGCCCAAATATATAGGTCCTCCCAGCTGTTTGGAGGGACCTTGCCGCTCAAGCACAAAAGAAACGAACGCTTTCATCGGAGCTCGTTGGAGCATAAAGCTTGCGAATGGCGCCTCCTTGTGATGTAACAGAAGCGCGCCCTACCGTCGAGCAAGCTAGTGGGAAGGGGGGTGTGGTGTTACCTGTTTGATTGCCAAATGGTAAATTGCTTGTTACTAAGTGTGTAAAGAGCGTTACACAGCGGCTGCGTGTAGCGCTAACTTTAAACGTCGATGCCAGCTTGTGCCTTACTCCTGCCTGTGTTGCTGTGCTTAACCTGGTTAAAGACGCTGCAAACCGCTTCGTTTCCTTCTGGTTGTTGTTTGCTTCCAGAGCAGTTGGGTGGACAAGCCGAGACCTAAAGTTGCCCTTCAAGATGTACACTAATCGGTAGGTGTGGCCAACGTCCCAGTGGCAAGACGGACTCCTTGGTTGCTTCCAAGGGGCCGTCAATATCCCCACTGTCCGACTTCCTGTCTGGCTTCCGTTGCCGCCAGACGGTCCTCCGTGACCGCCAGCCCCGTTGCCTGTAAAGAGCCACCTTTACATCTGAAAGGCGGCTCAAAAAACTCCATTTCCTGATGGAAATGCGAGTCAGAGCAGGCGAGGGTAGGTAGAGCCCTCTGCGAAGTCCCCAGAGTTTTTTTTACTCTTGGGGACGAGCAGATTGTGGCTCCCTATTTTCCCTCGCTGCTGCTCCGGGCTTCGGGAGAACTCTGTCTTTTTGCAGAGCCAGGCGCCGGGACCGGACCAACCAATAAAACTAACAGATGGTTTAGTTAAAGAGAGCGAGATTTGAACCTGGGACCCTAAATTGCAAGTATTTTTAATGATTTTATAAGCGTTTCTAACTGAGGGGGAAAAAAAGTTTAAAATGGCGACTGCTGAGGTTTGAGAAGAAAGCCGAAAGTGAGAGTCCTTCCGTAATAAGCTACAAAGTAGAGAAATACACAGTGCCGGCTAGAATCTAGAAGGAAAATATCCATTTCAAGTTTCTTTCTTCTTGGAGAGTTGTATTTGATCTCGTTTGGGGAAAAGTTTTCTTTAAAAAAAAAAAAGAGCTCTTTTGTGTGGCAGGATGGCGTTAAAACTTGCAAAGCCTGACAAACAAGCAGTGGGGGGTGGGTGCTCCCCCATTTGCAATTATGTGAACAAGCTCTGAGCTTACAGACTCAGCAGAATGGTTTTAATTTAAAAGAATTTCTTCAGGAGGAAATGGCAAAATATCACGAGACTGTGGATCAGAAATTTGAAAAATTAAGGCAGGAAATTAAAGAAATGATACAATTAAAGTATGATAATCTGCAACAAAAGATTGTAACAGTGACTAATGCTTTTTCAGAAGTTGTTATAAAGATGGATACAAATATCAAATTATTAGAGTCTAAAATGGAGGAAGTTGATGATAAGATTTATAATTTGGACAATAAAATACAAAGAATTGAAAATGATTTGATAAATATTCAAGACAATAGTTTAGAAGTAAAGTCTAAAAAGGAAGCTGGTCACAAGACTTACAATGCAGATGATATAAAGCAAGGGATTGAAAGAGAAGTTGTAATGATGCAATACAGGCTCACAGAATTTGCGGTCAGAATGAGAGGGTTACATGAAAATAATAGAGATGATCTAAGAAAAATATCTGCTCAAGTTCTGGCTGGGATTTTAAAGGTTCATCCTGAGGAGGTATCTTGTAAAATTGACAAGGCCTATAGAGTAAATTCTTGGATTGCAAAGCAAAGGCAACTGCCTAGAGATGTGGTGATTTACTTCACAGATAAAGAAATAAGAAATGATATTGTGCAAAAATCCTTTAATTCTATTCCACAACTGTATGGAAAAAAGATCTGGATATATAAAGAACTGCTGCCTAAGATATTAAAAGATAGAAAGAAATTTGGACTTTTGGTGACTGAGCTAAAAAAACAAAATATTTCATTCAGGTGGGACGTTCCAGTTGGTATAATATTGAGATATCAAGGAGAAAGATATCAGCTAGATACTGTTGAAAAAGCGGAAGAATTTTATTACAAGGTTCTCAAAAAGCAAAATCAACAAGAGACAGAAATTCAAGATAAGCAGAAGGAGGAGGAAGTAACGAAGAAACAACAAGTTACAGAGGTCTCTACAGGTGAGCCACTTCTGGATTCTCCTTCAGAGGTCTCAGCTGGACTATTTAATACAAGAGAGGCGGCTTTGGATTCTAATGTAATGACTTATCAAGTTACAAACCAGCATGGAAATCAATCAGTTGATATACAATTTATAGAACCAGAATGGAGATTTATGCCACAAAAGCAAAACCAACAAGATCAAGTTATAGATCAGCATGAAAACCAAATAGTTGATATACAATTTACAGAAAGGAAATCAGGATGGAGATCCAACCCACAAAAAGTTAAGAAAAGAAAAAGCAGGTCTTACAAAAACAAAAACTTTTAAACTAAACAACAGTGTAATGCCAGTTATTTAAGAGATGATTGAATATATGAAAAGATAATCGGCAAAGAATTGGTTTATATTATCCTGAGGAGAATGACAGACCTCTGCAGTGCTGTACTTTTGGGATGTGAAAAGGGCCTTAAACTGAATGGATTGGAACTATCTTTTTTTGGATTCTTTGATAAATATACTACGTTTATGTTGAGCCATAAGGCAAGAGTGTTATGGAATTGGGGCACGCAGATGATCTGGCTGTTACCCTATTACGATGGTTGGAATTAATAATTTGGATAAAAGACACCTCTACAGACACTATATGGAATACAAATATAAAGTCACTCAGGTGGTTGTTGTTTTTTTTTTTATGAAGATATTTGCTATTGATGGGGGCAGATGGTAATGGAAGATACCGAACATACTGTTGGAATTAGGATGTGATGTTACCCTAATATGGGTGATGGAGTTTACAATCCAGTTGAAAGACATTACAGAAGATATTATATGGATTATAAGCCTAAAGTTTTTTTTTTTTAAGAGGATTTTATTTACATAAGGGAATATTTTTTAGTGGTGTGGGCAGAAGAATAAAGATACTAAGAATTATTAAGTATGGTAGTCTTGTAGGAAAGTGGGTGGAGAAAGGTTAGCTTATTGATTTATTGATTGTTTAGTTTAAGAAAAGGGATAGTATGTTTAGATATGAATATATGTAAAAGATTTGAGTTAAGAGATATAACAATGGGAGTGAAGGAAATGGGTAGACTATGAATTGAATAAATGTTAAATTAGAATTTATTATATAGTTTTATAGTGGAAGGCTTTGAAATGTTATATTAATATACATAAAAGATTTAAGATTTAAGAGATATATGTATGGGGGGTTAGAAAAAGGGTAGATTATGAGTAGAAATCGCTAAACTGGGAGATATAATAATATTATTATGCTAAATTAGGAGTTATTATATAATGTTATAATGTTATAATAGAATGTCATTTTGAAATGCATAGTATAAGGGGGATATGATAATAATATTATTAGAAAGAAAGGGTCAGCATATGGGGATGGAGTAAGGGGATGGTAAAGTATTATATAATCTGTTATGAATTTGGGTTTTATTATGAAGAAGTCACAGGGGGAGGGGAGGGGGAGGGGGGTTAGGGAGGAGGGGGGGAAAAGGGGGAAAATTTGTACTTGAAAAACTGTCCGAGGGTCCTCGGTGACCTAAATTGCCCTGTAGGGATGATAAGAAAGAGGAGGACGTACTGGTCAACAAAGGGAGATCGCAATCTCCCTGGAAAGACCGGAAGAAGCTACTCAAATCAGACAGGGTGGAAAGTGACCTAGAAGTCGCTAAAAAACTGGAACAAAAGAGGAAACAAAGAGACACCTGTGACATTGAGGTGAGGAAACAAATTTTTGCTGCCTAACATGCCAATGGATAGGAAAGCCATTTAGCAGTATGAGGAAACCAGAGGTGCTCCGTCTACTCTTGGTGTCACCAGCCCAATCTGCATCCAAGTAAGTGGAGAGCTGGGCTGGCTTCCCCTTCTCTGGCTCCAGCATAAGGAGGGCATCAGCCGTGCCCCTGAGGTACCTGAGTACTCTCTTGACAGCATTCCAGTGGAATTCCTTTGGGTTTTCCACGTGCCTGGACAATAGATTTACAGCTAAAGCTATGTCAGGCCTGCTCCAATTGCTAATGTATAGCAAGGAGCCAATCACAGATCTATATAATTTGTTGTCTGTGAAGTCAGGGCTGTCTTTGTGATCGTGGCCATAGTAATCACTTTGTATGGGGCTACGCGTTGGATTAGATTCCACCATTTTGCATTTGGCCAACAACTCTTCATTTTTTTCTTTCTGGGATAATGCAAATCCCTTTTTAGTGGCCAAGTTATGCACACCCAGATACCTGTCAACCCGCCCCAAGGACTTCAGGGTAAACGTTTCCTCCAGGGCCTTGGCAAATTCATCACACCTATCCTTGCCAGGCCCTACGTATAGGAGGTCGTCCACGTAAACTAAAACCCATTCTGTATCACCTTTGGTGTCACGTGTAAAAACGCACTCATCGGCATGAGATGCCCTGAAGCCAATTCGCTCTAAACCCTTTTTGAGGTAGTCGTAGCAGAGTTTCCCCGACTGCTTGATGCCATATAATCCTTTTTGGAGTAACCATGTGTTTTCCCCCTCCTGCTGGTAACCAGGAGGGGCCCTCACGTAGATCTGCCGGTCCAAGTTGGCGTGGAGGTAGGCCGTCTGGATGTCAAATTGGTAGACTTCCTTTCCCAGAGCGGCTGCAGTTACGAGGGCGGCCTTGACGCTTTCTGCCTGGACAGTTGGAGAGTAGGTCTCTATGTAGTCCTCCATGTAGCGTTGGGCGAACCCCTGTGCTACCAAGCAGGCCTTGTACAGGTAGCGGCCATTGGCAAGTGGTTTGGCCTTGAAAACCCACCTTGTGCCAATGACCTTCTCCTTTGGTGGTTGCCCGGGGGTGAAGACCTTGAGCTTTCTCAGGCTCTCCATTTCCTGTTCCATCACGAGCTGCCACTTTTCCTGTTCTTCAATGGGCAGCTCCTGGATGTCAGAGAAAGTCTTTGGGGTGACCACGACGCTGTTGATGGATGCAACATGCCCAATGTCAATTCTCTTTGGTGGGACCCCCTTGTTGGACCGCTTTGACCTTCTGACCTCCTGCCACTCACCACCCTTTTCCTCTGCGGGTTTCTCGCCGACTGGCTGTTCACGACCGGGATGTGGAGGCCCTCGGTCCCAGGCGTTGGGTATCATGGGCCTCTGAAGCATCGCTGGAGGCGAAGAGTCAGGTGAAGATGGCGTGTCTTCCCCCTCAGGACTGGACAGCTCATCCTCCTCATCTGGACCAGGTAGGCTGACCTCTTCGTCCTGTTCCTCGCTCTCGTCGGTGGCAGGGTCTGTGGTCGCCTCAGGCGGTGTCGTGGTTGGTGCGGCTTTGCTGGGCCGGTTGATGTATGGGCCCAGATCATTTGAGTGGATCTGGGTCCAATTGGAGTCCTCCTCGAAGGAGGCAGATTGGGAAGTCACAGTCCTGCCCCCTTCTCCCAGGAACCGGTAGGCCTTGAAGCCAGGGGCATAGCCCAAGAACCTCAGTCTCTGGGAGACGGATCTCCCCTTCTTCTGCAGCTGCTTGGGGATGTGCACCCAAGCGTAGGAGCCAAATACACACAAATGTCCCAAACTTGGCTTCCTACTGTGGACCAGAAAATATGGAGTCTGATCCACAACGCTGCTCCAGGTGCAGTTCAAGGTGTAATTGGCGTAATGTACCGCCTCCGCCCAGTATGATTCCGCAACCCCAGCATCTGCAATCAGACTACGGACCATAGTCTGCAGGATGCCGTTCCATTTTTCTACCACACCATTCTGCGTAGGAGTAAAAGGCGCTGTACGAAAATGGTGTATGCCCTTATGCTGGAACTTTCAGGACATGAACTCGGCCCCACGGTTGCTCTGCAGCTGTGCGATCTTGGTCTTGTACTAAGTTTCCACGTAGTTGTATAGTGATTTTATGGCATCAAAGGCTTCAGACTTTTCTGTGAGGGTATACACATGGCCGTACCTCGAGAAGTCGTCGACGGCAGTGAGGAAATACTGCCTTTTTCCTAGGGACGGTGTAAATGGCCCATCCAAATCAACATGTATTAATTGATATGGGTATTGGGTTTTAAGTAGTGACACCTTAGGTATTGGGGCGGCCTTCCTCTTTGCCCTCTTACAGATGGCGCAGTCCAGAAACACCTTACAATTCTGGAGGTGAATCCCCTCAGCAAATTCCCCCATCTTTTTAACCACTGGGAAGCTTGCATGGCCTAACCTCTGATGTAAGAGGTGGGCACATTTAGTATGGAGCAGCTTTCCCACTGACACCCCCTTGGCTCTGGTTGCCTTGGGCGGTGCTGGCACCTTAGGCCCTTTTTTGGGCTTATCTGCCTTAGGTTCCTGCTGAGGCTTGGGTTTCTTGCCCGCATTGGCCTTGGAAGGCCATGGGGCTGGCTGTGGAGCCTTTCTCTCTCTCTGTGCGCAGGCCCCTTCTGAGGTGGCACCCTGTGAGCTGTCTCCTGTAGCTGAGTACTCAGGGGAGAAATAAGGCAAATCATTTATAATGGTAACACTCCCAATGACCCTTTTGTCTCGAGTGACATGACCTCCCCCTTTGCAAAACAATACCTCCACCCTGCCATCATCACATAACTTGGTTATACTCAACAGGTTATTGGCGATAGAGGGAGCATGTAACACACCTTCAACATTGCCCAGCCCTGGTACAGAGACAGTGCCCTCCCCAACAACCAAAGCATTGTTACCATTTGTAACCTTAATGGAGGAGTTAATTCTCCTTAACCTCTTAAAGCCTTGCTTCATGTTAGCAATGTGAGATGAAGCCCTAGAGTCTAGTAACCAGAGGCCAGTAGGGCCATCAGCCCGTGTGGCGGGGGTGAGGTAAGTAGTACACACAAAATTGCCCTTAGCACCACCTTTTCCCCCGCCAGGCCCCCTTCTCTGCCCCCCGCCCCTTCCTTGATTGGAACCACGTTTAGGTCCTTGCTGGTAATGGGGGCAGTCCTTCTTCAGATGCTACTCAGAGCCACAGATGAAACACTTGTGTAGAGCGTTAACCTGCTCTGAACTCTGGTGTCTTCTGTTGATGCGATGAGTTTTGGCCCTGGTGTACTCTCCCGCATCTCTACGCCTCCTGTCTTCCTCATTGAGCCTCCCTGTGAGGTAGGACAGAGTCATGGCTTCCTTTCTGGTTCCCTCTAGTGAGACAATAAAATTGCCCCAACTTTTGTCCAGGGATGCCAGAATGACAGCAATCATGTTGTCCTCAGTCACGGGGTAGTCCCTGAGCACCAGTTCTGCCCTGAGTGCCTTCAACTTTCCCAGGTGCTCTGCCATGCTAGCCCCAAATTTCAGCTTGGTGTTATAGAACTCCGTTGTGAGTCTTGTGGTGGAGCCCAAGCTATCACTATTGAATAGGCTATATAACAACCCCCAAATCTCACCAGCTGTGAGCCCATCTGGAATGCTGGGGTACAATTTAGCATCCAGTGAGCTCAGTAGAGTGGTGTAGGCTTTCCTGCGGTACCACTCTTCTTGAGGCCCCCAAGGGAAAGGTGGGGGGTCTAAAACCATTTCTAGCATCCCTTCTTTTAAGAAACATACCTGTATTTCTTTATTCCATATGTTGAAATTCTCACCCCCCGATGCTGTCCTTGGTACCTTTGGGAGGATTCCATTGAAGTAAATGGGAGAGGGATCCCTCTGCTGGCGAGTGTAGGTATTTTTCTCTGATTATTTTTCTCCTATTCAGATGGGGCCAACTTAGTATGCTCAGAACTCATTCCAGCCCAGGAGCCGACAGGAGCGGACCTCTCTCTCTCTGTTCTTCAGGGCCAGGCCTGGGCCCAGGCCTGTGGAGCTCTGAAGAGTCTTCTGAAAGCCCCCCCCCGGTACTGGAACATTTACCAGGGGGCGAAGGCTGCAGGATGGGGCCGGAAAAGCCCGAAAATGCCGAGGATCGGCTGGAGGGGCCCACCGCTGGTCCTGAAGACTCTGGAGTAGGCAGCCATCTTGGGAGGTGGGAAGCTCAGCTGGAGGCCCCCTGAAGTCATCGAGGTGAGTCCTCCATTGCCTTGGTGGGGGTGTTGGGAAGACTGGAGCAACCAGGGGTTCTTCTGGGACTCTCTGGATGCATGGGTTGTGGCTGGGGGGCTCCGGATTGGACGCCCCCCCCCCTCATTGGTCTCCTGGGGGTAGTGAGGGAGGCTGGCTGCCCCCGAGGTTGAGGTCACGGTCATCGTGGCCTCCAGGGCTGCGACCAGGACTTGGATTGCAGCCCTGATGCCCGCTGCAGCAGGAGCAGCTGGGCAGACTTTGAGGCTTGCCTGGGGGGGGGGCAGCAGTTTGCATGCTGCTTTGCCTGGCTGCCATTCGTTGCTGGGCCTCGTGGCCTAGCTGAGGCCCACCAAGCCATGCTGGAGTAGGTAGCCTGGGGGCTGCCATGTTGCTTCCGGTTGGCCCCAGAAGCTGCAGGTTGCAATTTGGTGGGAATTTTCCCGTCAAATGCTCTGGGCCCCCGGGGGCCCCCAGGGTGGCTGGCGCCATGTTGGGGAGCCTCCTGGGTGCTGGGGAAAGACTTACCCGGTGTCCAGAGGCCCCCTGTGCTGGTGTCCCACGTGGCTGAGCTCCTGGAGTCCCTTGGGTTGCTAGGAGCGTTCGTAGCAGCTCTCTGCATTCTTCGTCAGTGAGATGGTCTATGCTGGGGGTGGCCTGGTCCCTGGCCTCCTCCCCGGTGTCCTGGCAGTCCTGGGTGGACTGCTGACCTTCCATGCTTTCCTCTGTGTCTTGCAGCTGCAGGGAAGCGTGCAAAGGGGTCCCTTGCATTCCGCTGAGTCCTCTGGGGGCATAGAGATCATCTGTACCCTCCTCTGGATCGAAGCTTGCATCAGGGACTGGATGCAGGGCTGCCATCCTTGATTGAAGACTTCTGGTCACAATCGGGGATCTCCTGCCATCCAACTCTTGGGGGTTCTTGCTGGAACCACCAGACATCTTGCTTCTGCTGGCTTGGAAGCATTGCCTCAAACCATCCTCTGCTACCACTTTGTGAGGGATCTCACAAAGTTCGATGGTTCGTTGAGGGCACTTCCAAGAAAAGTCAGCACACAAGGATGCAATCAAATTAAACCTTTATTTAGAAGTAAAGTAGAGTAAAATGAGTTCCCTGGCATGGAGGCATCCATGCCTGAATTGAGCCCATGGATCATTCCGGTAAGAAGGTAGAACAAGAGCAGAAAGAGCAGCCCCTGTGCAGGGGTTCTTATAGGGGCCCATGGCTCCTCCCTTACCAATGTGTGAGGGGGCCGGAGGACCATTAACTCTCCCCCAATGGGGCTGCAGGGGCCAGAGCCCCTTGACCCACCAGTGGGATCAAAAGTCCCTCTTTGCTCCCATCTGGTGGCCTTTTAAGAAACTGCCATGGCTGGCACAAAACACCTAACATATTTGCAAATAAGAAAACCAATCCATTTTAAAACCTTGTTCTTCCAGTACTTGCTTCGATTTAAGTTCACCCTTTTCATCCATTAATTCACTATATCTAACAATTTGTTCCCATCTAAATACTACTGAATATGAAAATGCTTCAATCGTTGATACCCAGACTGGAATTTTCAAATAGTATTGTTTTTTAATCTTCTCCCAATTTAATAACAAAGCCTCATGTATATGATGTCTTCTAAAATACCCCTGTATTTTTGTTCCTTTATACCATAAAAAGGCATGCCACCCCATCAACAAATCATGACCTTCTAAATTCAATAATCTAGTATTTCTTAACATTATCCATTCTTTAATCCACATCAAACTTGTCGCTTGATAGTAAAGCTCCCAATTAGGTAGACCAAAACCTCCTCTCATTCTAGCACAGTGGTTTTCAACCTTCCTAATGTTGCGACCCATTAATACGGTTCCTCATGTTGTGGTGACCCCCAACCAGGGGTGGGTTCTAAATTTTTTTACTATCGGTTCTGTGGGCGTGGCTTATTTTGTGGGCATGGCTTGGAGGTCATGTGACTGGGTGGGCGTGGCTAGCTGGTCATGTGACCGGGTGGCCATGGCTATGTGTATAGGGACTACTCAGAGGGCTGAAAAAAGTCATTTCTGACAGATCCTCGCACTTTTGACCATCCTCACATTTATGCCCGTGCAGCATTCCTAACAACCATGTCACTCATTTCACAACTGCTTCTCTTCACCATGGTGATAAGATAGGGCAAAAAACGTAAAATGTGAGGACAGTCATAAATTCGAGGACTGGTCAAAAGTGTGAGGACCAGTCAAAAATAACTTTTTCAGCCCTCTGAGTAGTCCATGTGCACAAAAGGACTACCCAGACGGCTGAAAAAAGTGATTTCTGACAGGTCCTCGCACTTTTGACCGGTCTTCACACTTATGACTGGTCATCATGCCCATTGCAGCATTCTTAACAACCGTGTCACTCATTTCACAACTGCTTCTCTTCACCATGGTGACAAGATAGGGCAAAAACGTAAAATGTGAGGACAGTCGTAAGTTCAAGGACTGGTCAAAAGTGCGAGGACCAGTCAAAAATAACTTTTTCAGCCTGAGTAGTCCATATGCATAAAAGGATACAGCAATAGAGAGGAATGAAGGAAGGGAAGGGAAATTAGAGTAGGAGTGAGGTTAAGAGAGGGAGGAAGACAGGAGGAGAAGGAGAAAGGAAGAGGAAGTAGGAAGGAGAAGAAGAGGGGGGGGAGAGAAAGTAAGAAGGAAAGAAAAGAGAGAGGTGGTAGGTTTGAGGAGAAAGATTGCTGTACAATAAAAAAGATGAAAGGGAAGAAAACCAACCCCAAACAAATATAAAGATATTAAGATAAAGAATGAATTGTTAAACTTTAAAGAATAAAAGAGAACAAATATGAATAAATAGCAATAATTAGAAACACACATACAAACATACAATGTATTTTCTTTGAACAGAGTATTTGGCCGGTTCACAAATTTAAACAGTGTTTAGTCATTTCAATTAAATTTACAATTTCTATATTTCCTTTTTGCCATATTTATTCCTCATCTATTTTTTTAAAAAAACCAATATTACCCTTCATCCTCATCTCTAATCTTAATTAAATTCAATTTTTCCCTTCTATTCTATATTATACCCCTTCCCATTGTCATCTATTTTTATATCCATCCTCACATTGGTTAATTATGTAATTATGTAATACAGTTGTTTAATACAAATTCAACATTTTAATATAAATCAATTAGTTATATATCTTTTTTGTATATCGATCAATATGAACATGAATATTCCAATTATTTCCATGCAATCCAATTTCTTACAAATCAATTAATTATATTTACCAATAATAATAAACCAAATAATTCCCCCCATATATTTCTCCAAACCACAACTTAACCATTTCTGCTTTCAACACAATATACAATTAATAGTATCTCAATTATTACAATTCTCTAGTTAAATAGAGCTTTTTTCCTTTTGTGTTTTAAAATCTTGAACCTCCTCTTTTGCCCTAAATTTCCCATTGTTTGCAGTTTTGCACCTACCTTTTTTGGTGAGGAAAAAGAAAAAGAAATCTCTCTCTGCCTCATTTTGTCACGTTGCAGCAAAGACCCTGCTTTACTTTCAGTTTCGTTTTTCAGTATAGCTGGGGGGGAAATCTGCTCCTCTCTTTGCAGCTAGCAACAGAGCCCTCCGCAAAACAGCTGAGAGCAAATCAGCTGAGAGTCTGAGGCTGATCAAATCAACTTATGGTAATTAACCTATGCTGAAGCTGAAAGGGGCTGTTTTTTTCTATTTTTGCAGGCACCGGTCTTCTCATTTGTTTTCTTTTAACACTGATCAGCTGTAGGGCGGCCCTTTGAAGCCCCGTGGCAAGAATTTAAACGGTTTGTTTCCCTCTAGCCATCAGCTGGGACTCAGGAGGCAGCAATAGATTGGGAGTGGGCGGGGTAAGCGAACGGCGATCCAACAGAGGCAGAGGGTGAGGGTGAGTGAAGGCATGGGGGGGCGAGAGAGGGCTTTGGCGACCCCTGTGAAATGGCCATTTGACCCCCAAAGGGGTCGCGACCCCCAGGTTGAGAACCGCTGTTCTAGCATCTTGTACCAACTTTAATTTTATCCTCGCCTTCTTTCCCCGCCAAATGTATTTTAACACCATTTTATTCAATTCTTTCCCCAATCTAATTGGAATTGTCTGAAACAAATATAAAATTCTAGGCAAAATATTCATCTTAATAGTTGATATCCTTCCAATCAAAGAAAGCTGCAAGTTTTCCCATTTTGCCAAGTCTGTCCCTATCTGTTGCTTGTTTATTATAGTTATTTTCTTTAAGCGTGCTACACCTTGCTGTCATGTATATCCCCAAATATTTGACTTTATTTGTGACCTGCATCTTTGATGTATCCGTCAATTCTTCTTTTTGCTTTACCAACATATTTTTAGTCAAAATCTTCGTTTTATCTTTATTGATTTTCAAACCAGCTACTTTCCCAAACTCTCCAATGTTATCTATCAATGTAGTTATTGATGTTAATGGGTCTTCAAGAATAAAGACCAGGTCATCTGCAAATGCTTGCAATTTATATTCTTCTTTTCGAATTTTCATTCCCTTTATGTCTTTTTCTTCTCTGATATTTCTATTTAGCACTTCTAATGTTAATATGAACAACAGAGGGGACACTGGACATCCTTGTCTGGTACCTTTTTCTATCTCAATATAGTCTGTCAATTCTCCATTTATCACAACTTTTGCCATTTGTTTATGATATATAGCTTCTATTGCTTGAATGAATTTTCTGCCAAAGCCCATCTGTTCCATTTGAAGCAACATAAATCGCCAATTTACGTTGTCAAAAGCTTTCTGTGCATCTAAAAATATCAAAGCCATTTGCTTTTCAGGATGAGCTTCATAATTTATTTTTATTTATTTATTTTATTAGATTTCTATACCGCCCTACTCCTGAAGGACTCAGGGCGGTGCACAGCCAAACAATAAAATACATACATACAAAATTTAAAAGTGGAATATTCCAAAGTGTTCAGAATTATTCTCATATTGTCTCTAATTTGTCTTTTTGGCAGAAACCCATTTTGATCTGAATGTATAAAATTATTTAAGTATCTTTTAAGTCTTTCTGCCAATATTGAAGCAAAGATTTTATAATCTGAATTTAGCAGGGATATAGGCCTATAATTTTTGATTTGTTGTGGGTCTGTATTTTCCTTGGGAATCAATGTAATATATGCCTCAGACCATGACTTGGGTATTTCCTTCTTTGTCATCACTTCATTCATAACTTCTAAAAATGGGAGACTTAAAGAATCCTGTAATGTCCTGTAATATTCCGCAGGCAAACCATCTGGCCCTGGTGCCTTCCCATTCTTTTTTTTCTTAATTGCTTCAGTTAATTCCATCATCGTTATGTTTCCCTCTAAAATCTCCTCAATGTCTTTAGGAATCCGAGGTAAATTTGCATTTTGAAGATATTTTGTCACATTTTCGTCCTCTATCTTTTCTTTCTCATACAGTTGTCTATAGTAATCTTGTGTAATTTTTTTCTTCTCTTTATTTCCAAATTTACTTTGCCCTTGGTCATCGATTAATTGTATTATTTTTCTTGATTCTCTCTCCTTTTCAATTTATATGCTAACCATCTTCCTGGTTTATTAGCATTCTCAAAGTAGTTCTGTTTAGTGCTTCTAATTTTTTGAGCTAATTCTTCTTTCTCCAGTAAGTCCATTTTATGTTTTATTGTATCCATTTTCACTTTAACATCTTTTTTATGTGGACATTTCTGAAGCGCTTTTTCAAATCTCTTATAGTCATCTTCCAATATTTTGTGTGTTTGTCTTTTCTTCGCATTTCTCTTCCTTGTATAGTCCATTATCAAACCTCTAGCATAGGCCTTCATCGTGTCCCAAAGATTTTGAGTCGAAGTATCTTCTTTCCTATTCTCCTTGAAAAAGAAAGCCAATTCTCTCTCCATTTTCTGTACAAAGTCCTTTTCTTTTAATATAGTATTGTTTAAAGTCCATCTAAATCTTCTCCTTTGTCCTTTCCATTTCACTGTCCCTGGATTATGATCTGCCCAGGTATTTGCTTCTATCCCAATTTGTTCTATGTTTAAAGTCAATTCCATTGTTGTCCATATCATATCTAGTCTAGACCAAGATGAATGTCTGTCAGAATAAAAAGTATATTGTCTGTTTTTTCCATTTCTATCTCTTCATGCATCTTTTAAGTTTATTTCCTCAGTCATTTTAAAAAAAGATTTTGGTAATATCTTTCTACTATGTCTTATTGTTTTATGTGTTTTATAATCCAAGTCTCCATCCACTATACCATTAAAATCTTCTATCATACAGATATTATCATATTCCAATTCAATTATTTTCATGTGCAATTTTCTATAAAAGTCACTTTGGTTATTATTTGGAGTATATATTTCTACTAAAAGAATTTTCATATTGTTATCTATTATCTCCACCATCAGAATTCTTCCTTCTTCGTCTGCATATATTTGCTCAGCTGGTAATTGCATTTCTAATATATAAAACCACTCCTCTTTTTTTATATTGTGGCAATGTTGTGAAGATTTTACCTAATTTTGAATGTACCAATAACTGTTCATGTTGCTTTTTAATATGTACTTCTTGTAGGCAAATTATATCAAATTTTAGTTTTTCTAATTTGTGAAATATCTTTCTTCTTTTAACAACTGAATTAAGTCCATTTATGTTTATTGAAATCAATTTTCTTTCTTCCATATTCATACTTTATATGCGGGCTTTACTGCTCTAGTTGATCTTAATTCACACTGTTCCTTTGTGTTCCACAAGCCCTCCTACTGCGCCTTCTGCTTTTTCAATCATTGCTAGTTCCTCTTCTTGGAGTTCTACTGGCACAACTGTCATTTGAAATTCCATTTCCATTTCCTTCTCTTTGAAAAATTCTGCATAAAATGCTCTCGCTTTGTCTATTGTATCTATTCTGTATCTTTGAAGTTGCCACGTTAACACTAATCCTTCTGGTACCAGCCATCTGTAGTTCACACCTTTTTGAAGTAATATTTTAGTCAAAAATTGGTATTCTCTCCTCATCTCTTTCACTTTCCTTGGTATTTGCTTCAAAACCACAATTTCTTTCTCCTTATACTTCAGTGTTTTTTTTCCTCTGGCAATCTGCAGTATTTGTGCTTTAATTGATTTCTTAGTAAATCTTATATGCATTTCTCGTGGTAAATTGTTGTGCATTGCATACCTAGTGTAAACTTGATATATCTTATCCGCGCCATCCATCATCTTCTCCTTGGTAATTTCTAGTGCTTCAGCCAACATTCCTATCATTATTTCTGCCAAATTCTCTCCTTTCTCCTCTTCTACATTTTGAAATCTGAGATAAAATTCTCATCTGTCCATCTCCCATCCAATTAGTCAATTAGAGGGAGGAGCTGATGTCACGCCAGAACGGTCGGAGGATTCCTGGGCTCCAGGATCGCCGCCAAAAGCCCTGCTGCTGGATGGTCCTTCTTGGACCTCACAGTCTTGTTTTGACTGTGATATTGGCGGGCACATCCTGACGATCCCAGGGACACCACAAAGTCCCGCGTTGATCTGGGAGAAGCCCTTTTTCTAGCAGTGGGGTGGCAGCCATAGTAGCTGCTGAAGTTGGGACAGCTCCGGAAGAAGAATAGAAAAACAGTGAGTCGATGCGGTGAGAGACTTTCAATTTAAATCAATGCAAAGAACACCCTGAGATTGAAGTGGTAATTAAATTGGAGATAAAAGGAAATCAAGTGGCGAAATTAAGCAGGAGTCATTTTTTATTCTCAAACCATTTACATTTACATTGGTGGAGCTTTAAATTTTTGTTTTGCCTTTGACCGGGACTGGATTGAAAAGGATTGATAGAACTGAGAATTTAACATCTGTAAGCCTTTGTGCCTTCTACTTGAAATAGTCTTCTTGGACTTCCGGTTGAAGCATGGATCGAGGCAACACGAGGAAGGAGAGCTCCGTATCCCGTGTCGAATTTCCAGTGTTATGGTTCCCGTTACGGGAAAAATTGGTCTTGGGTAGACCGGTAGAGAGAGTGTGACTTCAGCGGAGTTGGTGTGGAGAGGTGCGGTCTCCTGCCATGCAAAGAAGAACCCTTATTTCGAACACGGAAGAAGACGGCCAACATGGCCGACCCAGAGATCGAACGCCCCAAGTGCTAAATCGGGAAGCAAAAGAGTGAGTACAGGGTGAAGATTGGCGGTGCAAGCAGGAGATTAAACATTAGAAAAAGTGCTATAGGTAATAACTGCGAGAAGTTGACAAACTAAGAGTCCGGAGGAGCAGCAGAAGGAAAGAGAGACTCGGAAAAGGTGCAGACGGCAAACAGCGAGGAGAGTGAAGTGACACAGCGAAACTCGTCCTGCTGGATATAATACGGAGGAATAGAAAAGGATGTTTGAAAGAGCGTGTGATTTGAAGTGGGGAGAAGAGAAGTGATCTGGAGCAGGACGTTGGTTTTCCTTGTAATAAAACTGCACTGATGGAGAAGGACAATATAGGCAACAATAAAGAAGGACAAGAGCAAAAGGTGCAGGATTAAGACCGCCATTTTGGACAGTGAGGGTGAAGACTTTGAATTCCGTTTCTGACTTCTGCTTTCTTCTGATTTTATAAAGAAGACTATATCTTATTTGGATCTATAACGGTTGGCGTTGGAGAGTTACCAGAGGAGGACTAGTGCTAATTATAGTGGAATATTACATTGATTAATCCTTGAAAAAAAAAATCCCTGTATTTTTTCTTATACTTATCTTATATATCCTATCTTATATATAATAACTATTTATATATTTATATATCTTTATTTATATATCTACATACTAATTATTACTATTTAATAACTGTTTAATAATTTATCTATTTATCTATTTAACAATTTAATATTTATAATAATTATAAATTAGTATTAAATATAGATAATAACTATTTATAAGGCAATCAATTTAAACTTTAATCAATTTATATATATAATTGCTTAGTACTGTTTATATGCTATAATATTTTGTTTGTTGCTTTCTTATATATGTTTTGATTAAGATTTTACTAATATTAAGCTAGTTATAAAATTAATTAATTAATTTGTCTAGAGATATCATACTATAGTACAAGTTAGTATAATCCTAAAGTATTTACTGCATTCATAACATTTTATACTATTTATAGTCTATTTAATAGGAGAAGGACTTTTATTATACAGTTTGTGTGAGAATCAATTAGAGTGATATATAATAATAACCTAGTTAAAATACAATTTGTAAGTTATAGACTGAGATTTCATATTTAAATAATAGAATATACTTAGACCTATTCAAGAATATTAGAAATAGTAGTTCATAAAACTGAGCTAGAAGCGAATGCTGATTTGGGAAAGAATAGACAGAATTCTAGAAAAACAATACAAAATTTTGAAGGAAATGACATCCACCACAGTAACTACAGTAAAAACAGGAAAGAAGGTCACTTCAACACCAATTGGATTAACAGCCTCTCCAGCAATACAAAAGACCTTAGAAGGGATGTTCTCGACTGATAAGCAAACTTCCACCATGAGTATGCAGACTGTCCAGGCTACATTAATGACAATACAAGAGAGTATGTTAAAAATGCAAGAGTGCCAGTCTAAAAATCATGAGGAAGCTAGGAGAGATCTAGACGAAGTCAAAAAGTCAGTCAAAGAAGATATACAAAAATTAGATGAAAAAATGGACTCTATTCAAGAGATAATACAAAAAAATTATCAAAGGATTACAGCCATAGGAAAAAAAAAACAGAGCAAACAGAAGAAAAGCTAGAACTTTTGGATGAGAAAATGACAGGCCTCAATAAAGATCTTGAGAATACGGTGGCACAGTTAGAGATGGAGAGAGAGGCATTCTATCTAAGGTTCCAAAATGTGAGAGAAGAAAGAGATGAGGACCTAACCCTAATAATGGCCGAAATGATCGCAGAAGCTCTACAACGAGACAAAGACGAGATTATCAATGAATTGGATGAAGTATTTAGAGTACATACGAACTACACGAGACAACACAAATTGCCAAGGGAGGTCCATGTATGTTTGTGCGGAGGAAAGTTAGAGACATTGTCTTTAGAATAACAAAAGAAGAACCAATGTACTATAAACAGAAAGAAATCATAACATTAAAACAAATACCAAAAAGAATCAGAGAATGGAGAAAAGGCTATGGATTCCTCACGGCATTACTAAACAGAAAACAAATACTATTTCGATGGATAATACTGGAGGGAGTGTTGGTCACGTGGCAGGGGAAAAAGATAAAAGTCGATTCTTTAGAGAAGGCACAAACCCTACACGACCAGGTGATAGAATTAGAAAGAACAAACGGCAGAAGAGAAGAATTGGAAAAGAGAAACAAACCAAAGCAAAGACGAGAAGATCAAGAAACCCCGTGTGAAGAGAGTATTAAGGAAAAAGAAAAAGAAGAAGAGGGGGAAATTCGAGAAGAAGAAGGAGTAATGACAAGAGCACAAAACCAGGCTAAGAAAAAGGACAGGAAGTAAAGGAACAAAAAAGGAAACGACCAATTTTAAAGAATGGACCGGAACCTTAAAATTATATCATTAAATATAAACGGACTTAATTCACCAGCTAAAAGAAATCAACTATTTAGGAAGTTAATTAAACAAAAATTAGACATTTTATGCCTTCAAGAAACCCATATCAGAAAACAAGATGAAAAATTTTTACAATGTAAAAAATTTGGGAAATTATTTGTATCCTTAGCAGATGAAAAGAAAAGAGGAATAGCAGCTTTTGTTAATGAAGAGATAGAAAGTAATTTAAAATATGCAGATAAGATAGGAAGAATCCTGATGATCGAAGTAAAAGTCAAAGGTAAAAGTGTGTTGTTAGTGGTTGTATATGCGCCAAATAGTGAACAAAAAGAATTTTATCGAAAACTGCATGAAAAGATTATAGAACAAAATATAGAAAATGTATGTCTGTTGGGAGATCTCAACGCAATTGTGGATCCAAAAAAGGATTATAAGAGCAATCAGAATAATAAAAAAAAAGAAAAAATTGCTGCCAAAAACATTTTTTAATTTAACAGAAGAGCTAAATTTAGTAGATATATGGAGACTATATAACCCAGAAGAGGAAAGGTACACATATTATTCCAATCCCCACAAATCCTGGTCAAGGATAGACATGGCATGGGCTACAAAGAGTTTAATACAGGAGATAGAAGCAGTAGAGATTGTGACAAATGACTGGGCTGATCACAACCCAATAACAATAGAATGGAGAGGGCAAAGAAAGAGAAGGAGCAGATGGATGATGAATGTTCAGATAATGAAAGAAAAGGAGTATACTGAAAGGATAGAAAAAGAATTGAAGGGTTTTTTCAAAGATAACAATAAATATCAGACATCCCTCCAAAACCTGTGGGATACAACAAAGGCTTACATTAGAGGCTTAACAATAGCCTATAATAGTAAACGGAAAAAGGAGAAGGAAAATGAATATAACAAAATTCGAGAAGAGATCCAAAATTGGGAAGGGAAATTACAGGAAAGGCCAGGGGATGAACAAATAAGAACTAATTGGATGGCAGCTAAACACAAATTGAATTTATTCGAGCAAGAAAAATATGTTAATACAATGAAATTTTTAAAACAAAATCAATTTGAACAGGCGAACAAACCAGGGAGGTGGATGGCTTACAAATTAAGAAAAGAAAGAGAGAAACGAACAATTCACCAACTACAGGATAAGGATGGCAAGTTATGTCAGATCTTAGAAAAGAAGAAAGAGATAGTAACCCAATTCTTTCAAGATTTGTACACACAGGATAAGGTGCCAACAGAAGAAATAGATCAATATTTAAAAGAGGAGAGAATGCCAGTAGTAGCTGAAGAAGAGGAAGAGATACTCAATAGAGAGATTACTATAGAGGAACTACAGGCAACAATTAGGAAACAAAAAAACAATAAAACCCCGGGAACAGATGGGTTACCAGTAGAACTATATAAAGGATTAGGGGAATCACTAAATTGGATACTATTAGAGGTCTACAATGAGGCATTGAAAGAGGCAAAGCTACCAGAATCTTGGAGGGAGGCATATATCTTGCTAATCCCGAAGGAGGGGGCAGATACAACACAGATAAAAAATTATAGGCCGATTTCTCTACTAAATTCGGATTATAAGATTTTTATGAATTTGATGGCAAACAGATTAAAGACAATATTAAATCATAGAATACATTTGGATCAGAACGGATTCCTGCTGGCAAGACAAATTAAAAACAATATAAGGACAGTGATCAATGTAATAGAATACTATGAGGTGCATCCAGAGAAACAGGTAGCCCTGATCTTCCTGGATGCACAAAAGGCGTTTGATCAGGTCAACTGGAGATTCATGACACAACAAATAAAGAATATAAAATTTGGGGAGAAATTCGAAAAGATGATAGTTTCAATATACACAAATCAGAGAGCAAGGATACTAGTCAATGGGGAACTAACAATTTTTTTTGAAATAAGTAGAGGAGTACGACAAGGGTGCCCACTTTCACCACTACTCTTTATTCTAACCCTAGAAAACCTACTTAGAAGAATTAGACTCAACAAAAATATAAAGGGACTTAAGGTTAAAGGTGAAGAATACACGGTCCAAGCGTTTGCTGATGACCTTGTATTCTTCATAGAAGATCCATTAGAAACGGAATTAAAATTAACAGAGGAAATAGAGAAATTTGGTAAGGTGGCAGGTTTAAAAGTGAATAAGGATAAGACTAAAATATTAACTAAAAATTTAACAGCAAAACAAATAGAAGAGTTAGAAAAACAATCAGGATTACAAGTAGTTAAGAGAATAAAATATTTAGGTATTAATCACTAGGAATGTGGCTATAAAAGATAATAATTATGGAGAGTTAGTACAACAAATTAAAAATGATTTAGAAAGATGGGGGAAATTAAAGTTATCATTGTTAGGAAGAATTGGGGCGATTAAAATGAATATACTCCCGAGGCTCCTCTACTTATTTCAAACTATTCCAGTTAAATTAGAGAATTTTTTTTTTACAAATTTGAATAAAATAACATCAAAATTCGTATGGGAGGGGAAAAAATCAAGAATAAATTTAAATATATTACAGGATGACAGATCTAGAGGGGGTTTTGGCCTACCAGCGTGGGAAAAATATTATAAGGCAGCGGGTTTAACATGGATTAAGGAGTGGGTCAATTTGGAGAATTACAGACTATTAAAATTAGAAGGCCACGATTTATTAAAGGGGTGGCATGCCTTCTTGTGGAACGCCGGGAAAAAAACCTATAAACATTTTAAAAACCACATAATAAGAAATTCACTGATTGGCATCTGGTTCGAAATTAAAAACAAACATTATATGAAGGTTTCCGGCTGGATATCTTCATTGGAGGCGGCAATGCACCCCAACACACTAGCCCCCCATAAATTAATAAGATACAAAGAATTACTGGACCCCCAAGGAAGATTAAAAACACAGCAGGAACTCAGGGAACAAGGCATAGAAATAGATTGGTGGCCCTACCTACAAATACAAACTAGATACAATAAAGACAATGAGGAAGGAGGAATCGACATAAATCCCAACCGACTAGACAAATTACTAGGAAATTTGATTTCAAAGATTTATAAATACTTATTATTATTATTATTATTATTATTATTATTATTATTATTATTATTATTACTATTATTATTTATTCAATTTATATCCCGCCCTTCTCCTAGTGGACTCAGGGCGGTGCACAGCCAGAACTAAAACACATATCAATACAAAATTTAAAATTATTAAAAGAATTAAATAACTGTGGCCCAAAAATTTAAAACATTGAAAACTAAAACCCATTTGACAATTTAAAAAGCTAAAAAAGACTAAAAAAAAAGGGGGGGGGGTTTCACGCCAGCCCTGCTTGATGGAAAAGAAAAGTTTTTAGGGCACGGCAAAAAACCCGGAGATCCGATATCCTTCGTATCTCCGGGGGCAAATCGTTCCAGAGGGCAGGAGCTGCCACAGAGAAGGGCCTCCCCCTGGGGGTCGCCAGCCAACATTGCCTGGCTGACGGCACCCTGAGGAGTCCCTCTCTGTGGGAGCGTACTGGTCAGTGGGAGGCTATCGGCGGCAGAAGGAGGTCCCGCAAATACCCAGGTCCCATGCCGATGTTCTGTCCCCGTCTCCACACACACACAAACACAGCCAGCCAAGGGTTAAGGAAGCACTTGGCATGCACACAGGTTGTTATCTAAAACTTGGCAGCTATACGAGCATCGACTGCCAAGGGCTTTACTTCATCAGATAAACAGAAAATACATACAAATTGCAAATAGTCCAGTTCAAAACAAGGAACCTTCGGCAGATTTAGGCGTTGTTCAAGTGACTAGCAAGTGGCGAGGCGCAAGGGCTGGGTAGCGAATTTGATGGGCCCCGCCACGAGTTCCCGCCCATCGATAGTCTCGACTCGCAATGGAGGGTCCACCGGAACCAAGGGGACTTTGTAATGGGCCACAAAGGCCTGGTCCATGAAGTTCGTGGTGGCCCCCGAGTCCACCAGCGCGTGCGCCTGAAGCCCCTCCGACCGGTTGGCCAACAACACCCGGGTGTTCAAAATCAGGTGCCGAGGGGGCTCACAGTCCACAGCCGCCAACTCCGGCGGGGCCTGGTCACGTGCCTGGCCCGTTTCCCGGCTGGTCATGCCGAGACTCCGGAACAGGCTTGAGCGCTCCACTCTGCTTCCTGGGACACGAGGCGGCAAAATGTCCAGCCTCGCCGCAATAGAGGCACAACCCCCCTTGGCGTCTCCGCATCCGCTCCTGGGCCGTCAGTTGAGGTCTGGCTGCTCCAAGCTCCATGGGCTCCTCAGCCATTGCCACAAAGCACGGTGTGGTCCGGGGTGCTGTCGGTGCGAAACGCGGGGGTGCTGAAGCTGTCGGTGGTTCCGGAAGGGCCCGACAGGGCCATCGCCGTTGAAGGTGGGCATCAATGCGCAGGCATTGGGTCACCAGCGCGTCGAGGGTCTGTGGCGCCTCCACGCGAACCAGCTCGTCCTGCAGCTCGTCGGAGAGGCCGTCCTGGAAGGCATCCATCAGTGCCGCCTCATTCCAAGCCGAATCCTGGCCTAGAAGTCAGAACTCCGCAATATAGTCCTGCAGGGGGCGCTTCCCTTGGCGGAGGTCTTTAATGCGCCTCGCTGCCATCTGCACCAGGAGGGGGTCTTCATACATCGTGTGCAGGTGTTGCACAAAGCCCTGATAGTCCAAAAGCAATGGGCTGTTTTGCAGTAACAGGGGCGTGGCCCATCGGGCGGCAGAGCCAGAGAGGGAGCTGATCACAAATGCCACCCGAGCCCGGTCGTCCGGAAAATCCTCCGGCCTCATCGCCATGAAAAGTTGGCATTGTCCCATGAAGGCTGGGAACATCTCCTGCTGCCCAGAAAACCTATCTGGCACGTTCACTGGGCATCTCGGACGGGGAGGGGAAGGAGGGGGAGCTGCAGGAGCATTTCCCAAAGCAAGTTGAGCAGTCAGCTGTGCCACTTGCTGCTGCAGAAGCTGATTGGCCTCTAGCATCTGCTGTACCTGCTGCTGCAGCTGTTGGTCCATCGTGGGTTAACGATGGTTTGTATTGGGGTGATGGACAAGATGTTCTGTCCCTGTCTCCACACACACACAAACACAGCCAGCCAAGGGTTAAGAAAGCACTTGGCACACACACAGGTTGTTATCTAAAACTTGGCAGCTATACGAGCATCGACTGCCAAGGGCTTTACTTCATCAGATAAACAGAAAATACATACAAATTGCAAATAGTCCAGTTCAAAACAAGGAACCTTCGGCAGATTTAGGCGTTGTTCAAGTGACTAGCCAGAGTTAGTTTTTGTCCGTCACAGAGTCTTAAATGGCCACCACACTCTCTTAAATAGTCTCTGGAGTGTGGTCCAGTGACTCAGTTATAATCCCTGGCACGCCTCCTTAACTGCTGCAACCGTTTATCACGCCTTCGTTGGCGTGGATCCAGGAACGACAGATCACCTCCCTCGCTCTCATCGGAGACACCTGGCTCCTGGCTAATCTCCTCTTCCTCGGCCGGCACTTGAGGCAGTGCCAGAGGGGAGGGGCCTGGAGAGGGAGGCCTGGCCGACTCCTCTTCTTCATGTTTGGAGCCTTCTTCCTCCGATGAGATAGGCTCGGAGGGAGGGACCACAACAGCCATGGAGCGCTTTAAAGGTGGTGACCAACACCTTGAAGCACACCCGGAAGACCACTGGAAGCCAATGCAGCTCACGCAGGAGAGGTGTCACATGGGAGCACCCCCTCGCTCCCATAATCCCCCACGCGGCCGCATTCTGCACCAGTTGGAGCCTCTGGGTGCTCCTCAAGGGGAGCCCCATGTAGAGAACATTGCAGTAGTCCAGGCGGGAAGTGACAAGCGCCTCAGTGACTGTGTGTAAGGAGTCCCGATCCAGAAAGGGACGCAACTGGTGAATCAGGCGGACCTGATAAAAAGCCCCCCTGGCCACGGCCGTCATATGCTCTTCTAAAGACAGCCGTGCATCCAGGAGGACACCCAACTTGCGAGCCCTATCCGTGGGGGCCAATAACTCACCCCAATAGCCAGTGATGGCACCAGCTGGCTATATCGGGACGCCGGAAGCCGCAGCCACTCAGTCTTGGAGGGGTTGAGTCGAAGCCTGTTACTCCACATCCAGGTCCGCATGGCCTCCAGGCACTGGGACATCACTTCAAGGGCATCGTTGGGATGGCCTGGGGTGGAGATGTACAGCTGAGTATCATCAGCGTACTTACTTATTTATTATTTATTTATTTAATCAAATTTCTATACCGCCCTACTCCCGAAGGACTCAGGGCGGTGAACAGCCAAGATAAAATACAAATAATACAAATATTAAAAATCCCTTAAAATTATTAAATATTTTGGCCGAAACACAGATTAAAACACCCAATTTATAAAATCACGAATTAAAAAATTTTAAAAAATTTAAAAGAGGGGAGTTAGGCCAGGCCAGCTTGCTGAAATAGAAAAGTTTTGAGAGCACAGCGAAACGTGCGCAGGTCCAGGATCTTCCATATCTCTGGGGGGAGCTCGTTCCAGATGGTAGGTGCCCCCACAGAGAAGGCTCTCCCCCTGGGGGCCGCCAGTCGACACTGTTTGGCCGACGGCACCCTGAGGAGCCCCTCTCTATGGGAGCGTACTGGTTGGTGAGAGGCTATTGGTAGCAGAAGGCGGTCTCGTAAATACCCCGGTCCGATGCCATGGAGTGCTCTAAAGGTGGTAACCAAAACCTTGAAGCGCACCCGGAAGACCACCGGGAGCCAGTGCAGCTCGCGCAGGAGGGGGGTCACATGGGAGCGCCACGTCGCTCCCATAACCACCCGCGCAGCCGCATTCTGGACCAGCTGGACCCTCCGGGTGCTCCTCAAGGGGAGCCCCATGTAGAGAGCATTGCAGTAGTCCAAGCGGGAAGTAACGAGAGCATGAGTGACCATATTTAACGAGTCCCGATCCAGAAAGGGACGCAACTGGCGAATCAGGTGGACCTGATAAAAAGTCCCCCTGGCCACGGCCGTCATGTGCTCTTCTAAAGACAGCCGTGAGTCCAGGAGGACACCCAAGTTGCGAACCCTCTCCGTGGGGGCCAATGACTCGCCCCCAATAGTCAGTGATGGCACCAACTGACTATATCGGGATGTCGGAAACCACAGCCACTCGGTCTTGGATGGGTTGAGACTGAGTCTGTTTCTCGCCATCCAGATCCGCACGGCCTCCAGGCACCGGGACATCACTTCAAGGGCATCATTGGGGTGGTCCGGGGTGGAGATGTACAGCTGAGTATCATCAGCATACTGATGATACTTCACCCCGAAACCACGGATGAGCTCACCCAGCGGCTTCACATAAATGTTGAACAGAAGGGGCGAGAGGACCGACCCTTGTGGCACCCCACATACAAGGGGCCTCGGGGTCAACCTCTGCCCCCTGTCAACACGGACTGCGACCGGTCAGAGAGAAAGGAGGAGAACCACCGTAGGATGGTGCCCCCCACCCCTAACTCCTCTAGCCGGTGCAGCATGATACCATGGTCGATGGTATCAAAAGCCGCTGAGAGGTCTAATAGGACCAGGACAGAGGAACAACCCCTGTCCCGAACCCTCCAGAGATCATCAACCAACACGACCAATGCCGTTTCCGTGCTGTACCCAGGCCTGAAGCCCGACTGGAACGTATCCAGATACGACGATTCATCCAGGTACTGGGGGAGCTGTCGCGCTACCACACTCTCAACAACCTTCGCAACGAAGCGAAGGTTGGAGACTGGACGATAATTTGCCAACACTGCCAGGTCCAGGGAAGGCTTCTTGAGGAGAGGCCTCACCACCGCCTCTTTCAAGGCGGCAGGGAAGACACCCTCACTCAACGAAGCATTTATAATCCCCTGGAGCCAGCCTCGTGTAACCTCCCGAGAGGCCAGCACCAACCAGGAGGGACACGGGTCCAGTAAACATGTGGCTGCGCTCAGTCTGCCCAGTATCCTGTCCACGTCTTCGGGCGTCACAGAATCAAACTCTTCTCAGATAATACTCACAAGACCTGCCTCTGTCCTCCCCACTGAATCTACCCAGTCAGAGTCCAGGTGTTCCCGAATCTGAGCGATTTTGTCATACAGATACTGTACAAAATCCTCGGCTCTACCCTCCAAGGGGTCCTCCCGCGCTTCCTGGTGGAGCAGGGAGCGGGTTACCCTAAACAGGGCGGCCGGGCGATTATCTGATGACGCAATAAGAGTGGCAAAATAGTTATACTTCGCCACTTTTATCGCCACCAGGTAGGTCTTAATATGAGACCTTACCAGTGTTCGGTCAGATTCAGAATGGCTGGCCCTCCAACCACTCTCCAAACGTCTTTTCCGGTGCTTCATCTCCCTCAGCTCCTCGGTGAACCAAGGAGCCAGGCGAGATCGACGCCGGGTCAGAGGCCGCAAAGGCACGACCCGATCCAAAGCTCCAGCGGCCGCCCTATCCCAGGCGGCCACCAGCTCCTCAGTCGAGCCGTGTTCCAGAGCCTCAGGAAATGGCCCAAGCTCCGTCTGGAACCTATCAGGATCCATCAGGCGCCTGGGGCAGTACCACCTCAATGGTTCCGCCTCCCTGCGGCGGGGTGCGGCGGTTCGAAGGTCAAAGCGAAGGAGGGAGTGATCTGACCATGACAAGGGCTCGATCACTATATCCCCTATCTCAAGATCACTCAACCACTGACCAGAGACAAAAACCAGGTCTAGCATGTTTCCCCCCGTGTGAGTAGGGCCATGAACTAACTGGGTCAGGTCCATGGCCGTCATGGAAGCCATGAACTCCCGAGCCACCTCAGACGCCTCACCGACGGATGGCAGGTTAAAATCCCCCATGACCATAAGCCTGGGGGTGTCAACCGCCACCGCGGCTATAACGTTGAGCAGCTCGGGCAGGGCTGCCATCACGTGGCAGGGAGCCAGGTACGTAACCAGCACGCCCATCTGCACCCCATGACCCCACTTCACAAGGAGGGACTCACAACCAGCCGTCTGAGGAACAGTGACTTCCCTCGGACCAAGACCTTCTCTAATGACAACCGCCACCCCCCCCGCCCCTCCCCTGTGTCCTCGGCTGATGGAATGCACGGAAACTGGGTGGGCACATCTCAACGAGGGGGACCCCCCTCCTGGCCCAACCAGGTCTCCGTAATACCCGCCAGGTCCGCTCCCCCCTCCTGAACAAGATCACAAATGAGGGGGGGCTTTATTTACCATGGACCAGGCGTTGCACAGCATCAGCCGAAGGCCCAGGGCCTGAGGGTCTGTGCAACCTGGGGAACGAGGGAAGCATTGGAGGCTGGAGCGCGCCACCGCTTGGAGCCAGCGGGAGCGTGCTCCCACAACCTGATGTGGCCCCCTGCTCCCGCCATATCTGCCCCTCCCACCCACAGTACTGATGTAATGTCCATCCACAACACAAGCTCTAACCCCCTCCTTGACCCCGGTTCCTGCATCTCTAGTGCCGTGCTCTTCAGCCGGCTCTGGCCTCCTCCCCGATAGGTTCTCCCCCAAACCCACCGAACCCACCCCCCTCCCAGAAACCTTTAAAACCTTATCTAAAAATTTCCCCAAAAAACCCCACAACCCCCTCCTCGCCGCATGCCACCTCTCGGGATTCCAAAATCCGTCATCAAGGTAGGCCCTCGATAGTGAGGAGGGCCAAACCTGCGAGAGGGGGGAGTCTCGCAGCGCAAGCAGGTCAGCAGCTGTAAACATCGCACAAAACAGAGATGGAGAGTCAACTGGTCAGGGCTTCACCAGATCGTCCAATAATACTGGGTCAAAGTAGATCTTCATATCAGGAGCTGGTTCACTGCCCTCTCACGACAGTGAAAGGGGCCAGTGACATCCCCCAACGTCTGGAGGATAATTATCCCAGTCACCCTCTCACAGTGACTGGGGCAGATGACACCGACAATAAAGTCACAATAGTCCATCCTTTCATCTGGCGGATAACAAACAGCCCCCTCAGCACCTGCACACCATTTTGCCCAGTTCTCCTCCAGTTTGGGGTCGCACAAGAAGCCAGCAATTTGTAAAGTTATTAAATACAACGATGATAATCCCACAGGCACAAGTTCTTCCCTGGGGCGAGAGTAGGGATAGCAGACAAAAAAAAACCCAGTCCAAGTCCAAGGGTGGGTGGCCATCAAAGGCCAACACCCACCCATACCTGGGGGAAAAGGGGGGGGAGGAGAAGCCACCCGAGGCGACCAATAGAGTCCTGGTCAGCCTCCCGCCTCTCCTGCCCCAAATCTCCCCAAATCCCCAGTCTCAGCTCTGATGACAAAAACAAACCCCGGATAACAGGGGTCAAGGCTCAAAAAAAGAGCAGATGGTAATCCTGAGGGCAAGGCTGTCCGTATTTCCCCATCCACCTGCTGCAAGCTCTTTCCTCGGCCGGATGATCCGTGGCTGCCATTGCCTTCCGCCGCCGCCGCCGCCACCGCCACCACCGCTGCCGCCGGCTCGCAACCGGCCTGGGCTCCCCATGACGCCTCCAGGATCCCCGAAAAACATCCGAAGAGCGTCCCAGAGATCCCTGAGGGGCGAGGGGGATGAAGGGCACCTCCAAGCTGCTGCCGCCGCATAGCAACGCCAACCGCTGCCGAACGCTCCGGCCTCCACTCCTCCCGGCACTGAGAAGCCGGAAACAGCTGTTTTTAGCAGGCCGCCGCCCCATCTCCCGCGGCGGCTTCAAACAGCGAGTCCCGCCCTGCCCTGATATTCCGGAGGGCGAAAAAGCCCTCAGCAGGCAGGGCGGGCATTCCCCTCATTGGGACTGGAGCCGGAGATAGTTAAAGCGGCTCCCGAAGACCCCTGACACCAGCGACCTCTCCATCTCCTCAGCGGAGCTCAGCCAACCGCCGCCATCTTGGGACACGCCGGAAATAAAATTAAAATTCTGTACTGAGTACTGATGGAACTCCACCCCAAAGCCACGGATGATCTCACCCAGCGGCTTCACATAAATGTTGAACAGAAGGGGCGAGAGGACCGATCCCTGCGGCACCCCACAACAAGGCACCTTGGGGTCGACCTCTGCCCCCCTGCCAACACCAACTGCACCCGGTTGGAGAGATAGGAGGAGAACCACCGCAAAACGGTGGCCCCCACTCCCAACCCCTCCAACCGGCGCAGCAGGATACCATGGTCGATGGTATCAAAAGCCGCTGAGAGATCTAACAGGACCAGGATAGAGGAGCAACCCCTATCCCGAGCCCTCCAGAGATCATCCACCAACGAATTTGACCTAGCAGAAAATTTAGTTAAATGATAGCTTGGGCAAGGAATATTGGCAAAAATATACAACTGGAAGAGTGGGAAAGGGTTTGGGGATCCAACTATAGAATAACAAAATCCGTAACATATAAGGAGAACCACTACAAGATGTGGTACAGATGGTATCTAGCCCCTGCGAGATTAGCAAGGATGTATGCAAATCTTAATCCAACGTGTTGGAAATGCAAGCAAGCACAGGGAACCTTCTTTCATGTCTGGTGGCTTTGCCCAAAAATTAACACATATTGGATAAAAATAAAAATTTGGATTTCAGAAATAATTGTGGAGGATATTGAGTTAGAACCAGAAATTTTTTTGTTAGGAATGCTCAAACAAAACATTAGAAAGGAAAAAAAGTACCTAATATTACATGTAATTACGGCAGCTAGCCTAGCCCTAGCACAAGTCTGAAGACAGATCAATTGCCAACGGAGCAGCAAATAATTCAAAAAATTTACACATGTGCAGAAATAGATAGACTAACATTAAAATTGAAAGATAAGGAAGACTCTCAGTATTTTAAGATATGGGACAGCTGGTATGAGTGGATAAACCAATGGAAAAGAAGGTAAAGTCAAAATTTAGTAAGAAATTAAAAGTAATAATTATACACCATCATTAAGGGAAAAAAAGGGAAAATAAGTCTTTGTATATATGTGTACTTATATACATTATATATACTTTATTTGTTGTTTGTTGATATTGTTGACTGTATTTTAAGGTTGTGAATGTTTTATACAATTTTTTTTTAATTTAATAAAGTTTGTTTTTAAAACTTAAAAAAAAGAAATATTTTTCTTTTCAGATTTAATTTTTCTTTTTTCTTTTCTGAAGATTATTCTAATTTTTCATTTTGTATTTTACTGACAAAGTATTTTTGGATTATAATAGTGAGGAAGATAGGAGAGTGTGTAATACTGCCATCTACTGGACTGGAAACTTTGTTATTCTTTTCTATTAAAGCAGCAAGTTGAAACAATTGTATTACATTGTTGCTATAACTCAAGGACTCTGAACTTTCTTGCTGATAAGATTGTTGGAAGGACGTCTCAGGGAGTTGGAACTATCTGTTTTGTTTACTCAGGTGTTCTTTGGGGAACTATCAGAAGTAGGAGTCTGAGGCAAATGAGAGAGATTTGTTAATGCTTGGGCAGAAGTACTGCAGAAGAAATTGAAATCCTTTTCTATTTTCTATTATTTTTTTTTCTTTTTGTTCCTGTTAAATGATAACTCTCTGTACACTTCCCCTGCTTAAATATTTCTGATGGACTTTCCTTTCTTTGTTCTTATATAACCAAGTTGGATTAAGGTGTACAAGTGCCTGAAGATTAATTTTTGATTTTTATTTTTCTCATTGGGTGGCTATTTGGCCTTCCTTTTTTTTAATTTTTATTTCTCCTTTTTTAATTTGACTTTCCTTTAGTGTATTTTTATTGTTATTGGGATTAATTATTTTTTTCTTTTTTTTCTCTCAAAGTGGATTAGGGTTTTGAAGAACCTGAAGAATTGTTTATTTTCTCTTTTTTTCTCTTTTTTTCCACGTCCTTTACTTTTTTGGGCTTTTTCTTTTTTTGTTTTGGCCTTTGGTGAGTACTGGACAGAATGAGTAGAAAAGTAGCGACAGTTGGATCTTCCTCAACTACGCCCTCTTCGTCGCCATCTGGAGGACAGCAATCAATTTAAACGATGCTTCAGCAAGAGAAGGATAGAGAAAAAGAGAGAGAGAAAGATACGACATTACAGATGATTTTTCAAACAGTCCAGAGGATGGAACAACAACTCAAGACAGATGAAAAAGTGGCGAATATACAGCAAATGATGTTGAAATATGAAGAGAGACTGCAAAAGCTTGAGAAAAATGAGGAGCAAAAGGAGGAAAAAATTAAAGATATAGATAACAGATTGGGAGAAGTTGAACATGACAGGAGTGGACTAATTGGATGGGAGATGGACAAAAGACATATATTTTTGAAGAAACTGAAAACTGACCTTGACATTTTGGTTAGATGATAACAGAACAGCTGTGAAGATTAAACTGAAACCTGCCTTTGAATTTCCCTTTGTTTTTTGTTTTTTTTCCTGAGCTTTCAGATTGTCTGATTTTTTGGATTGACTAGATTTATGTTTGGAGAATTGCTGGTGGAAAAAGATTTTAGACTTATTCCCTTTTTCTCTATATATTTAGAGGTCTGTTTTTTCTTTCTTTTTTTCTTTTCTTTTTTTTCCCCCTCACTGGATTTAACAGAATTGGATTTTAAAATATTTTTCCCTTGGATTAAGACTTGAAGAATCAGCTGGAGAAAAGATATCAAATTGATTTTTTATAATTTTTTTGTATGGACTCTGATTCTGATTTTTGATTTTGAATTTATAATTTTACTTTTTAACCTTTTCTTCTCTTTTTTTCCCTACCTCTTTCTCCCTCTCTCTCTCTCTCTCTCTCTCTCTCTCTCTCTCTCTCTCTCTCTCTCTCTCTTTTTGAGATAGTTTGTCATAATTTTTTTTTATTGCAAAAGTTTTACAATTACATTTTCACCCCTTTTCCCCCCCCTCAACCCACCCCAAACTTCCCAACCTCCCTAACCCACCCTAACCCTCCCCTCCCCCCCCAGACTTCCACACAATATACTCATATCAGATAAAAGGAAAAACCCTCCTTTGTATAGAACTTATATAAAACTTGAACCCCTCCCTCCCCCTTATAAGTTTTCATCTTCATTACATTAAAATATTTCTATCTTAATATAACATTTTCAGGTAAATTTTCATCTTCATTACATTAAAATATTTCTATCTTAATATAACATTTTCAAATAAATGCTATTTGATACTTCCTAGTTTGATATTTGTTCTGAACATAATCTATCCACTTTTTCCATTCCCATTCATAAGTCTCTTGTGAACAATCTTTTAAGTATGCTGAAATCTTCGCCATCTCTGCAAAACTGGCCATCTTCAAAGTCCATTCCTCAATCGTGGGCAATGCTTCATTTTTCCAGTATTTACCTATCAACAATCTTGCTGCTGTTATCATGTACAATATCAATTTTGTTTCAGTCAATGTAAAACCCTTAACTATACCCAATAAAAACAATTGTGGAGAAAATTGAATTTTTTTCTTCAAAACATTCTGCATGACCCACCAAATTTTTATCCAAAAAGCCTTGACTTTCCTACAGGTCCACCAAACATGATAATATGTAGCATCTAAACAATCACATCTCCAACATTTAGGCTGAACATTAGGGTACATACGCGACAATTTTTTGGGGTCTAAATGCCATCTATAAAACATTTTATAAAAATTTTCCCTCAAATTCTGTGACTGTGTAAATTTAACATTCTGAACCCAAATTTTTTCCCATGTTTCCAACATCACTGGTTCCTCAAAATTTTGTGCCCACTTAATCATACAATCTTTAACTAATTCAGTTTCTGAATCCCTTTCTAACAAAACATTATAAAGTCTTTTAATATGCATTGGACCTTTCTCTTTTATATGTCTAACCAATTCTTCCTCATGCATCATAATACCAGTTTTTTGGTCCTCTTTCCATCTCAATTGCAATTGATTATATTGTAACCAAATTAAATTAATCCCTTCAGCCAACAATGTCTCTAATGTCTTCAGCTGCCATCTGCCCGCATCTGTAAAAAGAACCTCTTTGTATAAAAACCCCCCGAGTGACATTATATTTGTATTCCACAAATTATGACCAAGATCCAACCATAGTGGTATTTTATAATCCCATTTGAGTCGGTGCTTCTTCCAAACTCTCATCAAAGAATCTCTAAGTATATGGCTTTTAAATACTTTATCCACTTTGTTATCATAAAATAAGTAGGCATGCCATCCAAATTCCAAATCAAAATTTTCTGCATTCAATATTCCAGTCTTTTTTCCTCCAAACCAATCACTTGTTAAAGTCAAAGCTGCTGCATCATAATATAACTGTAGGTTTGGAAGTTTAAGACCTCCCCTTTCTGGAACATATTGCATAGTTTTCATTTTAACTCTCGGCTTTTTCTCGTTCCAGACAAACTTATTCACTCCAGTTTGCCACACTTTTAGTTGTTTATCACTTTTAAGCACCGGAATCATTTGAAACAAAAAAAGAAATCTTGGCAAAATGTTCATCTTAACTGCTGCTATTCTTCCAAGTAGAGACAGCTGCAGTTTTTTCCAAGTCTCCATATCTTTCTGTACCTCTCACCACAACACCTCATAGTTATTTTGAAACAATTTTGTGTTTGATTCTGCAACCTGAACTCCTAGATATTTTACCTTTGGTACAATCTCAAAACCTGCCCTTCTTTCAAGCTCATGTTTACGATCTTGAGTCATATTTTTGACTATCATCTTTGTTTTTTTCTGGTTCAGTCTAAAACCTGAAACTTTACCATAGTCTTGTATAATGTCCTTCATCTGGATTATTGATTCCATTGGATGTGTTAGGGTAACAACCAGATCATCTGCGAATGCCTTTATTCCTTTATTCTGGTTGAACTAGGTATTTTAATTACGACCAGACTACAAGTGGATTATAAATATCGGGAGAAGTGGGAAGTCCCCGCCTGGGACAGTGCGGCCACCGGGGCTTTGGACCGCGTCGTGCCTTTGCGGCCTCTGACCCGGCACCGAACTCACCTAGCTCCTTGGTTCTCCGAGGAGCTGAGGGAGATGAAGTGCCGGAAAAGACGCTTGGAGAGTAGTTGGAGGACCAGCCGCTCCAAATCCGACCGAACACTGGTGAGGTCTCATATTAAGACCTACCGTGGCGATAAAAGCAGCAAAATCTAGCTATTTTGCCGCTCTTATTGTTTCATCAGATAATTGCCCAGCCGCCTTGTTTAGGGTGACCCGCTCCCTCCTCCATCTGGAAGTGCGGGATGATCCCTTGCAGGGTCGAGCTGAAGACTTTGTGCAGTATCTGCATGACAAGATCGCTCAGATTCGGGAAGGCCTGGCCTCTGACTGGGTAAGTCCAGACGGGATGACTGAGGCAGGTCTTGAGAATGTTATCTGGGAGGAGTTTGATCCTGTGGCTCCCAAGGACGTGGACAGGATCCTGGGACGGCTGAATGCGACCACATGTTTATTGGACCCATGTCCCTTCTGGTTGGTACTGGCTTCCCAGGAGGTTACACGAGGCTGGCTCCAGAGGATTGTTAATGCTTCTCTGAGTGAGGGTGTCCTGCCGGCCGCTTTGAAAGAAGCGGTGGTGAGGCCCCTCCTCAAGAAGCCCTCTCTGGATCCGGCTGTTTTGGCTAACTATCGTCCAGTCTCCAACCTTCGCTTCGTTGCGAAGGTTGTTGAGAGTGTGGTGGCGTGGCAGCTTCCCCAGTACCTGGATGAAGCTGTCTATCTGGACCCGCTCCAGTCCGGCTTCCGGCCTGGGCACAGCACGGAAACGGCATTGGTCGCGTTGGTGGATGATCTCTGGAGGGCTCGAGATAGGGGTTGCTCCTCTATCCTGGTCCTGTTAGATTTCTCAGCGGCTTTTGATACCATCAACCATGGTATCATGTTGCACCGGTTGAAGGGGCTGGGGGTGGGGGGCACCGTTCTGCGGTGGTTCTCCTCCTACCTCTCTGACCGGTCGAAATCTGTGTTGACAGGGGGGCAGCGGTCGACCCCAAGGCACCTTGCTTGTGGAGTGCCACAAGGGTCAGTCCTCTTGCCCCTTCTGTTCAACATTTATGTGAAGCCGCTGGGTGAGATCATCCGTGGCTTTGGGGTGGAGTTCCATCAGTACGCTGACGACACTCAGCTGTACATCTCCACCCCAGGCCACCCCAACGATGCCCTTGAAGTGATGTCCCAGTGCCTGGAGGCCATGCGGGCCTGGATGGGGAGAAACAGGCTCCGACTCAACCCTTCCAAGACCGAGTGGCTGTGGCTTCCGGTGTCCCGATATAGCCAGCTGGTGCCATCGCTGGCTATTGGGGGTGAATCATTGGCCCCCACGGAGAGGGCTCACAACTTGGGTGTCCTCCTGGATGCACGGCTGTCTTTAGAAGAGCATATGACGGCCGTGGCCAGGGGGGCTTTTTATCAGGTTCGCCTGATACGCCAGTTGCGCCCCTTTCTGGATTGGGACTCCTTGTGCACAGTCACTCATGCCTTGGTTACGTCATGCCTGGACTACTGTAACGCTCTCTACATGGGGCTCCCCTTGGGGTGCACCCGGAGGCTGCAGTTGGTCCAGAATGCGGCCACGCAGGGGATTATGGGAGCGACGGGGCGCTCCCACGTGACACCTCCCCTGTGCGAGCTGCACTGGCTTCCTGTGGTCTTCCGGGTGCGCTTCAAGGTGTTGGTGATCACCTTTAAAGCGCTCCATGGCTTAGGGCCGGGGTATTTGCGAGACCACCTTCTGCCGCCAATAGCCTCCCACCGGCCGGTTCGCTCACACAGAGAGGGCCTCCTCAGGGTGCCGTTGGCCAGACAGTGCCGGCTGGCGACCCCCAGGAGGAGAGCCTTCTCTGTGGCGGCACCAGCCCTCTGGAATGACCTACCCCCTGAGATATGTACGATATCAGACCTCTGGACTTTTCGTCGGGCCCTGAAAACACACTTATTCCATCTAGCTGGGCTGGCTTCATCTCATCCTCTCAGTTTTAATTGATTCGGTTTTAATCTGGATTGTTTTAAATTATTTGGGCCAACATTATTTAATTGTTTTTAAATTGTTTTTAAATTTTTTATATTATGTTTTATTTTGGCTGTGCACTGCCCTGAGTCCTGCGGGAGAAGGGCTGTATAAAAATATAAATAAATAAATAAATAAATAAATAAGTGAAAATGAAGAAATTTACACAACCAGCACCAAGCCCATCAGCAGCAGAAACACGCAAAACTTCAGAGATAACAGAATTGTGAAATTTGATGCAGTCACTCCTGACTGATATAAAACAGGAACTAAAAAAAATGAAAGAAATAATGGAGAAGAATGAGGAGAGAATCCAGAAAGTAGAGAAAAAAGCAGGAAAGACAGGAAAAAAAGTGGAGGAGTTGGAAGAAAAACTGGTTTCAACAGATATATTACAAGAGAGAACAATTATTTTGCTGGAAATGGAAAGATCTGAATTCTACTTAAGATTTCAGAATATAGAAGAAGAAAAAGGAGAAAATCTACCAGAAGTAATTGCAGAGATTCTAGCTGAAGTTCTGGAACAACCTCAGGAAAGGATTTTAAATGAAATCGATGAAGCATTTAGAATATATACTAGATATGCAATAAGGAATAAATTGCCAAGAGAAGTTCATGTAAGATTCACGAAGAGGGCAATGAAAACAGAGATATTACACGCAGCAAGGACTTCGACATTGAAACACAAAGATGAAGAACTTACTGTCTTGCGACAAATAGAAGGGTTAGAGATCTGAGAAGAGAATATCAATTCTTAATGAAATTCCTAATAGTCAAAGGAGTGAACTTTAGATGGCTGATACCTGAAGGGATTATGGTGACATGGCAAGAAAAAAGATACAGACTTGATTCGATTGAGAAAGCGAAAATATTTTATCAACAATTCTGTGGACCATTGGATGGAGATTTAGGAATGGCGGATGCTGAAAAAAAGAAAGATGAAGACAAAGATAAAGAAGACAAAGACAAAGAGGAAAGGGCCCTCAGAGAAGGGGCGAGAACTAAAGATCCATTGGAACAAACAGAAACTAGGGCAATGAAATTAAAAACTAGCAACAAGTAAATATGGAGGAGGAAGTAAAAGCAATATCTTTAACCGTAAACGGACTGAATGCGGCGATAAAAAGAAATAGAATACTGACTAAACTAAACAGCTTAAAGATGGATATTATATGCTTACAGGAAGAAGAAAAAAGCACTCAAAATTATTACAACTTTCAAAACTAGGAATACTATTTACATCATTGACACAACAAAGCAAAAGAGGAGTGGTATTGTATGTTAAAGAAAGACTAGAACCCAAACAAATCTTTGAAGATGAGGAAGGCAGGTTCTTGATGGTTGAAATTCAAATGAACTCCAAACAAATACTTTTGATAGCATTATATGTACCAAATGACAAACAGGAAGAATTTTATCGGAGATTACACAGAAAAATTATAGAACTGGACTATGAAAATATATGTTTAATGGGTGATTTTAATGCTGTAACAGATACAGATTTAGATTACAAAACAGTAAAGACAAATAAAAAACCTAGGAGAACCCTGCCAAAGGCCTTCTTTATAATGACAGAAGAATTAAGTATTCAAGATATTTGGAGACAGTAACACTTGAATGAGAGTCAATATACTTTTTATTCAAATAGACATTTATCGTGGTCAAGGATAGATATGATATGGATGTCAATTGGACTTACAGAAGCAGTGCAGGAAGTAAATATTGGTTCAAACATATGGGCAGATCACAGCCCAATAACTATAACATGGAAAGGGCAAAAGAAAAAGACAAGATGGACTCTGAATACAACAATTCTAAATGAAAAAGAATTGGAAATTTTCCTTAAAATAAATAAAAAGGAGGATACATCACTCCAGAATGTTTGGGACACAATGAAAGCATATATTAGAGGTCTGGCAATAACATATTTGGGAAAAAAGAACAAAAAGAAACACCAGAAACAAGTAAGGTTGGAAGAAGAGTATAAAAGTCTAGAAAAAGAATTTCAGAAAAATGGTCAAAATGATAAAAAAAATTGAGAAATTGGTGGAACTGAAGAAACATGAGATAATTTTAAATGAACAAGAATCATTAGCAAACCAATTGAGAATATTGAGACAGAACTTTTTTGAAAACGCAAATAAACCAGGAAGATGGTTAGCATACAAATTAAGAAAAGAGAAGGAGAAGAAAATTATAAAATACCTTCAAGATGGAGAAGGGAAATTACAGCACAGAACTGAGGAAAAAAAAGAAAGTAATCCAAGAATATTATCAAAAACTTTATTCTCAAGAGAAGATCTCAGAGGAAGAGATACTAAGCTATCTGGAGAAATCTGATTTAATTAAAATATCAGAACAATACAAAGAAATGCTAGAAGAAAGAATAACAATGATGGAACTAACAGAAGCCATAAAAAGACAAAAAAGTGGAAAAACACCAGGACCAGATGGTCTATCAGCTGAACTATACAAAACACTACAAGAAATGATTAGTAATGTAATGCTGGAATTATTTAATGACTTATTATTGAAGGATAAGATGCCAGACTCATGGAGAGAGGCATATGTGACACTTATACCTAAAGAAGATACTGATTTACAATTGATTAAAAACTATAGACCGATTTCGCTTTTAAATGTAGATTATAAAATTTTTGCTTCGATAATGGCAAATAGGTTGAAGAAACCACTAAACGAATATATTCATACTGACCAAAATGGCTTCTTACCAAAAAGACAAATCAGAGATAATATGAGGATGATTTTGAACACTTTAGAATATTATGAGACTCACCCAGAAAAACAAATGGCGTTGATGTTTTTAGACGCACAGAAAGCCTTTGACAATGTGAATTGGCAGTTTATGATGATACAATTACAGAAAATGGACTTTGGGGAGAGATTTATAAATACCATAAAAACAATATATGAGAGACAATTTGCTAAGATAATGATGGAGAAATGTCGGAAAAAATCAATATAAGGAAAGGGACTAGACAAGGCTGTCCATTATCACCATTATTGTTTATTCTGACTCTAGATGTTCTAAATAGAAATATTAGACGAAATGATGAGATAAAAGGGATGAAAATGAAAAAAGAGGAGTATAAATTACAAGCGTTTGCAGACGACCAGGTATTTATTATAGAGGAACCGCAAATAACAGGACCCAAATTACTAGAACAGATAGAAAAATATGGAAACGTTTCTGGTTTGAAAATAAATAAAGATAAAACAAAAACCTTGGTGAAAAATACAACAGAAAAACAAAACAGAGAAATAAGAGAAAAGTTAAATATACAAGTCGTGAAGGAAGTTAAATACTTGGGAATATATTTAACTTCAAGATGTGCAAGAATAAAGGAAGAAAATTACTACAAATTAAGACAACAAATTGAAAACAATTTGGAAAAATGGAAGAATCTTCAAATATCACTTATGGGACGGATTGCATTGATAAAGATGAACATATTACCAAGATTGTTATTTCTATTTCAGACAGTGCCAATAAAAATTGAAAAGACATATTTTCATTATCTGAATAAGATAATGAGGAAATTTATATGGCAAAGGAGAAAAGCAAGAATAAGTTTGAAAATGTTACAAGATACGAGGTCACGAGGGGGATTTGGGTTACCAAATTGGGAATTATACTACCAAGCAGCAACATTGACATGGTTGAAAGAATGGATTGAATTAAGAAATATAAGGTTGTTAACTTTGGAAGGGCATGATTTGCAACTAGGTTGGCATGCTTTTTTGTGGTATGGTAGAAATAAAATACATACATACTTTCCTAGACATTATATAAGAAATGCATTGTTATTGGTTTGGGAGAAGGTTAGAGATAAATATTATGTGAAAATACCGATATGGTTATCAATGATGGAAGCTTTTTTTAAAAAAAAAATTTTTATTGTGAAATATGATAATACAATTCAAACATTTCCAGTTCCGTGGTGTTAATACATATATACATGTTATTTACTTATTATTATTTACATGGTATTGCTTCCTTGCATTATATTTGGTTTGAAAGGTATTACATATAATAATACACAATTCTTTATGATCATATATACATGTTATTTACTTGTTGTTTACATATTCTTACATCCTTACTCAATTGCAGTTGGTACTACAAGTAGTAATACTCAATTCTATATAATCATTGTTAATTGATTGTTAAATTAAACTTTATGCTCCTCGAGCTTCACTTTTTGTTTCTTTTCTCTATCCACTCATACCACATATCCCACACGCTATAATATTCTGTATTCTCTCTATCGTTAATTTCTAGTGTTAGTTTATTCATTTCGGGGCACTCCAATATTTTCCTGATTACATGTTCTTCGGGTGGTAATTTTTTCTCTTTCCAATACTGAGCGAAAGAAATTCCTGCAGCTGTCGTTATGTGTGTAATTAAGTACCTCTTCTTTTTTGCATATTCTATTTTCAGGATTCCCAGGAGAAAGATTTTTGGCTCAAAGTCAATATTGACTCCTATTATTTCCGTAATCCATTTCCAAATCATCCTCCAGAATTTTTTCGCTTGGGTACAGGTCCACCAACAGTGGTAGTAAGTGCCTTGATGATGGCCACATTTCCAGCAATTCGGACTCATATTAGGATAAATTTTGGTGATCCTAGCTGGTGCTAAATGCCACCTATAAAACATCTTATATTGATTTTCCTTATAGGTTACCGGCCTGGTCATTTTAAGGTTGCTGTTCCAGATTGAGTCCCATTCATTTAAATTTATGTTTTGTCCAATGTTTTTGGCCCATGCTATCATTGGGTCCTTGACCACCTCCTCTACCATGTCGTAATCCAGCAGGTAATTGTATAATTTGGCTAGTATTTTATTATCAGTGCCCATCCAGATCTTATCGAATCCATTAGTGCCTGTCTCTATGCCAAATTCCTCCTTGTCCTTTTTATAACAGGATTTTATTTGTGCATAGGGCCACCAATCTATAAGAATACCCTGTTCTTTCAGTTCTTCAATTGTTTTAAGGTTCCCTCCCCCATCTAATATCTCTTTATATTTAACCGTTTTTCCCATTTCCAACACATTGGGATATATTATTGCCTCCATCGTGGAAAGCCATCTCAGAACTTTTGTGTATTGTTTTCGTCTTATTTCTCCCCATGTCAGCATTAGTGTATCTCTTATTTTGTGTCTATGGAAGTATGTTCTAGTTCTTTTTCCTATATCCCAAAGGTAAGCGTGCCAGCCCTTCTGAAGGTCGTGCCCTTCCAAGGTCAGGAGTCTTTTATTTCCCAAGGTTGCCCACTCCTTCAACCATACTAAATTTGCTGCTTTGTAGTAAGTCTCCCATATAGGGAGTCCGAAACCACCCCTATCCTTTTTGTCTTGCAAGTTTCTAATCGCTATCCTTGGTTTCTCCCCCCCCCCCCACAATAAATTTTCTAATGATAGTATTAAGTCCCGAGAAATTTTTTTTATCTAATTTGACTGGGACAGTTTGAAATAGGTACAGCAACTTGGGTAGTACACTTATCTTTGTTGCTGCAATCCTGCCTAGGAATGATATCTGAAGTTTCCCCCATTTTTCTAAGTCCTGTTTGATATTCCTGATCAGGGGCACATAATTATCTTCCTTAAGGGCTGAGCACCATGCCGATATCCATACACCCAGATACTTTACCTTCTTAACTATTTGGAGCCCCATTGATTCTTCCAGTGCTTTCTTTTGGTCCTCAGTCATATTTTTGGTCAACAATTTAGTTTTGGATTTGTTTAATTTGAAACCTGCTACCTCTCCATACTTACGCAGCTCTTCCAGTATTTTAACGCCTGTTTCCAATGGCTCCTCCATAATTAGTGCTACATCATCAGCGAATGCCTGGGTCTTATACGTCTCCTTCCTAATTGTCAGTCCCTTAATTTGATTGTTATCTCTAATCCTTTTTAGTAATACTTCTAAAGCTAATATGAACAGAAGTGGTGACAGAGGGCATCCTTGTCTCACCCCCTTTCTAATTTGGAAGGTTTTTGTCAATTCTCCATTTAATAAAATATTAGCCCTTTGTTTTTCATAAATTGTAGTTATCATGTTTACAAAATTTGATCCGAATCCCATCTTATTGATTTGTTGTTTCATGAACTCCCAATTCAGGTTATCAAACACCTTCTGGGCGTCTAAAAAGACCAGTGCTATTTCTTTATCTGGGTGTTCCGCGTAATATTCAAGTACATCTATTACCATCCTTGTGTTATTTCTTATCTGTCTCCCCGGGAGAAATCCGTTTTGGTCACTATGTATTAAATTGCTCAGAATTATCTTTAATCTTCCTGCTATGATGCTCATATAAATCTTATAATCCGTATTAAGGAGGGAGATTGGTCTGTAATTTTTTATCAATTTTGAGTCCGCTCCTTCTTTCTGGAGGAGTGTGATAAATGCCTCTCTCCACGATTCCGGTATTTTGGATTTTGTCAAGGCCTCATTATAAATTTCCAACAATTTTGGTAGGAGAATTTCCTTTAAATCTGGATTTTTATATAGTTCTCCTGGGAATCCATCTGGGCCTGGTGATTTGTTCTTTTTGAGTTTAGATATAGCTGTCTTTATTTATTTATTTTTTTTAATACAATTTTTATTGGTTTTTTTTTTTTTTACACAAATAAAATATAGTCACGATTCTGTTTAACATCGGATTCGCAGTGTTTATACATATATACATGAGTAAGTGTCTGGTGTCATTTATACTACACATTTCTAATTAATTTCTGCACCTTTTATTCCTTCCTTAATTCTATCATTTATCCATTCGTACCATCTTCCCCACACAGTATCATGATCAGAGTTTTCATCGTCATTTATCTCGTGTGTTAATTTACTTATCTCTGCACACTCTAATATTTTATTAATTATAAGGTCATCTGGTGGTAGGTCTTTCCTTTTCCAGTATTGAGCGTATGCTAGTCTGGCAGCTGTAGCTATGTGTATTAGGAGGTGGAACTTTTCCTTTCCATACCCTTTCTTTGCCATTCCCAGGAGAAATATTTCTGGATTCAAATCAATTTCTTCTTTGAGTATATCTTTCAACCATCTCCGAATTTTGCTCCAATACCTTTTTGCTTCGGGGCATGTCCACCGCATATGAAAGAAGGTGCCATGACCATGGCCACATTTCCAACAATTTGGCTGTGCATTGGGGAACATCTTTGCTAGTCTTGCAGGTGCTAAATGCCACCTATGAAGCATTTTGTAATGGTTTTCCTTACACGTGGCTGCTCTAGTTAATTTATAATTTTTATTCCAGGCTTCTTCCCATTCATTAAAGTCCAAACTGTGTCCAATATTTCTCTCCCATGCTCTCAATTGGTTTCTAATTATATCCTCATCTCTATCTTCATCCAATAAATAATTATACAGCTTGGCCAACGCTTTTTTCCCTTGTCCCATCAGAATTTTGTCTAATCCATTATATCCTAATTCTAAGCCATACTCATCTTTATCTTTCTGGTATCTTGATTTTATTTGTAGATAGGTCCACCAATCTAAGGTTATACCTTGATCTCTCAGAGCTTCATTTGATTTAATGTTTCCCCCTCCATCGACAATGTCTTTGTATCTGCACAGTTTCTCCATTCCCCACCTGTTGGGGTAAATCATTGCCTCTACCGTAGAAAGCCAGATTGGGACTTTGGTATAGTATCTCTGCCTGATCCCCACCCACGTTTGTATTAGGGAGTCCCTGATTTTATGCCTGTGGAAATAAGTTTTCTTTTTATTGTCTTTATCCCATAGATTTGCATGCCACCCTTTCTGTAGGTCATGTCCTTCTAACACTAAGATTCTCTTATTCTCCAAGGTGATCCAATCCTTTATCCATATCAACTTTGCTGCTCTATAATACGTTTCCCAATTTGGGAGTCCAAGTCCTCCCACATTCCTTTTTTCCTGTAGAATTTTAAGTGAGATCCTTGATTTTTTCCCCTCCCAAACAAATTCCCTAATGGTCTTATTTAATCCTGAGAAAAAAATTTTCTCTAAAATTACTGGTAGGTTTTGATATAAAAATAAGATCTTGGGGAGAATGTTCATCTTGATTGCCGCAATTTTGCCTATAAGTGATAATTTAACCTTTTTCCATCTATCCAAATCTTGTTTTAATTTATTAATTAATGGGGTATAATTATCTTCTTTTAGGGATGAGCACCTTTTGGTTAACCAAATTCCTAAGTATTTTATTTTTGGGACCACTTGTAGGCCCAAAATTTCTTCTATCTCTTTCTTCTGAGACTCAGTTACATTCTTAGTAAGTATTTTGGTTTTAGATTTGTTCAGTTTAAGGCCTGCCACCTCTGCATATTTACCCAATTCCTCTAATACTTTTTGTCCAGATATCAGTGGATCTTCTAATATTAGCGCCACGTCGTCCGCAAAGGCTTGTGTTTTATAAATCTCTTTTCTAATTCTTAGGCCTTTGATTTCCTCGTTGTTTCTAATGTTTCGTAGCAAAACTTCCAGGGCCAAAATAAATAATAGCGGTGACAAGGGGCAGCCTTGCCTTACTCCTTTCTTGATTTGAAAAGTTCTTGTCCTGTCTCCATTTACTAGAATGCTCGCCCTCTGATTATCATAGATGGTTTTTATCATTTTTTCGAAGTTTTGCCCGAATCCCATTATTTTAATTTGTTTGGTCATAAAATTCCAATTTAGATTGTCGAATGCCTTTTGGGCATCCAAAAAGACTAAGGCCAACTGCTTTTCTGGGTGTTCTTCATAGTATTCTAGAGTATCTAGTACAATTCTCAAATTGTCCCTAATTTGTCGTCCCGGGAGAAAACCATTTTGGTCTTTATGAATCCAATTATTTAATATTTTTTTAGTTCTTTCTGCCATTATGCACATAAATAATTTGTAATCAGTGTTTAGAAGTGAGATTGGTCTGTAATTTTGGATTTTTTTGGGGTCGGCACCTTCTTTCAGCAGCAGTGTAACATGAGCTTCCCTCCATGAGTCAGGAATTTTTGAGCCCGTCAAAACCTCATTAAAAATTTCCATTAATTTTGGTTGTAGAATTTCTTCCAATTTTTTGTATATTTCTCCTGGGAATCCGTCTGGGCCAGGTGATTTGTTGTTTTTGAGTTTGGACAGGGCTTTTTTAAACTCTTTGGTTGTTATCTTAGCATTGAGCATCTCCTTCTCTTTCTCTGTTATTTGCGGGAGCTCCGCCTCTGCCAAATATTGATCTATTTTTCCCTCCGAGGTCTCCTCTTCTTTATATAGGGATTCATAGTACTCTCTCGCTCTTTCTAGTTTATCTTCTTCTTTATTTAAGAGATTTCCCTCCGCATCTTCTAATATCTGGATTGTCCCTTTTTCATTTTCCTTTTTTAATTTATAGGCCAGCCACCTGCCCGATTTATTAGCGTTCTCAAAATAGTGCTGTTTTGTTCTTTTTATTTTTTGGGCTAGCTCTTCTTGATCTAGAATGTTTAATTTATGTCTCCACACCATCCAATTTTCCTTTGCTACAGTGTCACCAGGCATTTTTTGGAGTTTCCTTTCTGCTTCATCTAGATGTTTGATGAGATCTTCCCTGGATTTTCTTTTTAATTTGTTTTTATATGCAGAGTAAGATATTATTACCCCTCTCAGGTATGCCTTCATTGTGTCCCATACTATTTCGCTGGGTGTCCCTTGGTTCTCATTTTCTCCGAAAAAAGTCTTGATTTCTCCTTTCAATTTTTCTACGAACTCTTTGTCACATAATAGTTTTGTATTGAGCCTCCATCTCTGTTGTTTCTTTCTCTTTACATTTCTCCATTTTATTTCCAGGGGGTTATGATCTGCCCAGATGTTTGGGCTAATTTCTGCCATCTCAATTTCTAAACCCAGCGTCCTGGTAACCCAAGCCATATCTAATCTCGACCATGACTGTTGTGAGTTGGAATAGAATGTAAATTGTCTTTCAGTTGGGTGCAAAATTCGCCATATGTCAATTAAATTCATTTCCTCCACCAAATCAAAAAAGGCTTTTGGTAAAGTCACCCTTTTGTTTTTGTTCATTTTATTGCTTTTATGGTCGTTAACTGGGTCTATAATTCCATTGAAATCACCTATCATGCAAATTTCATTGTGTTCCATATTCCCTAATTGTTCACGTAGCTTTTGAAAAAATTCTCCTTGTTTTTTATTTGGAGCATAAATGCCCACTAGTAACATTTTAGAGTTTTCTATCGTGATTTCAACCATAAGTATTCTACCTTTTGTATCATTATATTTCAATTCTGCTTCAATTCCTTTTTTAACATAGATTGCTACCCCTCTCTTTCTTTTTTCTGCTAATGAGGTAAATAGTTTACCAAATTTTTTATACTCCAGACATTTGCCCTCATGCTTTTTTATATGGACCTCCTGTAGGCAGATTATATCCATATTTTGTTTTGCTAGCTTTGTGAGTGTTAATTTCCTTTTTTTGCTGTCGTTTAAACCGTTGACATTTACTGAAATTAGTTTCAGGTCCTTCATTCCTGATTTCCTTGCTCGGTTTTAGTTCTTGTTTAGTCTTACGGCTCTTACTGGTCTTGTTTTTTTCTCCTTGGCTTCTCCTTCGGTCTTCTTCTCCTCCGCGGTTTCTTCCTCTTCTAGATTTGTCGCCTCTATTTCCTCCTTACTACTTTGTTCTTCTTCTGCACCCCTTAACTGGTCGAGAAAATCTTGTGCTGTGCTCAAGCTGTCTATTTTTATTTTTCTCCCCTGCCAGGTGATTAGCATCCCCTCTGGCAGGAGCCATCTGAATAATATATTTCTTTTGTTCAATTTAACCGCCAAAAATCTATAGCCTTTTCTCACCTCCCTCACTCTTCTCGGAATCTGTTTTAGTATTATCACTTCTTTTCCTCTGTATGTTATTTGACCGTCCCTCGCCATATTGTATAAGATGTCTTTTACTTTTTTTCTTGCGAATCTAATATGAACTTCTCTGGGAAGCCTATTTCTCCTTGCATAGTTTGTTTGGACTCTATAGACGTCGTCCAGTTCTCTAATGATCTCACATTTATCTTGTTGGAGTACTTCTGCAATTAATTCCGCCATCTTCTCTCCCAAATCCTCGTCTTTATCTTCTTCCACATTTTGGAAGCGCAAGTAGAACGACGCCCTATCCATCTCTAATTGTATTAATGAGTCTTCTAGTTCCTTATTTTGCATCGTCAGCGTCTGATCTACCATGTCCAGCTTCTTCTCATTTTGTTCTATTTTTTGCTCCGCCTTCTGGATCCTTTGTTCATTGTTCGAGATTGAGACTTGAATCTCATTCATCTTCTGGTCCAGTTGGTGGATATCTGTTTTTAGTTCGGTGTGATTATTTGACATTTTTTCCTGCATGGCCATCATCGTTTCTTGAATTAATGTCAATGTTGACTGTACTGTTAGTAATGTTGGTGTTGCTATGGCCTTGTCCGTTTTTTGTGATCCTTCCGTTAATTTTTGGGTAACCGGGGAGGTCATGGATATGGTGGGATTTGAGGGGGTCTTCTCCCCTGTTTTCAGGATCGTCGATGACATGCTCGTCATTTCTTTCAAGATTATTTTTTGTTCTCTAAGTATTTTCTCGATGTTTCTCCAAATTTTCATACACTGGCTGTCACCTCTTTTTATATTTCTTCAGCGTATAGGGGCAATTTTTTATCAAACAATGTCTATTTATCAGTCTATATCACTTCCAGTCACTATCTTGAATAGGGTTAACAATCAATATCAATTTATCAATCTACCTCACTTCCAATCAATGTCTTAAGTGAATAACAAGAATTGATTTATAACTTATAATTATGTAATTATAATAATAATTAATTTGTGTAATAAATAGTAATTAATTAATAGGAGCTTATTTCTACTTATTAGTAATTAATTCAAGACCTAGTAGTTCAAATCACAATAACCCAATTGCTCCTAGGTAAATCTATAATCAGTAGCTAAAATTATGTCTAAATTACTGCTTGAAAAAAGTTATTAATTCAAATTTCTATACTTCTGATTACCAGTAGGTTAATATATGTAAGTATTGTAATTCTAATATAGCAATATATCAATATATGAAAATAGTATTTGTACAGGTAAATGTAAATAAATATAATTAAGTGCAATTAAATAGTTAAATAAATAGGTATAAATCTAATAAACTCTATAAAGGTATATCTTATATATAAGCAATTAATTAATATAGAGATTTACGCTTCTTGTTAATAACAGTGTTAATATGCAGAAGATCAAAATATCAAAAAAGGTTTTTTTCAGAAAAAAGAGGAAAAAGGGGAGGAAATTATCCAAGTTTTAGTTGGGAACAAGCAAATATTTCCAAGAGTAAAGGGGTGGTATTCTTTCTCACACCACCGCCGGTTTCCTCCAGTCCTTTCTTCTTCCCACGTTTACTCTGCCACAGTCAAAACTCTATGGTAAGCCTCGAAGCTAGATCATCTCTGTGCCTGTCCTTTTCAATTTGCTCTGTCAGATTTCTTCAATGGCTGCACTTCCTGTTCTCTGGCACAATTAGAGAGGGTTCAATCTCCGATTTAGTTCATCTTTCTGCTTTAACCAGCAAATAAAGAAAGAAATTTCTTCTGGATTCTTTTAGCTTCCTTACTCCCTGTGCCCACCGATCCTCTTCTTGCGCAGGCAATTTAGCGTCCTCGGTTTCTTATTCTTCGCGCCGGCTTGTCGAGCTCCGTGGTCTTTCAGACTATTTTCCACTCTCCGTCGCCGCTCTTTTCCGTTTAAAACCTTTCCGCCCGACTCCGCCGGCCCCTTCCTGATGTTCACTTTCACTTGGGCAGGGAGGACACGGTTCAATCTCGGCACTGCAGCCTCCGATCTTCCTTGCTTCCCATCTGGTTGTCAGCTACCACAGCTTCGGGTCAGCCATTGAAAGGCTGACTTCACACGCGTCGGTTTGACAGAGCCGCCCGGTTTTGCGAGAAGTGTTTGCACTTCACTTTCTCGCTCGCCCGACTCTCTCTATTGTCCGCAGGACTCTCCAGGACCCACGCCCCCGAAGGGATCCCCAAGACATGGTGACAAGCGGTGTTGAGGAGTGGCGATCACTCACTCAGCACCATGTCGCTGCAGCTCGCCAACCGGAAGTGGCGATATAGCTGTCTTTAATTCTGTCATTGTAATTTCTTTGTTGAGCGTTTCCTTCTCCTCCTCCCCAATCAGTGGAAGTTTTTCTTCCAACAGGTATTGGTCCACTTTTTCTTTGGGAATTTCTTCTTCTTTATATAGAGTAGCATAATATTCATGGACGATCTCTAATTTCTCTTCTTCTTTGTTAACAATGTGTCCCTCTGAATCTTCCAGCTGGTGAATAGTCCCTTTCTCTTTTTCTTTTTTTAATCTGTAGGACAGCCATCTACCCGGTTTATTGGCATTTTCGAAATAGTGTTGTTTGGTTCATTTTATTTTATATGCCAGTTCTTCCTGATCAATGATATTTAGTCTATGACATATAATCATCCAATTTTCTTTAGCTCCCTCATTGTTTGGGTTTTGCTGCACTTCCTTCTCTGCTTTCCCTAGTTCTTCCAACAGTGTCTTCTGTATCTCTCTTTTTTCTTTGTTCTTAAGTGAACCATATGATATTGCCAGGCCTCTCAGAAACGCCTTCATTGCATCCCATATTATTCCTCGGGCCATTGGTTCCTTTTCATTTTCTTCAAAGAATGATTTTAGTTCTCCCTTTACTTTCTCAATATTTTGCTTATCCCACAGGAATTGTGTATTTAGCCTCCATTTTATGTTTCTTCTCTTATACAGATTTTTCCATTTAATCTTTAGCGGGTTGTGGTCCGCCCATATATTAGGTGTAATTTCAGCTGACATAATATCCATCCCAATATTTCTGCTTACCCACATCATGTCAATTCTTGACCATGATCTTTTAGGGTTGGAGTAGAACGTATATTGCCTTTTATATGGGTGCAGGGTTCACCAAATGTCTACTAGATTAAATTCGTCTACTAAATCAAAAAATGGTTTTGGCAGATTTTTCCTTTTTTTCTTTTGGCCTTTAGTGCTTTTGTGATCCTTGTCCGAATCTACTACTCCATTAAAGTCTCCAATTATACAGATGTTATTATTATCAATTTTACTTATTTTTTCACGTACTTTTTTATAGAAATCTCCCAAATTTTTATTCGGGGCATATATAGCTATTAATAATATTGGGGAATTACCTCTCTTTGTTTCCACTACTAATATCCTACGCTTCGGGTCAGCATACTTTAATTCTGCTTTTATTTCCTTCTTAATATACAATGCCACACCTCTCTTTTTTTCTCAGCTAAGGAAGTAAAAAGGTTTCCAAGTTTATTGTACTCCAGGTATTTTTCATTTTCTTTTTTTACATGCACCTCTTGGAGGCATATTATGTCCGTATTTTGTTTAGCTAATTTTGTGAAAAAAAAATTCCTCTTTTTATTATCATTCAGACCATTGACATTAATCGATATTAGTTTCCAATCTTCCATCTCTTATATCCTTTGTGTTGTTTTAGTTCTTGTTTGCGCGAGTAGCTCTTTGTGGTCTTTGCTTCTTCTTTACCTCCTTGCTTTCCTTGTCCTCCGTCTCTTTCTCCTCCGGGGTCCCTTCTTTAGATCTCCTCTGCTGGATAGTTTCCTCTTCTGGTGTTGTTGCTTCCAGTTCCTCTTTACTGCTTTGGTCTTCTTCTGTCCCTCTCAGTTGGTCTAAGAACTCTTGGGCTACTACCAGACTATCTATTTTAATTTTCTTTCCCTGCCATGTTATCAGCATGCCTTCCAGCAGTATCCATCTAAATAGGATGTTCCTCTTGTTCAATTGAATGGCCAGGAATCTGTAGTCTCTTCTTTTTTTTTTTTTCTTTTTTATAGCAAAAGTTTTACAATTACATTTTCACCCCTTTCCCCCCCCCCTCAACCCACCCCAAACCACCCAACCTCACCCTCCCTAACCCTCCCTAACCCTCCCCTCCCCCCGGACTTCCATACAATATACTCAGATCAAGAAGAAAAACCCCCCTTTGTATAAAACTTGAACCCCTCCCTCCCCCTTGTAGTTTTTCATCTTCATTACATTAAAATATTTCTATCTTAATATAATATTTTCAAATAAAGGCTATTTGGTACTTCCTAGTTTGATATTTGTTCTGAACATACTCTATCCACTTTTTCCATTCCCATTCATAAGTCTCTTGTGAACAGTCTTTTAAATATGCTGAAATCTTCACCATCTCTGCAAAACTGGCCATCTTCAAAGTCCATTCCTCAATAGTGGGCAAAGCTTCATTTTTCCAGTATTTACCTATCAATAATCTCGCTGCTGTTATCATGTACAATATCAGCTTTGTTTCACCCAATGTAAAACCCTTAACTATACCCAATAAAAACAGTTGTGGAGAAAATTGAATTTTTTTCTTCAAAACATTCTGCATAACCCACCAAATTTTTATCCAAAAAGCCTTAACTTTCTTGCAAGTCCACCAAACATGATAATATGTAGCATCTAAACTATCACATCTCCAACATTTTGGCTGAACATTAGGATACATACACGACAATTTTTTGGGATCTAAATGCCATCTATAAAACATTTTATAGAAATTTTCCCTCAAGTTCTGCGACTGTGTAAACTTGATGTTCTGGACCCAAATTTTTTCCCATGTTTCCAACATCACTGGTTCTGCAAAATTTTGTGCCCATTTAATCATACAATCTTTAACCAATTCAGTTTCTGAATCCCTTTCTAACAAGACATTGTATAACCTTTTAATATGCATTGGACCTTTCTCTTTTATATGTCTAACCAATTCTTCCTCATGCAACATAATACCAGTTTTTTGGTCCTCTTTCCATCTCAGTTGGAGTTGATTATACTGTAACCAAGTTAGATTAATCCCTTCGTCCAACAGTGTCTCGAATGTCTTCAACTGCCATCTGCCCGCATCTGTAAAAAGAACCTCTTTATATAAAAACCCCCCGAGTGACATTATATTTGTATTCCACATGATATGACCAAGATCCAACCATAGCGGTATTTTGTAATCCCATTTGAATCGGTGCTTCTTCCAGACCCTCATCAAAGTATATGGCTTTTAAATACTTTATCCACTTTGTTCTCATAAAATAAATAAGCATGCCATCCAAATTCGAGGTCAAAACTTTCTATATTCAATATTCCAGTCTTTTTCCTTCCAAACCAGTCGCTTGCTTGAGTCAGAGCTGCTGCTTCAATATTTTAATTGTAGGTTTGGAAGTTTAAGACCTCCCCTTTCTGGAACATCTTGCATAATTTTCAATTTCACTCTCGGTTTTTTCTCGTTCCAGACAAATTTATTCACTCCACTTTGCCACTCTTTCAATTGTTTATCGCTTTTAAGCACTGGAATCGTTTGGAACAAAAAAAGAAATCTTGGCAAAATATTCATCTTAACTGCTGCTATTCTTCCAAGTAGAGACAGCTGCAGTTTTTTCCAAATCTCCATATCTTTCTGCACATCTCGCCACAACACCTCATAATTATTTTGAAACAATTTCATGTTTGATTCTGCAACCTGAACTCCTAGATATTTTACCTTTGGTACAATCTCAAAACCTGCCCTCCTTTCAAGCTCGTGTTTACGATCTTGTGTCATATTTTTGACTATCATCTTACTTTTTTTCTGGTTTAGTCTAAAACCTGAAACTTTACCATAATCTTGTATAATGTCTTTCATCTGGATTATTGATTCCATTGGCTGTGTTAGGGTAACAACCAGATCATCTGCAAATGCCTTTATTCTATAATCCTCTTGCCTTATCATTACGCCTTTCAAGATATTAGAGTCCCGTATTGTATTTAACAAGACTTCTAGTGTCAAAATAAATAACAATGGGGATAACGGACATCCCTGTCTTGTTCCCTTTTCAATTTTAAACTCTGTTGTCAAACTTCTATTAATAATAATCTGTGCCTTTTGCTCTTGGTAAATTGCTGAGACCGCCTGTATAAATAGGTCCCCAAAATCCATCTTTTTAAAGTCTTTAGTAGAAAGTTCCAGTCCACTCTATCAAAGGCCTTTTCCGCATCCAAAAAAACCAGCACTGCAGATATCTGTTTATTCGTCTCAAGATACTCCAGTAAGTCTATTACTTGCCTTACATTGTCTTTCATATATCTGCCCTCGATAAATCCTGCTTGATCATCATGAATCACCTCTTGGATTACTGGCATCAGCCTGTTGGCTAATACTTTTACATAAATTTTATAATCAGTATTCAGAAGAGATATTGGTCGATAATTCTCCGGTTTTTTAGGACCTACTTGCTCTTTTGGTATCAGAGAAATATAAGCTGTTGTCCATGATGGGGGTATTTTTCCCCCTTGTTGAATATTGCAAAATAAGTCTCTAAATTGTTCCACCATTTCTGTTTGCAAAGTTTTATAATACACTGCTGTCAGGCCATCCGTTCCAGGAGCTTTAGCTGTTTTTAATTGTTTAATTGCTACTATTATCTCCTCCTCTGTTATAGGATAATTCATTCTTTCCTTTTGTTGAATAGTAATTTTAGTAACTCTTTTATTATCTAAGTATTTTTCTATAAGTCCATTCTGCACATCATCTTTAGCATATAGTTTAGTATAATAGTCTGCAAAAACTTCTTTAATTAATTTTTGTTGAAAGATTTCTTTCCCTCCAATATCAATACTATCAATAGTCTGTATACTCTGCTTCTTCCTTAGTGTATAAGCCAACCATCTGCCCGGTTTATTGGCATTACAAAATGTATTATGCCTCACATATTGTAAATTTGTTGCAACTTGGACATGGTCACTTATCCTCTGTGGCAAGATGTATACGGCAGCTGAGCTTCTTGTTCTGCGAGACTCCCCCCTCTCGCAGGATTGGCCCTCCACTCTATCGAGGGCCTACTTCGATGACGGATTTTGGAATCCCGAGAGGTGGCATGCGGCAAAGAGGGGGCTGAGGGGTTTTTTAAAATTGTCATTTGCCAATCTTTTAAGGGGTTTTGGGAGGGGGGAGGGTTGTTTGGCAAAGGATAGGGAGGGTGATTTGTTGGGGAGGGGGCCAGGCCCGGCACAGGGTCACGCTAGGGGAGGTGCGGAGCGGGGATCGGAGGAGGTTGGTGTTGGTAGGGAGGAGGGCGATGTCATCAGGACCGTGGGTGGGAGGGGCAGGTATGGTGGGAGCAGGGGGCCATATCATGTTGTGGGGGCACGTATCTGCTGTCTTCAAGCGGTGACATGCTCCGGCCCCCAAGGCTCTTCCCGTTCCCTGGGTTGTCCGGAGTCTCAGAGCCTGGGTCTTAGGCTGATGCTGTGCAACGCCAGGTCCGTGGTTAATAAAGCCCCCCTCATTTGTGAGCTGATCCAGGAGGGGGGAGCGGACCTGGCGGGTATTACTGAGACCTGGTTGGGCCTGGAGGGGGGGTCCCCCTCGTAGAAATGTGCCCACTGGGTTTCCACGCATTTCATCAGCCAAGGGCCCAGGGTAGGGGTGGGGGGGTGGCGGTTATTGTAAAGGAAGGTCTTGATCCTAGGGAGGCCACTGTACCTCAGATAGCCGGTTGTGAGTCTCTCCTTGTGAAGTGGGGCCATGGGAGGCAGATGGGCCTGCTGGTTACGTACCTGGCTCCTTGCTGCGTGGCAGCGACCCTGCCCGAGCTCCTCAATGTTATAGCCGGGGTGGTGGTTGATACCCCCAGGCTATTAGTCATGGGGGATTTCAACCTGCCGTCCATCGGTGAAGCATCTGAGGTGGCTCGGGAGTTCATGGCTTCCATGACGGCCATGGACCTGACCCAGTTAATTCAGGGCCCCACTCACATAGGAGGAAACACGCTGGACTTGGTTTTCGTCTCTGGTCAGTGGTTGAATGGCTTAGATACAGGGGATATAGTTATTGAACCCTTGTCATGGTCAGACCATTCTCTCCTTAGACTTGACTTCCTGACCGCTATGCCCCACCGCAGGGAGGCGGAACCGATCAGGTGGTTCCGCCCCAGGCGCCTGATGGATCCTGATAGGTTCCGAATGGAGCTTGGGCCATTTCCTGAGACTCTGGCGCGTGACTCGACAGAAGACCTGGTGGCCGCCTGGGATAGGCGCCGAATCTGCCCAGCTCCTTGGTTTTCCGAGGAGCTGAGGGGGATGAAACGCCGGAAAAGACGCCTAGAGAGTAGTTGGAGGGCCAGTCGCTCCGAATCTGACCGTACACTAGTGAGGTATTATATCAAGACCTACTTAGTGGCGATAAAGGCGGCGAAGGGTAATTACTTTTCTGCTCTTATCGCGTCGGCAGAAAATCGCCCAGCTGCCTTGTTTAGGGTGACTCGCTCCCTTCTCCATCTGGGAGCGCGGGAAGACCCCTTGCAAGGTCGTGCTGAGGATTTTGCGCATTATCTGCACGATAAAGTCGCTCAAATTCGGGAAGGCTTGGACTCTGACTGGGTAGGTACAGGCGGGTTGTCCGAGGTCTGTCTTGAGACGGTTATCTGGGATGAGTTTGACCCTGTGACTCCCGAGGACGTGGACAGGATGCTGGGGAGGTTGAACGCAACCACATGTTTATTGGACCCGTGTCCCTCCTGGTTGGTGCTGGCTACCCGGGAGGTTACGCGAGGCTGGCTCCAGAGGATTATAAATGCTTCCTTGAGTGAGGGGTTTTTGCCTCCCGCCTTGAAAGAGGCGGTGGTGAGGCCCCTCCTCAAGAAGCCCTCTCTGGACCCAGCTGTTTTAGCAAACTATCGTCCAGTTTCCAACCTTCGCTTCTTGGCGAAGGTTGTTGAGAGTGTGGTTGCGCGACAGCTCCCGCAGTACCTGGATGAAACTGTCTATCTAGATCCGTTCCAGTCCGGCTTCAGGCCCGGGTACAGCATGGAAACGGCATTGGCCGCGCTGGTTGATGATCTCTGGAGGGCTCGGGACAGAGGTTGCTCCTCTGTTCTGGTCCTATTAGACCTCTCAGCGGCTTTTGATACCATCGACCATGGTATCATGCTGCGCCGGTTGGAGGGGTTGGGAGTGGGAGGCACTGTTTTACGGTGGTTCTCCTCCTATCTCTCCGACCGGTCGCAGTCTGTGTTGGCTGGAGGGCAGAGGTCGACCTCAAGGCACTTGGTTTGTGGGGTGCCACAAGGGTCGGTCCTCTCGCCTCTCCTGTTCAACATTTATGTGAAGCCGCTGGGTGAGATCATCCGTGGTTTTGGGGTGCAGTGCCATCTGTACGCTGATGACACCCAGCTGTACATCTCCACCCCGGACCACCCCAACGATGCCCTTGACGTGATGTCCCGGTGCCTGGAGGCGGTGCGGGTCTGGATGGGGAGGAACAGGCTCCGACTCAATCCCTCCAAGACTGAGTGGCTGTGGCTGCCGGCGTCCCGATATAGTCAGCTGGTGCCATCGCTGACTATCGGGGGCGAGACATTGGCCCCCACGGAGAGGGCGCGTAACTTGGGTGTCCTCCTGGACGCACGGCTGTCTTTAGAAGAGCATATGACGGCCGTGGCCAGGGGGGCTTTCTATCAGGTTCGCCTGATACGCCAGTTGCGCTCCTTTCTGGATCGGGACTCCCTATGCACGGTCACTCATGCCCTCGTTACTTCCCGCCTCGACTACTGCAATGCTCTCTACATGGGGCTCCCCTTGAGGAGCACTCGGAGGCTCCAACTGGTGCAGAATGCGGCCGCGCGGGTACTTATGGGGGCGACATGGCGCTCCCACGTGACATCTCTCCTGCGCGAGCTGCATTGGCTTAGTATAGTCCAGTTCTTTTGGATTATGTATTCTCCAAATATCTTTTAATTCCAAGTCCTCTTTCATATCGAAAAAAGTCTGTGGTAGTCTAATCCTGGATTTCGCCGTGCTCTTTTTATCTAATTTAGAATCAATTACTCCATTCCAATCTCCCATAATTAAAATAGATCTATAGTCCCATTGCAGTATTTTAGTATGTAACATTTTATAGAAATGATCCTGTTGTTGGTTGGGAGCATAAATTCCAATCAAAAGAATTTGGCCGTTTACTGTAAACAATTCAATTGCTAAAAACTTGCCATCTTCATCTGCTTCTATAAGTTTAGCTGTCAGTCTTTTATTTACATAAATAACCACACCATTCTTTTTTTTGCAAAGTTGAAGCCACAAAAAGTGTTCCTAATTTAGAGTTTATCAAATGTTTTTGATCTTGAGTTCTAATGTGGGTTTCTTGTAGACAAATTATATCATTATTAAATTGTCTCAAATATGCAAATAACTTCTTCCTTTTCTGTAATGAATTCAACCCATTCACGTTCCAAGATAAGCACTTAATTGTCATCTTTATCTTTTTGAAGCAACGAGCAGAATAACCGAATATCTTCCATAATCTTCGGTTTCACTCCCCCCATGGCTTCAGTCTCTTGTACAGTACTCTTAGCTCCCTTTTTGTATTGTCTTTCTGTTGTTGCTTTTCTTTAAGTTGCTTAGATTTTGCATGAGTTATACGCTGGTCTTTGACTTCAACCATCCGGACCGGGTCCAGGATTGGAGAAGGTTCTAGCAGGGACTCCTCCAGAAAACCTCCTACAGCACCTTGCATGTCCTCTGAGTCCACCTGCTTTGACTGTTCTTGCATCTCTTGCTGGGGTTGCTTCTTATCACTCTCCTTAATCTCCAACACTGTGGATGTACGTGGAGATGGTGTTCTTTCTTTAAAATTAGCAGAATAAAAATACTCTGCCTTCTCAACAGTATTCAACCGATGTCTTTCTCCATTGTATTTCAAAATTATACCAGTTGGGGCATCCCACCGAAATGGTATATCTTGTTTTTTCAATTCATTTACTAGAAAACCAAAGTCTTTTCTAGCTTTCAGCATCTTAGGTGGCAATTCTTTAAAAACTCCAATTTGAGGGCCCCCCCCCACTTGCACAGAGGAGAGAAAAGATTTTTGCAGGATGTCATTTCTTATTGTTCTGTCTGTAAAATATATCACCACATCTCTAGGCAATTGTCTGTGTCTGGCCACCCAAGAATTCACTCTGTAAATTTTATCTATTTTGTAAAAAACCACTTCAGGATTGATTTTTAATAACACAGCCAGGGCATCAGCACAAATCTGTCTCAAATCCTGCCGGTCATCCTCTCTAATTCCTCTGAGCCTTATAGCAAATTCCATGGCCCTGAATTGCATCATAACAATTTCATTTTCAACTCTCTGCACTTTTTCATCAACATCAAACATTTTATAATCATTGTCCTTAATCTTAACATTGACTTCTGATTTAAAATCTTCCACTTTGGAGTCCACTTTAATAATAAATTCTGCAAGGCCAGACGCCACATCCGATATTTTTTTAGTCACCTTGCCATAATCCTGTTTCACCATGTCTTTAATTTCATTAATTTCCTGCATAATTTCCTGTTGGGATTTTTGAAGTTTATCATCTATTTCTTGGTGAGATTTTTGAAATTTGTCATCCAAAGCCTGAGAAATAAATTCTTTTAAATTTTCAAAGTCAAAATCTTTTTTCTGAGTCTGTGTCTGTTGAGCAGGGGGAAGCTGCGTTTCATGTTTGTGTGTGGGGGATCCCCCCCTTGCTGCCTTTCCTTCCTGCTTCTTTGAGGCCATCCTGCCACGTAAGCTAGATTTTCTGAAAAGGGAAGTCCCTTTTCCTTTTCCACCTCCACAGAGACTTGTAAAAAAATCCCCCAGGTTTAATCAAATAGAAACTGGAGTAAAGCAAATTCAGATTTTAAAGAAAGAGTTTTTTTCCCCCTCTTCTCTTGTTTCTCTTTATTACAAGCGGAGCAACTTTGTAGCAACTTTGTAGCAAAGCAAAATAACTTCACAAATCCACTCTCGCAAGCTTGTTAACTCTGGTGCTGGGCGCCATATTTTTTCAAATCACTGTCACTCGCTCGTACTTTCTCTTAAGTTAAAAAGTCAACAAAGCGCTAATACTTGCGATTTCCAAGTTTCAGGGTTCAAGTTAATATTTCCGCTGCTTGTTGTGGTTGGTTTCATTCAATTTGAATGTTTGCTGCAGCCGGCTTGTTCTGCTGAAGGCAGAATTGTCCCACGCCGTCCGGAGTCTCAGCAGGTTGGGAGGGAGCCGCGCCTGTTTCCTCCCCAGAAGTGATTCTCTGGGGGCTTACAGGGGCTCAACCTGTGCCCTGCTATCTCTCCTCCTTCAATCCTTTGGATTTCGGAGTTTTCGAGCCACTTCTCGATCTCGAGGCAGCTCTACAGGCGGCGGGGCTGGCGGTCCTTAAAAAGGTACCGTCTTCGCCGAAGGCTAGCAAACCGGAAGTCCATCTGTAGTCTCTTCTTGATTCCCTCACCCTCCTTGGGACTTGTTTTAATACAATCACCTCCTTTCCTTTATATCTCACTGGTTCTCCTCTCACCATACTGTAAAACATTTCCTTAACTTTTTTTCGTGCAAATCCAATATGCACTTCCCTGGGCAATTTATTTCTTCTGGCATAATTGGTTTACACTCTATATACCTCGTCCAATTCCTTCATTATATCATATTTATCTTGTTGCAAAACCTCAGCTATTAATTACGCCATCACCTGGCCCAGATCTTCATCCTTATCTTCAGCGATATTCTGGAAACGTAAATAGAAGGAGGCTCTGTCCATTTCTAAATGGGTGATTGAATCCTCCAGCTCCCTGTTCTGTGCCATTAACTTCTGGTCTACTGTGTCTAAGTTTTTTCCATGTTGCTCAATTTTAGACTCCATCTTTTTTATCTTTTGTTCGTTTATTTGTATTGACTCTTGTATGTCATTCATTTTTTGGTCGATGACTCTGATATCCGTCTTCAACTCTATATGATTGCTGGACATCTTTTCCTGCATCATAAGCATTGTCTCTTGTATCGCTGTCAGCGTTGACTGCATTGCTTGCATGGTAGGGATCATAGCTGATTTTTCTATCTTGGATAGGCCTTCCGTCGACTTCTGTATTGCAGGTGATGTCATTGTGATTGTGGGGTTGGAGGTTGTTTTCTTTCCCGTTTTAATCACAGTGGATGAGAGGCTTGTCATCTCCTTCAACACCTTTTTCTGATCTCTCACGATCTTTTTGATATTTCTCCAAATTATCATCCACTAGTTATCTTTTCTTTTGTTTGATGTATCTTCTTTTGTACTGCTGGGGATACTAAATGCCTTTTATTTTATCTTATCAATCACTATCCCCTCCCCAATCTAATATTTGGTTCGATACCCCAATGGTTCAGTTTTTTCTATTCTGTTTTCTTCAGGGGTGCTTAAATCAGTTTTCAAAACTTGCGTTGTTTATCCTGTTGCCCTATTACTTTTGCAAAATTAATTGGTATTTTATTATCTATTATTCAGATCTATTCTATTATTAATCACTTACCAAAATTTATAGGTTCTAACTAATATATATATCCCACAATCAATTAGTGCAACTACAATTATACAGATAATTAATCAGATGCAAAAAGCGGTATCCCTATTTAGCACTTAATCTATATAGGTCTCTAAAATCATTCAAATATATTCTTATTTATAGTAAATATCTATGGATAAATAAGTAATTAATTAATTAATCAGTCACAGTATCAAATATTAGTTAGTAATAATAGTAAACTTTGGGTTAGTAAAGAGGAATTAATTTATAAAAGAGATATATCCCTAAATATAAATAAATGTTATATACTAAATAAATACTTAATATAGCCAATCTTATACACAACTATATGAATAAATTATTCCAATATAAAATATGAGTCTAGATATAAAAATATATAATATAGATATATAAATGTACTAGTGTAGATAGTAATTTATATCAAAATACTTAATTAATTAATCTTAATCTTAATATCTTTGGTATCTTCATGTGTAAAGGACTATAAATAAGTGTTCGAATATAGCCAAATTTCAAGGGAATAAGTTACTTCCTGTATAGTTCGAGGGAATCTTTCCTATGATCAGCTCCTCGCAACTCCTGGTTTCTTGGGCTGTCAAAGTATTATAGTTCTGGTTTCAAAAACTGTTCCGTTTGTACAACAGAGATGACTTAAGGAAAATATCTTCTGAAATTCTGGCTGGGGTCTTAAAGGTTCATCCTGAGGAAGTATTTTGTAGGATTGACAGAGTTTATAGAATAAATTCCTGGATTGCAAAGCAAAGGCAACTGCCTAGAGATGTGGTGATTTATTTTACAGATAAAGAAATAAGAAATAATATTGTGCAAAAATCTTTTAATTCTACTTTGCAATTGTTTGGAAGAAAGATTTGGATATATAAAGAGTTACCGCCTAAGATGTTATTGGAGAGAAAGAAATTTGGTTTTCTGGTGACTGAGCTTAAAAAATGAAATATATTATTCAGGTGGGATGCGCCAGTTGGTATAATATTGAGATATCAAGGAGAAAGATACCAATTAAATACTGTTGAAAAAGCGGAAGAATTTCATCAAAAAATTTTGAAAATGAACTCAACATCTTTATGCACAATACAAGACAAGCAGAAGGAGTTGGAAATAAAGGAAAAACATCGAACTACAGAGGCCTTTGTAAATGAATCGCCTTTGGATTCTTTAGACACCTCAGCTGGATTATCTATAAATAAGAGAGATGTGGTATCGGATTCTAACGTGATGATTCATCAAATCACAGACAAGCATGGAAATCAATTAGTTGATACACAACTTATAGAAAAGAAATATGAGTCACAAAAGCAAAACCAACAAGATCAAGTTATAAATCAGAATGAAAACCGATCAGTCGATATACAACTTGAAGAAAGGAGATTAGGATGGAGATCAAATCCACAAAAAGTCAAGAAAAAAAGAAATAGATCTCACAAAACCAAAAATTCCTAAATTACGCAACAGTGAAGCCAGTTATTTAAAAGATGACTGAATACATGAAAAGATAGTTGAGGCGAAGTATTGGTTAATATTATCCTGAGAAGAGTGACAGACCTCTGCAATGCTGCAATTTTGGGATGTGAAAAGGGCCTTAAATTGTTGGATTGGAATTATCTATTTTGGACTTTTTTTTGATAAATATATCATGTTTATGCTGAGCTATATGGCAAGAGAGCTATGCTGGGGCATGCAGAAGATCTGGTTGTTACCCCATTAGGATGGTGGGAATTAATAATCCTGAAGAAATCCACTATTACAGATATTATATGGAATACAATTATAATGTCACTCGGGTGGTTGTTTTCTTTTTTTATATACATGAAGATATTTACTACTGATGGGGGCAGATGATAACCGAGGATTTTGAACATTCTGTTGCAATCAGGATGCTACGTTACCCTAATATGGGTGATGGAGTTAATAATACAGTGGAAAGACATCAAAAAGACATTATATGGATTATAAGTTTAAAGTTATTGATTTTATCTATATAAGGGAATATTTTCTTAGTAGGATGGGCAGAAGAACAAAGATATTAAGAATTGTTATGTATGGTAATCTTGTAGGAAAGAGGGTGGAGACAGGCTAGTTTATTGACTGTTTAGTTTAAGAAAAGGGATGTTTAAGAGATATATTTATGGGAGTGGAGGAAATGGACAGATTATGAGTTGAATAAATGTTAAATTAGGATTTATTATATAGTTTTATAGTGGAAGGCTGCTTTGAAATGTTATATTAATATACACAAAAGATTAAATGTTAAATTAGGATTTATTATATAGTCTTAAAGTGGAAGGTTGTTTTGAAATGTTATATTAATATACAGATATATGTATGGGGGAGGAGAAAAAGGGCAGATTATTGCTAAATTGGGAGTTATAATAATATTACTATGCTAAATTAGAAGTTATTATACAATATTATAGTAGAATGTTATTTTGAAATGTATAGTAAAAGGGGGATGTAATAATATTATTAGAAAGAAAGGGTCAGTATTAAGGGGATGGAGTAAGGGGATGGTAAAGTATTATATAATCTGTTATGAATATGGATCTTACTTTGTAGAAGTCACAGGGGGAGGGGTGGTGAGGGGGGTTAGGGAGGAGGTGGGGAGAAAAAAGGGGGAAAATTTGTATTTGAAAAACTTTTTCAATAAAAAAAATACAATTCAAACATGTTTATATTTCTAAATCTTATTTCCATTTCTAGAACTTACATTTTATTATTACTTCATATAATATTCATTAAGTCTTTATTTAATTATTACTTCATCAAATTTAAAACTTATCTCTAATCTTGAAAATATACCAATTTAACATTTAAACAAAGTTCTTAATTCAAATAACACAACATAATAAAATTCATAATTATTTCTCTAAATTCTGTCTATTTAACAATGTCATTTATAGAAAAGCCAATTTAAATGAGTCTTATTTAGTAAATCATAATCCTATATCATTTCAATTTTCTTTTCACTTAAATAAATGTATTATTGAGGATATTCAAATTATTACAATTGTTATAGGTATTGGAACAATATCCCAATTATTGTAGCCATCAATTTTCTCAAATAGTACCATCCAACATCTCAATAAAAATTAATCCATTATATCCATTGGTATACAGTATTTTCTTTTTACATAATCTAGTTTTCATATATTTTAGCTTCAATCCATATTTCAAGTCTAGGTATCTATAGCATATTCTTCTCTCATTTCTATCTTCCTTTTTCTATCCCCTATTTTACCCACTGTTAATCCCAGTGTAATCTCTAGAAATAGCCATCAATTTTCTCAGATAGTACCATCCAACATCTCATTAAAAATTAATTCAGACTTCCGGTTTGTCTGCTCCTGACGAAAGACGGTCCCTTTTTTTGGACCGCCAGCCCCACTGCCTGTAGAGCTGCTTCGAACCAAAGAAGCGGCTTGAAAACTCCTAAATCTGCAGGATTGAAGGAGGAGAGTGAGCAAGGAGCAGGTTGAGCCCCTGTGACCCCCCCCCAGAAAATCGCTACTGGGGAGGAAACAGGCGCGGCTCCCTTTCAACTTGCTGAGACTCCAGACGGCGTGGGACGACTCTGCTTTGCGCAGAGCAAGTCGGCTGCAGCAACTTCTCAATTTAAATGAAATTAACTTCAATAATTAGCGGAAACAACAACTTGAACCCTCAAACCTAGAAACTGCAAGTATTATTACTTTTGTGACTTTTTGACTCAAGTAAAAGTGCGAGCGAGTGAAAGCGGCTTGAAAAATGGCGCCTGGCTCCAGCGTTAACAAGCTGAGAGTGAGAGTGGATTTGTAATGTTATTTCAACTAGCTACAAAGTCACGTTGCTTGTAACAAGGAGGAAAAAGAGAAGAGGAAAAATTCTTTTAAAATAAGCCTGAGCTTGCTCCAGCTCAAACTTTTTCTCCAACTTGATTAAACCTGGGGGATTTTTTAAGAGGACTTTGTGGTGGTGGAAAAGAAAAAAGGATCTCCTTTTTCAGAAAAGCTAGCCTACGTGGCAGAATGGCTTCTAAGAAACAGGAAGGAAAGGCAGCAGGGTGGGGGGGATCCCCCACACATAAGTCTGAGCAGCAGCTTCCTCCCAGTCAGCAGAGTCAGAAAAAAGATTTTGATGTTGAAAGTTTAAAAGATTTTATTACTCAGGCTCTGGATGATAAATTTCAAAAATCACAACAGGAAATTAAGCAGGAAATTAATGAAATTAAAAAGGTGGTGAAAGAGAATTATGACAAGGTGACTAATAAATTAATGAATGTGGTTTCTGGCCTGTCAGAGGCTATTATTAGAACGGATTCTAAGCTGGAAGAATTTAAATCAGAAATGAATGTTAAAATGAAGGACACTGATTACAAAATTTCTGATGTTGATGATAAAATGCAGAGAGTTGAAAACGAAATTACGATGATGCAGTTCAGGTCCATGGAGTTTGCCATAAGGCTTAGAGGTATTAGAGAGAATGATCGACAAGACCTGAGACAGATTTGTGCTGATGCTCTGGCTGTGTTGTTAAAAATTAATTCTGAAGAGATTTTTTATAAAATAGACAAAATTTACAGAGTGAATTCATGGGTGACCAGACAAAGACAACTGCCTAGAGATGTTGTGATATATTTTACAGACAGAAGAATGAGAAATGATATTTTGCAAAAGTCTTTTCTCTCTGCTGTGCAAGTGGAGGGAGCTCAGATTGGAGTTTATAAAGAATTGCCACCTAAGATGTTAAAGGACAGAAAAGATTTTGGTTTTTTGGTGAATGAACTAAAAAAACAACAAATTCCATTCCGGTGGGATGCCCCAACTGGTATAATTTTGAGGTATAATGGAGAAAGACACCAATTAAATACTGTTGAGAAGGCGGAACACTTCTATTCTACTGTTCTTGAGAGATTACCATCCCCACGTACATCCACTGTCTTGGAGATAAAGGAGAGCGACAAAGAGAAGCAACTTCAGCAAGAGATGGAAGAGCTGCTTAAACAGGTGGAACCAGAGGTAGTGGAATTGCAGGGTGCTACAGGAGGTTTTCTGGAGGAGCCCCTGTTAGAATCTTCTCCAAATTTGACTACAAGAGATGTGGCTTTGGACCTAGTCCGGATGGCTGAAGCTAAAGACCAGCGTGTAACCCAGGCAATTTCTAAGCAACTTAAAGAAAAGCAACAACAGGAAAGACCTAAGGTACAACAATACAAGAAGGGAGTTAAGAGTACTACACAAGAAAGTGAAGCCATGGGGGGAGCAAAGCCGAAGACCTCGGAAGATATTCGGCAATTCTGCTCGTCGCTTCAAAAAAGTCTACATGACAATTAAGTTTCTATCCTGGAATGTGAATGGATTGAATTCATCACAGAAAAGGAAGAAATTATTTACATATTTGAGACAATTTAATAATGACATAATTTGTTTACAAGAAACTCATGTCAGAACACAAGATCAAAAATACTTGATAAACTCAAAACTAGGAACACATTTTATAGCTTCAAATTTGGAAAAAAAGAATGGTGTGGTTATTTATATAAATAAAAGACTGTCAGCTAAAATCATAGAAGCAGATGAAGGCGGCAGGTTCATAGCAATTGAACTGCACACAGTAATTGGCCAAATTCTAGTGATTGGAATTTATGCTCCAGACCAACAACAGGATCACTTCTACAAAACTTTGCACACCAAAATACTGCAATGGGATTATAGATCTATTTTGATCATGGGAGATTGGAATGGAGTAATTGATTCTAAAGTAGACAAAAAGAGTTTGGCGAAATCAAGGATCAGACTACCACAGACTTTTTTTGATATGAAAGAAGATTTGGAATTAAAAGATATCTGGAGAATACATAACCCAAAGGAACTGGACTTTACTTTTTTCTCTGATAGACATAGATCTTTTTCTAGGATTGATTTTATTTTATTATCAGATGATTTACTTGTTAAGACAAAAAGAACAAAGTTTTTTCCAAGAACTCTAACCAACCATAGCCCAGTATGGATAGAAATTGAGATTGGAAAGATTGAGAGAAGATCATGGAGATTAAATGAAAATTTGTTTAGATATGAAAAAAATATAACAGAACTTAAAAAGCAGTTGAAAGAATTTTTTGAAATGAATTTGAATAAGGGTACCCCAATTGAAATAGTGCGGGATGCGAGTAAAGCATATATGAGAGGGGTACTCATTCATATGAATTCTAAACACAAATTGAACCGACAAAAGAAAAGATCTGAAATGGAAGCAGAAATAAAGAATAAAGAACAGTTACTTATTAAAAATCCAACAGATGAAAGAATACGTGGTGCTATAAAACTTCTGAAAGATCAATTTCAAATGCTTGTGGCGGAACAAACTGCAACAAATTTACAATATGCGAAACACAATACATTTTGTAACGCTAATAAACCGGGCAGATGGTTGGCTTACACTTTAAGGAAGAAGCAGAGTATACGGACTATTGATAGCATTGATATTGGAGGGAAAGAAATCTTTCAACAAAAATTGATTAAAGAAGTCTTCGTAGATTATTATACTAAATTATATGCTAAAGATGATATGCAGAATGGACTTATACAAAAATATTTAGAAAATAAAAGAGTCACAAAAATTACCAACCAACAAAAGGAAAGAATGAATTATCCTATAACAGTTGAGGAGATTACCGCGGCAATAAAACAACTGAAAACAGCTAAAGCTCCTGGAACGGATGGCTTAACTGCGGTGTATTATAAAACTTTGCAAGCAGAAATGGTTGAGCATCTTAGAGTCTTATTTTGTAATATACAACAAGGGGGTAAAATACCCCCGTCATGGAAAACAGCTTATATTTCTTTGATACCAAAAGAGCAAATAGGTCCTAAAAAACCTGAGAATTATAGACCAATATCTCTTCTGAATAATGATTATAAAATATATGCAAAAGTATTAGCCAACAGGTTGATGCCAGTTATTCAAGAGGTGATTCATGATGATCAAGCGGGATTTATAGAAGGTAGATACATGAAGGACAATGTAAGGCAAGTTATAGATTTACTGGAATATCTTGAAAAGAATAAACAGATCCCTGCAGTGCTGGTTTTCTTGGATGCGGAGAAGGCCTTTGATAGAGTGGACTGGAATTTTCTATTAAAGACTTTAAAAAAGATGGACTTTGGGGATCAATTTATACAAGCGGTTTCAGCAATTTATCAAGAACAAAAGGCACAGATTATTATTAATGGAAGTTTGACAACAGACTTTAATATTGAAAAAGGAACAAGACAGGGTTGTCCGTTATCCCCATTGTTATTTATTTTAACATTAGAAGTCTTGTTGAATATAATACGGGACTCGAGCACCTTGAAAGGACTAGTGATAAGGCAAGAGGACTACAGAATAAGGGCATTTGCAGATGATCTGGTAGTTACCCTAACACAGCCGATGGAATCAATAATCCAGATGAAAGACATTATAGAACAATATGGTACAGTATCAGGATTTAGATTGAACCAGAAAAAAACTAAGATGATAGTTAAAAATATGACACAAGATTGAAAACAGGAACTTGAAAGCAAGGCAGGTTTTGAGATTGTACCAAAGGTTAAATATCTAGGAGTCCAGGTTGCAGAATCAAATTTGAAATTGTTTCAAAATAATTATGAGGTATTGTGGCGAGAAGTGCAGAAAGATATGGAGTCTTGGAAAAAACTGCAGCTGTCTTTACTTGGAAGAAAAGCAGCAGTTAAGATGAACATTTTGCCAAGATTTCTTTTTTTGTTTCAAATGATTCCGGTGCTTAAAAGTGATAAACAATTGAAAGAATGGCAAAGTGGACTGAATAAGTTTGTCTGGAACGAGAAAAAACCGAGAGTGAAATTGAAAATTATGCAAGATGTTCCAGAAAGGGGAGGCCTTAAACTTCCAAACCTACAATTATATTATGAAGCAGCAGCTTTGACTCAAGCAAGTGATTGGTTTGGAAGGAAAAAGACTGGAATATTGAATATAGAAAGCTTTGATCTTGAATTTGGATGGCATGCTTACTTATTTTATGAAAACCAAGTTGGATAAAGTATTTAAAAGCCATATACTTAGAGATTCTTTGATAAGAGTTTGGAAGAAGCACCGATTCAAATGGGATTACAAAATACTGCTATGGTTGGATCTTGGTCATATTATGTGGAATACAAATATAATGTCACTCAGGGGGGTTTTATATAAAGAAGTTCTTTTTACAGATGCGGGCAGATGGCAACTGAAGTCACTAGAGACACTGTTGGATGAAGGGATTAATCTAACTTGGTTACAGTATAATCAACTTCAATTGAGATGGAAAGAGGACCAAAAAATTGGTATTATGTTGCATGAGGAAGAATTGGTTAGACATATAAAAGAAAAAGGTCCAATGCATATTAAAAGGCTTTATAATGTTTTGTTAGAAAGGGATTCAGAAACTGAATTGGTTAAAGATTGTATGATTAAGTGGGCACAAAATTTTGCAGAACCAGTAATGTTGGAAACATGGGAGAAAATCTGGGTCCAGAATGTTAAATTTACACAGTCGCAGAATTTGAGGGAGAATTTTTATAAAATGTTTTATAGATGGCATCTAGACCCTAAGAAATTGTCGTGTATGTACCCTAATGTTCAACCAAAATGTTAGAGATGTGATTGCTTAGATGCTACATATTACCATGTTTGGTGGACCTGTAAGAAAGTGAAGGCTTTTTGGATAAAAATTTGGTGGGTCATGCAGAATGTTTTGAAGAAAAAATTCAGTTTTCTCCACAATTGTTTTTATTGGGTATAGTTAAGGGTTTTACATTGGGTGAAACAAAGTTGATATTATACATGATAACAGCTGCGAGATTACTGATAGGTCAATATTGGAAAAATGAAGCTATGCCCACTATCGAGGAATGGACTTTGAAGATGGCCAGCTTTGCAGAGATGGCGAAGATTTCAGCATATCTAAAAGATCGCTCACAAGAGACTTATGAATGGGAATGGAAAAACTGGATAGATTATGTGCAGAACAAATATCAAACTAGAAAGTATCAGATAGCTTTTAACTGAAAGTGTTATATAGAGATAGAGATATTTGAACTTTGTGAAGACGAAAAAATATATTGGGGGTGGAGGGGTTCAAGTTTTATAAAAAGGGGATTTTGATTTGGATTATGTGGAAGTCCGGGGGGTGGGAGGGGTGGGTAAGGGGGGGTTAGGGAGGGTTGGGGGGGTTAGGGAGGGTTAGGGAGGTTAGGGAGGGTTCTGGGGGGGAATGGGAGAAAATGTAATTGTAAAACTTTTTCAATTAAAAAAAATTAATTCATTATATGCATTGTTCATATATTTTAGCTTCAATCCATATTTCAATTCTAGATATCTATAACATATTCTTCTCTCATTTCTATCTTCCTTTCTCTCTCCCCTATTTTGCCCTATCTGTCCCGTTGTTTCCCATCTCTTTTCTTTTTCACTCATTTTACCATTATTAATCTCAATAAAATCATTAAATCAAAGTCCTGGACTCTTCTATTTTACTCTATATTCCCTAGTATTTTTCAACCTTTTCTTTTATCATTCCACTGTTAATCCCAGTGTAATCATCTTTTTCACTGTTAATCCAAGTGTAATCTCTAAAAACCTCCTTTTAATTATTCCTATATTTTCCAACCTTTTTCTTTTATCATTCCACTGTTAATCCCAGCATAATCATCTTTTTTTCATTGTTAATCCCAATGTAATCTCTAAAAACCTCCTTTTTATTATTATTATCCACATGTTCAGTAACTTCTTCATATTTAATCATATTGTCTTTGTCTTCTCTATTTTCAATCTCTGTGTCTCACTTCTCCATCTTCATTTTCTTGTCTGCTTGCGTATGCTCCATTTCAGCTTTTATATCCTCATGTTTTAGTCTTCCATGTGACATTATAATTTCTCTTATTTCCATTTTCCATGGCAAGTACCTCAATTTGTTCATTTCACTAATTTCCTGTGCCATTTTATTCTTTTTAAGTTAATATTATTCCAATTTATAAAAGTTCCGTTGTATTCCCCCCCTTTTTTCCCCTCCAAAGTCGAGCCGCTTGCAGACAAAGAAATCCTCCCCCGAAAGTTCTCACAGCATTTTATCTGTAGAGTTCACAATTTTCCAAAACAAAGACCAAGTTGCAATTATTCCTTTTTACTCCTGAAGGTGTCACTCTGCAATCCACAATTACCAATTGTCAAACAAGTATCCATTTTGTTTCAATCTGCATCAACAATCTTATTTAGCTTCTCTTTTTCTTTTTAGCTTTTAAAAATATCAAATCAGTTTTATAGTCCAGTCCAAATTTACACAGCTCTTTTCACTTCTTTTTTCCTTTTTACTTTCTTTTATACAATACTTCTGTTTTAAAGCTTATTATCCATTCTCTTTATTTTTCTTGAAATTCAAAAAAGAAAGGAAAAAGAAAGGATCTATTTATTTCTTCCAATCCTTTAACCAATCTTGGGGCAATTTCTGTACTTATTTAAAATTTCCAAATAGTTTTGTTCAAAAGTCAATTTTCATTCAGGTTTTTATCCCTTTAAAATTGCGCTTCAGAATCTTCTTTTCTTCCCCCCGTGCTCATTAGTCACTGTTTCATCACTGGGGTCTTAAAGTTACAAAGATGTTTTCCTTATTGTTGTTTCAAACCATGGGTTGGCTGTCACTCACCCAGCTTCCAAATACTCTGTTCCTTTCATCACTCCTGCTCAATGCTTAATCCGGTTGCCCCAGCTTCGTGGCAGCCGCAATGGCTGCAATCCCCCGCCGCCGAGTCATAGGGAGTTTCCTCTGACCTTTGAGGAACTTGCCTGTTCCTCTTGGTCTTCTGAGGTGCCTTTCCTTCTTCCCTGTCCCTACAGGATGGTTCTGGTCCGCGGACCCATTGGCAGCGGTTCGTCAGTCCAGGTTTCGAGGAGCTCATCAGAGCCCGCTAATTACCCGACTGTCTCGCTGCAACGCCAAACCAGAAGTTCTCGAGTACAGAATGTTGTTATGACTAAATTTCTACTGCTCCAACAACAACCCCCTCCCAACTTCCCCAGCTAAAATATGTGGCAGTTTAGAAGCAAAAAGAAAATTGTCTTCCAAAACTGACAGGCTTCCCCCCCTCAGGAAAGGAACGCATCCTGGGACAAGACTGAAGTCAGGGGTTAACACAATTAGCACATTAACCCCTCCCTTCCCCCCCCCAGGAGGACCCTTAGGCTTATCAGGGAATTTATCATGAAATTGCCTAACTAAGGTGTCTGCCTGAACATCCCAACTCTTCACCCACGTGGCTTCAGACAAGGGGTATCCCTTCCAATGAACCAAATATTGCAAACGTCCCCTCTGCAATCTAGAGCCCAAAATCTACTTCACCTCATAATGAGTCTCACCCTGCACCACAATCGGCTTTGGGGGAGCAGCAGGTTGAGGTCTCAATTTAGATCCCACAGCAGGCTTTAACAGGCTGCAATGGAAAACAGGATGATTTTTTCCCAGTATGCGGGGAAGATTTAACTGTACTGAGCCAGGCTAAGATTCAATATTGGGATAAAACTCAAATATTAGAAATCCAAATCTTTGGTCAAGACAGAAGTGCCTCTTCCGTGCCAAGGTGCTGAGATGACAAACGGTATTTGACATAGGTACAGAATTGTAAATGGGCAAACTGACCCTAAACAGATACATTCTGTTGTTTAATGTTTATTGCATCCCAAATGTCATGCATATCCCTGGATAAGGGGTGCTGCTTCCTTATTGCCCTTGAGGCGTCTCCTAGCCTCTTATCTCCTTTTGTTATGTCTTGAGCGCCGGAGCAGAGAACCTGAGTATGTGAGAAGAAGATTGTTATTTCCTTTCCCAGAGATAGATGAAATGGCAGCTTCTACGTGTGAAATGCATCACTCTCTGTAATAATTTTGCTGTCGAGATCCCAAACTCGACACGTTGACAACGAATACCTCTGCAGACGCGGAATCAACACGACAAGGCTATGGGGGTGGGGGTTGGGTTACTTTGTCCTAAACACAGATTGGTGGAGGGGGTGTTAGGGAGGCAGGGGGACGGTCACCTGGCGGCCGCGGTAGGGTATTGAGCAGCTGCTACGTGTTGCCGCTTGTGAGCGGGGCGTGCCGGCAAGGCGGAGCCCGGAAGGGCGGTGGTGGGCGCGATTGTTTAAAAGGCATTGCGTGGCGGCGCCGCCCAATGCCGACTTTGTATTATCTTCACCTGAACTCAGCGAGTTTCTGCACCACCTTTTGACGCTGAATAAACCGTTTCCTGCTTCAAAACCCATTGACTGCAGCGTGGCTTATTTCCGGCTTCGGGTGATGGCAAGAGAGCGGAAAGAAAGTCGGCGTTTTCCTTTGCTACAGTGAGTACTGCTGAGAACGAAGGGATGGCGGAGGGAGCGGAGGCTGGGGCGGCGAGTCCCGAAGGACTGGAGGAAGACACCACCGTGGTGCAGGTGTTGGAGGAACAGAGCCCCGCAGACCCTCCAGTAGTCAGGTCCAAGGAGAGGAAATCTCAGCAAGTAGATGGCGCCGTTGAGACCCAGGAAACGTCCGGGTTGCAGCGAGTGAAGACGTCGGGGGGGGGAATGGTGGCAGAGCTCCGCGCTTGTGAGTTCTGGGACCCACAAAGCCCCAACCCCCGGGGTCTATTCGGGAGAGTCCTCCTTTCATGGTTGGAGGGAGAGGAAGTGGCTAGATGAGGATGAATGTGGCTGGAGTCACTCTACTGACCTGGGAACATCCACTTTGGATGTCTTGAGGGAGAAGTTTGGAGAAGGCAGTTTCAAAGATGCAGCAGCCTGGCAACCCTGGCTAGGAACGGAGGCTCCTGAGTCGTGGCAAAGAAGCGGGGAAGGTCGGGAGTCCCGTTTCCATCTGGCAAGCCCAAAGTTGCGGATAGAAAGAAGGGAAGGGAGCAGGGGCCAGCCAATGGGACAGTCCCAGCCCAGGGTTTCCTCACTAGGTGAGGCACCCCGCGAGACGGAGCATGAAAGGCAACAGAGAACAGCAAGGCGGGGAATGGACCAGACCGGTATGGGGACCAGGACAGGCCAGCTTCGGTCGGGGGTCCCTGTGCATGGAGGTGGAACCGGTGGCCAAAACCCCACCATGGTGTGGCCACCTGGAGCATGGCCACAGCAGCAACCCCAAGTTATATGGGGCCCTCCCCCTATACAGGCCTCCTTTGATGGGAGCCCTGACCGGGTCTCTATCTTCCTAAGTCGAGTGCTCAGCCACACCGACCTATATGGCCATCTATATCCGTCGCAGTGGGCTGTAGTCATGGCCATAACTGCAGTCCTACAGGGGGAGGCTGCCAATTGGGTTGCAGACCTGCATAGTGAGCATGCTAGGGAGCTAGCCGATGTGGGACTGTTCCTGGAGGCGCTACGAGGACGCTTCGAGGATAACGCAAGAGTCCAAGTTACAGAGGGGGAACTGCTGGCGTTGAAACAGAGAGGACGGCCGGCCAAAGACTACGTCAAGGACTTCAGGATGTTGGCAGGGAGACTTAGGTCGTGGCCGGAGCGGTTGCTGGTGCACCCGTTTCGATTCGGTTTGGATAGGGAAGTGAAACAAGCGTGTGTATACCGTGGTTTACCACCAAAACTGTCCGAGTGGTTCAAGGCGGCAGTGGAACTGGAAGCTGGATTGCGGGAGTTTCGAGGTCGTGTGGGCCAGCCCCAACGTTTTGCGCCAACTGGAGTGAGACCGACAGCCCCAAAGGAGTTTGGAGCAGGTTCCGCACCTAGTAGACCGGCAGCAGGCGGAGGACGAGGGGCTTTCCGTTGCTTCTGGTGTAACCAGCTAGGACACCGCGCTGCCGAGTGTCCCATACCACCCTTGCAGCCGACACCGACACGCACTCCACCGTCCGGGACCAGGATTCGGGAGAAGGCACGGTCAACATCCGAGCGAACAGCCACATCTACACCGATACCTGCTAGCTGTTCTAGGTCCACGTTAACTGGTGTGAAGAGCCCTTCGGGTGAGGGAGGTCTGCCAATAGTGTCGGATGGCAGCGATGAAAGCGGACCAGAGGATCCTATGGTGAGCGATCCTATACACCCGTTTGTGATACCAGTCGTACTGCGAAACACTCGCACCTTACAGGGGAGTTCACAAGGGGCGCTCATAGATTCAGGATGTACCCGTTGTCTCATACGGAGTACAGTAGCAGAGGCTTTGGGCTTACAACGAGTGAAATTAAGAACCCCTATTCGTTTTGAACAGATGGATGGGTCGTTATTAGGGGGTGCCCCGGCCTCGTATGTTACAGAGCCCGTATATCTCGAAATAGGGGAACATAAAGAGCAGATCCGTTTTATCATAGTGGACCGTATGGTCGAGCCGCTTATATTGGGACTAGCCTGGTTGGATAAGTGGCGTCCCACTATATGGTGGGAGGGGGGCTATCGAAAGCTGCAATTATGTTTAGGGCCAGACCCAGTTCCTGAGCCCAAGCAACAGACCCAGCAGTGTAATGAAGTGGGGAATTCTGGGCCAGGATATCCGGAGGTGTATAAGGATTTAGCGGCTGTGTTTGCCGAACGTGAATGTGAGTCGTTGCCCCCTCATAGAGCGACAGATTGTGCAATAGAGCTGATACCCGGGGCGAAGTTCCTAAAGCCACGTATGTACGCCATGACAAAACCTGAGCTAGAGGAGTTACGGCGCTATATTGATAAGAACCTGGCTCGTGGATTTATCCAGCCCAGTCGAGCACGTATGGCAGCCCCGGTTCTCTTTTGCGAAAAGAAGGACGGTGGTCTTCGTCTTTGCGTCGATTTCAGGGGCTTGAATGCTGTGTGTGTGGAGCACCTATACCCTTTGCCGTTAATGAAGGACTTACTAGCTACACTAGCGACAGGGAAGGTGTTCACAAAGCTGGATTTGAGAGAAGCGTATTACAGAATAAGGATACGGGTGGGAGACGAGTGGAAAACGACCTTTAATTGCCCATTAGGGAGCTACAAGTTCCGGGTTATGCCTTTTGGGTTGCAGGGTGCCCCGGCCGTGTTCATGCAGGTTATCAATGAGGTGTTACATGAACATCTATATCAGGGCGTTCTTGTCTACTTGGATGATATTTTGATTTATTCTGATACGATGGAAGAGCATATCCAACTAGTAAGGAATGTCCTGTCTAAGCTGCTTAAGGCAAAACTTTTCGTGAAGTTGTCAAAATGCGAGTTCCATCGCACCACCTTGGATTATCTGGGGTATCGTATTTCGGCACGAGGGGTAGAGATGGATCCGAAAAAGGTCTCGACAGTGTTGGAGTGGCAGGCACCCAAAACCAGAAAGCAATTACAAAGCTTTCTTGGTTTCGCCAATTTCTATCGGCAATTCATCCCATCGTTTGCACAGGTAGCCCTCCCGTTAACAGATCTATTAAAAACGAAGCATCTAGGTGGGGGTAAGGTAAGGCCGGGACAATTATTACCATGGACGAAGGAGTGTCAGCAGTCGTTCGAACGGTTAAAGGACTTGTTCGCTAGGGAACCCGTGTTAAAACACCCAGATCCCTCTTTGGAATTTGTAGTACAGGCAGATGCGAGTGACATAGCTGTAGGGGCCGTGCTTTTGCAGTGGGCCTCAGATGGGACTTTACATCCTTGTGCGTACACATCCCGGAAGTTGACTCCCACGGAACGGGGTTGGGCTGTGTGGGAGAAAGAAGCATTTGCGGTGAGATGGGCCCTAATGACATGGCGGCATCTGCTAGAAGGCACTAACAAAAAATTCGAGGTCTGGACAGACCATAAGAACTTGGAGGCCTTGCAGACCCCTAGGAAACTGTCGCCGAAACAGGTTCGTTGGGCTCAGTATTTCCAGCGCTTTAATTTCGACCTAAAGTATGTCCCAGGTGGCAGGAATTTTTTAGCTGATGCATTGTCACGACTACCCCAGTTTGCTAGCAAGCGAGAGGATGTGGTACAAGCAATCATTCCAAAGCCTCAACAAATGGCCTGGGCAGGAGAAAAGGCAACCAAACCTGAATGGACGATAGAACTAAAAAAGGCAGTACAGGACGACCCCTGGGTAGCTAAGCATAAAACGATGGTGACAATGCGTGATGGGTTAGCGTGGATGGGAGCTAAGTTGTATATACCCCAATCTCTGCGGTCAACTGTGCTGAACAGGTGCCATGATTCTAAAACCGCTGGACATTTTGGGTTCTTAAAGACTCTCCATCTCGTTCGACGACAATTCTGGTGGCCTCGTATGCGTAAGGAGGTAGAGAAATATGTGAAAGAGTGTCATGTATGTGCTGTAACGAAGGCAAGACCTGGTAAATCACTTGGTCTCCTACAACCAGTCGCTAAACCCAGTAAGCCATGGGAAGAGATAGGGATGGATTTTATCGTAGACCTCCCTGATAGTAAAGGCCACACAGTTATATGGACTGTGGTTGATCTCTTCTCTAAACAGGCTCATTTTATTCCCTGTAAAGGCCTGCCGAGTGCGAGACAATTGGCTCTGATGTTCCTACGGCATATATACCGACTGCATGGTACACCCCGACGGATCATATCCGACAGGGGTGTACAGTTCACAGCGCGTTTCTGGCGTGGCTTTGTTGAGTTAATAGGTTCATCACAAGGATTGAGTTCCGCCTACCACCCTAGTACAAATGGAGCTGCGGAAAGGACTAACGCCATGATAGAGAGATATCTACGTTGTTACGTGTCGTATCAACAGTCTGATTGGTCGGAGCTCATACCACTGGCCGAGGTAGCCTATAACAATGCAGTACACCAGAGTACTGGGGCTACCCCATTTCAAATCGTGTATGGTCGGGACTTTAGGGCAATCCCTGAACTTGAACCAGGTGAGCAGGAAAGGGTGTCCCCTAGGGAGTGGGGAATCCGTATTGGGGTTCAATGGCCAAAGATCAAGGAAGCGTTACAAAAAGCGGCAAAAGAGTATAAAACGTTCGCTGACAAAAAACGAAAAGACCACAAACCGTTTCGTATAGGAGACCAAGTGTACGTATCAACTAAGTATATCAAGTTACAAATACCTAGTAAAAAACTTGGCCCGAAATACCTCGGGCCCTTTACTATTGTAAGAATCATAAATCCGGTAACTGTTGAGCTCAGGTTACCCTCGTTACTGGGTAAAATCCATCCAGTCTTTCATAGCAGTTTATTAAAGCCAGCAGGCAGTATGCGCAGCCCTACAGACCGCCCAGGACCGTTAGCAAAGTCTCATTACGAAATCATAGAAATCCTAGATTCGAAACTAAGTAGAGGGAAACTAAAATACCTAGTGAGGTGGAAAGGCTACCCTCTAGAGGATGCGTCGTGGGTGCCAGTTGAAAACCTCCAGGCCGAGAGGTTACTGAAACAGTATCACAAAGCATACCCCCATAAACCGGGAAACAGGGAGACAGCAATGACATGATTCTATGTTAATTTCTTACCTTATGTCTTACAGGTGGACCCCTGGTAGGGGGAGCCGCCTGTCGAGATCCCAAACTCGACACGTTGACAACGAATACCTCTGCAGACGCGGAATCAACACGACAAGGCTATGGGGGTGGGGGTTGGGTTACTTTGTCCTAAACACAGATTGGTGGAGGGGGTGTTAGGGAGGCAGGCGGACGGTCACCTGGCGGCCGCGGTAGGGTATTGAGCAGCTGCTACGTGTTGCCGCTTGTGAGTGGGGCGTGCTGGCAAGGCGGAGCCCGGAAGGGCGGTGGTGGGCGCGATTGTTTAAAAGGCATTGCGTGGCGGCGGCGCCCAACGCCGACTTTGTATTATCTTCACCTGAACTCAGCAAGTTTCTGCACCACCTTTTGACGCTGAATAAACCGTTTCCTGCTTCAAAACCCATTGACTGCAGTGTGGCTTATTTCCGGCTTCGGGTGACGGCAAGAGAGCTGAGATTTGCCTTTAAACTGTATAAATACATGGCCAGAAGAAGCCATCGGCGTTCAGACCTTTTGGACTGTTTGAACCTTGCGCAATAAACTCTTTCCTGCATTGAAGAGCTTGGCCTAGTCCGTTATTTTGCCTACAACAGTACAGTCACTGGGTTAATCACTTTCACTATGGGTAAGGGACCTAAATATTTCAGTCCTAACTTCTTATTCTTCAACCTCAAACGTAAGTATTTGGTGGAAAGATACACCTGATCTCCCACCCGAAAGGGGGGTTGAAGAGATCGGTGTTTGTCTGCTTACTTTTTGTATGCTTCGGCCGCTTCATTCAGGACTTTTTTGGTATTCTCCCAGCCTTTCTTTAATGACTCCATCCATTCATTCAGAGTCATGGAAGAAGGCTGTTCTCTCGGCAGTTCTGGCATAGGGATGAATTCCATGCCGTTCGTAATCTGAAATGGGGTCAGTACCGTACTACTATGCACCGCATTATTGTAAGCCACTTCTGCGAAAGAAAGCAAGTCAGCCCAATTATCTTGCTGGTAATCTACATAACATCTGATGTACTGTTCCACCATGGCATTAGCACGTTCCGTGGCTCTGTTCGTACTCAGATGGAAAGCCGAGCTAAGCCCCTGAGATGACCCAATGGACCTCAGGAACTCCCTCCAGAACTTAGCGGTGAACTGAACTCCTCAATCAGAGATCATCCATTGCGGAACTCCATGCAGCCGGTAGATCTGTTTGACAAACATCTTGGCTAATCTCTTATCTGAGGGAAGTCCAGAACAAGGAATAAAATGGGCCTGTTTGGAGATCAGGTCTATCACAGTCCATATTACAGTATTTCCACCACTTTCTGGGAGCTCTACTATAAAGTCCATAGCTATTTCTTCTCACGGGCGGCTGGGCTCAGCTACCTGTTGAAGCAAACTGGGAGGCTTCCCCGGTCTTGTCTTATTGCTGGCACATGTGGCACAACTTTTTACATAGTCCTCCACATCAGCTTTCATCTTTGGCCACCAAAACTGCCGTCTAATCAGATGAAGGGTCTTTAGAAATCCAAAGTGACCTGCCAATCGAGAATCATGGCTACGCTGGAGCACCAGGAGTCTCATACTGTTGGGGACGTAAATTTTTGAACCTTTCCAAGCTAGTTCATCACGGGTCGTCAAAGTGTCTCGATTGTCGGCTAGCCATGGATCAGTAGATAGTGCTGCCTTCAAGTCAGCAGTTAGCTTCCTATCGATGGGATCAGTCCACCTGCTGGCCTGACTCCAGGTAGTGACTTGCGCCGCACTCTGCATGACTGGGATGATGGCATGGATGACGTCCTCCCTCTGGCTGTCATATTGGGGTTTCCTTGAGAGGGCATCTGCAAGCAGGTTCTTCCCCCTGGGATGTATTTCAGCTTGAAATCAAACCGCTTGAAGTACTGCGCCCAGCGGACCTGTTTCAGGGAGAGCCATCATGGGGTCTTTAAGGCTTCGAGGTTTTTATGGTCTGACCATACCTCAAAGGGGATCTTGGCTCCCTCTAGGAAATGCCGCCATGATAGAAGAGCCCAATGAACAGCAAAGGCTTCCTTCTCCCATACTGCCCATCTCCACTTGGTGTCCGTGAGGTTTTTGGATACATACGCGCAAGGAAGCAGCCTCCCTTGGGGGTCTTCCTGGAGGAGCACTGCTGCCACTGCAACGTCGCTGGCGTCAGCCTGGACAATGAACTGTCTATCTGGGTCCAGGTACTGAAGGATGGGCTCCTCTGCAAACAGCCGTTTCAATTTTTCAAATGCTTTTTGACAGCTTAGCGTCCAGGCTAATGGCTGCGTTGGCCGCGGCTTTACAGGGGAGGGTACTGTCTTTAGCAGTTTGGTAAGCGGCAGGACCACTTCCACGAAGGCTGGGATGAATTGCCGGTAGGAGTTAGCAAATCCCAGGAAACTTTGCAGCTGTTTCCTGGTGTGAGGGGCCTGCCAGTCATTATGGCTCACACTTTCCCGGGATCCATCTCTATGCCTTCATTCGACACTCGGTAGCCCAGGTAGTCCAGAGAAGTTTTGTGAAACTCACATTTGGACAGCTTCGCATAAATTTTTGCGGCTAACAGTTTCTTTATCTTATATCTTATACAAGATCTTATACAAGAGGGAGGAGCGGACCTGGCGGGTATTACGGAGACCTGGTTGGGCCCGGAGGGTGGCGTCCCTCTGGTTGAAATGTGCCCACCAGGCTTCAGAGCATTCCATCAGCCGAGGGCCCAGGGGAGGGGAGGGGGGGTGGCGGTTATTATTAACGAGGATCTGGGTCCGAGGGAGACCACTGTGCCTCAGATAGCCGGATGTGAGTCCCTCCTTGTGAGGTGGGGCCGTGGGGTTCAGATGGGCTTGTTGCTTACGTACCTGGCTCCCTGCCGCGTGGCAACAGCCCTACCTGAGCTACTTGACGTGATAGCCACGGTGGCAGTAGATACACCCAGGCTTTTAGTCATGGGTGATTTCAACTTGCCATCCGTTGGTGAAACGTCTGAGGTGGCTCGGGAGTTCATGGCTTCCATGACGGCCATGGACCTGACCCAGTTAGTTCATGGCCCTACTCACAGGGGAGGTCACACTCTGGATCTGATTTTTGTCTCTGGCCAGTGGTTGAGTGGTCTTGTTATAGGGGATATAGACATGGAACCCTTGTCATGGACTGACCACTCACTCCTTCACCTAGATCTTCGAACCACGACCCCTCGCCGCAGGGAGGCGGACCCAATTAGATGGATCCGCCCCAGGCGCCTGATGGATCCTGATAGGTTCCAGATGGAGCTTGGGCCATTTCCTGAGGATCTAGCACATGACTCGGCCGAGGACCTGGTAGCCGCCTGGGATCGGGCGGCTGGTGGGGCCTTGGACCGAGTTGTGCCTTTGCGGCCTCTGACCCGATGCCGATCCCATGCGGCTCCTTGGTTTACTGAGGAGCTGAGGGAAATGAAGCGCCGGAAAAGACGCCTGGAGAGCGGTTGGAGGACCAGTCTCGCTGAATCTGATCGAACACTGGTAAAGTCGCATATTAAGGCCTACCTAGTGGCGATAAAGACGGCAAAGTCTAACTACTTTTCCGCCTCTATTGCGTCATCAGGGAATCGTCCGGCCGCCCTGTTTAGGGTGACCCACACCCTGCTCCATCTGGGAGTGCGGGAGGATCCCTTAGAAGGCAGGGCGGAGGATTTCGGACAATACCTGTATGACAAAATCGCTCAGATCCGGGGGGATCTGGACTCTGACTGGGTAGATCAGGGCAGGGTGACGAGGAATAGTCTTGAGAATATTATCTGGGAGGAGTTTGATGCTGTGACTCCCGATGATGTGGACAGGACTTTGGGGAGACTTAGTGCGGCCACATGTTTACTGGACCCGTGTCCCTCCTGGTTGGTACTGGCTTCCCGGGAGGTTACACGAGGCTGGCTCCAGGGCATCATTAATGCTTCGTTGAGTGAGGGTCACTTCCCCGCCACCCTGAAAGAGGCGGTGGTGAGGCCTCTCCTCAAGAAGCCGTCCCTGGATCCAGCAATATTGGCCAACTATCGTCCTGTCTCCAACCTTCGCTTCATTGCGAAGGTTGTTGAGAGTGTGGTCGCGCAACAGTTTCCGCGATTCCTGGAGGAAACATCCTATCTAGATCCGTTGCAGTCGGGTTTCAGGTCTGGGCACAGCACGGAAACGGCATTGGTCGCGTTGGTGGATGATCTCTGGAGGGCTCGGGACAGGGGTTATTCCTCTGTTCTGGTCCTATTAGATCTCTCAGCGGCTTTTGATACCATCGACCATGGTATCATGCTGCACCGGCTGGAAGAGTTGGGGGTGGGAGGCACCGTGTTGCGGTGGTTCTCCTCCTTTCTCTCCGACCGGTCGCAGTTTGTGTTGGCAGGGGGTCAGAGGTCGACCTCGAGGCCTCTCATCTGTGGAGTGCCACAGGGATCGGTCCTCTCGCCCCTTCTGTTCAACATTTATGTGAAGCCGCTGGGCGAGATCATCCGTGGCTTTGGGGTGAGATACCACCAGTACGCTGATGACACCCAGCTGTACATCTCCACCCCAGGCCACCCCAACGATGCCCTTGAAGTGATGTCCCAGTGCCTGGAGGCTGTGCGGATCTGGATGGGGAAGAACAGGCTCAAGCTCAACCCTTCCAAGACTGAGTGGCTGTGGCTCCCGGCATCCCAATATAGTCAGTTGACTCCATCGCTGACTATTGGGGGCTAGTCTTTGGCCCCCACTGAAAGGGCTCGCAATCTGGGAGTCCTCCTGGATAGGCAGCTGTCTTTGGAGGAACATCTGACGGCTGTTACCAGGGGGACCTTTTATCAGGTTCGCCTGATTCGCCAGTTGCGGCCCTTTCTTGATCGGGATTCCTTGTGCACAGTCACTCATGCCCTCGTCACCTCTCGCCTTGACTACTGCAACGCTCTCTACATGGGGCTCCCCTTGAAGAGCACCCGGAGGCTCCAGCTGGTCCAGAATGCAGCAGCGTGGGTAGTGATGGGAGCAACATGGCGCTCCCATGTAACACCACTCCTGCGCGAGCTGCACTGGCTCCCGGTGGTCTTCCGGGTGCGCTTCAAGGTGTTGGTTATCACCTTTAAAGCGCTCCATGGCATAGGGCCTAGCTATCCCCGAGACCGCCTGCTGCTACCGACTACCTCCCATCGACCCATGCGCTCCCACAGAGAGGGCCTCCTCGGGGTGCCATCAGCCAAACAATGGAGGCTGGTGGCCCCCAGGGGGAGGGCCTTCTCTGTGGGGGGCTCCTACCCTCTGGAATCAGTTGCCCCCGGAGATAAGAAGAATCCATGACCTCAATGCCTTCCGTCGTTCCCTGAAAACCCATCTTTTCCAACAAGCCGGGTTGGCTTAGAATAAATTTTTAAATTCTTTTAATTAGTTTGTGATTCTTAACTTTCGGCCCAAATTTATATATATTTTTAAATGTTTTAATATTTGTATTCTATGTTTTTTATCTTGGCTGTACACCGCCCTGAGTCCTCAGGGAGAAGGGCGGTATATAAATTGGAAATTAAATTAAATTAAATTAAATTAAATTTAGTACTTGTCGGACTAGTTTCACATGTTCTTCTAATGTCTCACTGAATATGAGAATGTTGTCCAAGTAGACTAGAACTGACTTGTATAAATGTTCATGCAGCACTTCCTTAATCAATTGCATGAATACTGCAGGGGCTCCTTGGAGACCAAAAGGCATGACTTTGAATTGGAAGCTACTTAATGAGCAGTTGAAAGCAGTCTTCCACTCATCCCCTTCCTTTATGCACACCCTGTAGTAGGCTTCTCTCAAGTCAAGTTTAGTAAACACTTTGCCTTTTGAAAGGTAGTTCAGTAGGTCTTTCATGAGGGGAAGGGGGTAGGTGTTTTCCACGCATACCACATTTATCCCACAAAAATTCACGCAGAGCCTCATCCCCCAATCTTTCTTTTCCTTAAACAGCACCGGGGCGGCTACTCTGGAGTTTTCAGGTTGGATGAACCCTCGGGCTAGGTTAGTATCGATGTACTTCCTCAGCTCAGCCATTTCTTTTGGGGTCATTGAGTACATCTTTGGTTTAGGGAGTTTGGCCCCGGGCTGGATCTCAATCGCACAGTCAGTGTGGCGATGAGGGGTAAGAAAGTCCCTTGGATAGCCCGAGAAACTCTCTCCGAGCCAGTGATGGGGGGCGGCGATCAGAGTGAATCGCCATGAAGCTGGAGCCTCTGGAGCAAGTGTTGTGCAGGAGGGAAGATTTGGACAGAGTGCTGGTGTTGGGTGAGTGGTCGGCTAACCCACAGACAATAAAAAGAAAATTCTAAATATTTTAAACTACTAAACTATTACTAAAATTACCTCGGCATGGAAATTGCGGCTAAAGAGCGGCGGGGGGAGATGGCAGATGGAAAGAGAAAGTGAGAATGACAAGCACACCATAGAAGAACCCGAATAAAGAATTAAAAGTGATTGACAAATGGAAATGGAAATCTGGAACTTGGATTCAATTTGGATTGGATTATAAACTGATTGGTGGTATATAAAGGTAGAGGTGAAAACTGGCTTTTTACTCATTTATGACTCGATAAACATGGATGTGGATTACAAATAAAATGGCGATTTGTTAATTAGTCAAGTGGAACTGTGGATTAAAGAGAGACATCTGCAGGAGAAGGAAGAGCATGACATGGAATTGTTTACTTTGAGAAAACCTTTGAAGAAATGAAACCTTGAACTTTTAAAGAGATAACTGGTGAGAACTAAGGAGGATACGTTTTGCCTACAAGAGGATAGACTTTGATGATTATAAAAGAGGGACCTTCAAGCGACTTAAAACTGGAATAATTCAACCCGGAAAATAAAATGGAACAGGAACTTAATGAACTGATAAAGACGATGTGTTTGGAAATAAAGGAAATGATGATAAATTTGCATGGAAAATCGAAATCTGAGGAGGCAAAGACAGAGCTAGAATGTATTGAAGATGAAAAGGAAATAACTAATGAGAAACAAGAAAGAGAGATGGATAATGAAGAAGACAAAGACAAAGAGACTGACTATGGAAAATTAAACAATTGTAATATTAAGTATGGACAAAAAGAAAAGAAACAAAGGAGGAAAAGAGGGTGGAATAGGAAAAATATAAAAAACTTAAAGGATTACACTGAGATTTACAGTGGAAAGATAAGAAAGATGGAAAAGAGATGGAAAATAATAAGAAATAAAGGACAAAATAAAAGATTTTATGATTTTAAAATACAAAATAAGCATACTGGGATTAACAATGAAAAGATACAAAAAAGGAAAGAGAAAGGAGAAACAATGGGAAATATAGGGCAGAATAGGAGAGTGCAGAATTTTAAAATACAAAAGAAAGGAAGAAGAAGGGAAAACAAAAGGAAAAGAAGGAAAAGAGGGTGGAGGAGAATAAAAATATTAAAAACATAAATGATTACACTGGGATTTACAGTGGAAATATAAGAAAGAGGGAAAAGAGATGGGAAATAATGGGAAATAAAGGGCAAAGGTTTTACGATTTTAAGATACAAAATATTAATAATGAAAAGATATGAAAAAGGAAAAGAAAAGCAGAAACAAAGAGAAAACTGTAATACAGTAAATGTCACATGCTCAATAATATTGGAGGTTTATAGGACTGGCTTCCGGTTTGGCGTCGCAGCAAGACAGTCGGGGCAGTAGTGGGCTCTGATGAGTCCCGCGAAAACCCCGGCTGCCGAACCGCCGCCGATGGGTCTTCGGACCGGAACCATCCTGCAGGAATGGGGGAAAAGGAGGGGCACCTCAGATGACCAAGAGGAACATGTGAGTCGGTGGCGGGGGGAGGCAGCCATGGTAGCTGCCACGAAGCTGGGACAACCAGGCTAAGAAAAGTGCTGGAGGAAAGCAGAGTGAAATGGAGCTCTTTGAAGCCAGGTGAGTGACAACAAACCCAGGCTTGCAACAACGTGTGGAGCAATATTATTATTTAGAAGACCCCTAGCCTAAAATAGTGACTGTGCAACAAAGGGGCTTTGGAAAGTTTTAAACTGCAACCTTAAAGAGACAAAGACCTGAGAAACAACTAATTTTTGAACAGAACTAAGGGAATTAATTATTGAGATATGGTAAAAAGACTGGATACTTTAAAATTCGAATTGGATTCTAAAAAAAAGAAGATTTGATACTTTTAAAATTAAAAGAAGAATTGCACAAAATGGATACTTGCATGATTAATGGAAAATGTTGATTGTAGAGAGACACCACCTGGTTTATAAAGGAACTTTGTAACTTTTTTTGTTATGGAAAATTCTGAGCTCTACAGATAAAAGCCGTGGAACTTTGCAGAGGAGTTTCTTTTCCTGCCTGCAGGCAGCTGGATTTTGGTGAAAAGAAAAGGAAACTATAATGGAACTCCTATAGTTGAAACAACAATAACTAAAAAATTGGTGCAGGAACAAAAGAAGGATTAAGCACAGGCTCAAGAGAGGGAGACTTGATACATTATATCCAGAATAAAAATAAGAAAAAGATTTAATATGATTTATGGAGGATAAAACTGAAAACTTTGAAAATGGAAGGAATATATGTTTGCAGATGAGGAAATGAAGAAGTAAGATAAACACAACTGGAAAAAGAAAAAAGAAAATTTAAACAATGTGATTTAAAATAAAATAATGTAAAGGTGGATTGTAATAATAAAAAGGAGGTTTTTATAGAAATTAAGAATGTTAAATGTAAATTCCTTGTAAAAGAAATTTACAAATATATTTAAAGGTATGTTTGAAGCAAGAACCATGTTTCAATGTTAAATTGTTATGAAAAAGAATAAGGATAAATATGATTAATTAAAAATGTTAAAAGGAATTTATAAATATATTTAAAGGTATGACTTAAGCAAGAACCATGTCTCAATGTTAAATTGTCATGGAAAAGGATAAGGATAAATATGATTATTTGAAAATAAGCAATGCATAGATGGATGGAAACAACAAAGAAAGGACTAAGAAGGGATCAATAGTTAAACCAACTATGATTATGCTGTGTTTAACAGCCAAAAAATAAAAATAGATATGCTGTGTAACAGCCAGAAAACTAAAATGACTATGCTGTGTTTAACAGCCAAAAAAAATGGTTCTGCTGTGTAACAGACAAAATAAAAATGGTTATGCTGTGTAACAGCCAAGAATCAAAAATGAGTATGCTGTGTTTAACAGCCAAGAAATAAAAATGATTGGTTTAACAACAAAGATAAAGATAAAGATGCTGGGTTTTATAGCAAAAATAAAATGAGGTGGGAACAGGGAGGAGTATGTTGAGATTAATAGTTAAAATGAAATGAATAAATTAGGTTTAATAACAGAAAGGAAGAAAAAGGGAAAACAAAAGGAAAAGAAGGAAAAGAGGGTGGAGGAGAAGAAAAAATATTAAAAACATAAATGATTACACTGGGATTTACAGTGGAAATATAAGAAAGAGGGAAAAGGGATGGAAAATAATGGGAAATAAAGGGCAAAGATTTCACGATTTTAAGATAAAAAATAATAATGAAAAGATACAAAAAAGGAAAAGAAAAGTAGAAACAAAGGGAAAACTCTAATAAATGTCACATGCTCAATAATATTGGATGTTTATAGAATGATAAATTTTAACAATATGAATAAACCAGTTGGGGGAAATGTAATATTTGGAATATTTCAAACTATATATTTGAAACATAATTAAAAAGAGAAAATAAGACAAATTAAGAATATTTTTAGAACTAATCGGATTGGGTAAAATGAGAAAGGATTAAGATGCGCTTTATAAATATACATTTGAATAAGTGGAAATTTATTGTTAAGATGTTTTGAGAAATATATTTAATGATTGAAATTGAATGTAAAACTGAATGAAATTGAAATGATAAAAATGATTTAAATGTTATACTTGCAAGAAGTAAAGCAGAAAAAATATATTGGTAAAAGTAAAAAAGATAAGAGATTAGAAAATTGTTTGAGTAAAGATTTGAAGGAAAAAAGAGAACAAGATGAAATATATCGTTAATAATTAAAAAGATAAGGGATCGGGGTTGTCTGAACTCCACAATGCAAAACATTAAATTGAAAATGAATACAGCAATAGAGAGAGATGAAAGAATTGGAAGGGAGGAGGAAGGAGAGAGAGGGACGGAAGAGTAGGGAGGGAGGAAGGGAAGGGAAAGTAGAGTAGGAGAGAAGGTAAGACAGGGGGGAAGAGAGGAGGAGAAGGAGAAGGGAAGGGAAAGTAGAGAAGAGAAGAAGAAGGTGGGGAAAGAAAGTTGGAAGAAGAGGGAGAGGCTAGGTTTGAGGAGAAAGATTGCTGTACAATAAAAAAAAGATGAAGTGGAAGAAAGGCAGCTCTGAACAAACAAATATAAATATATTAAGAAAAAGAATGAATTGTTTAAGAATAAAAGAGGATAAATATGTACAAATAGTAAAGTTAGAATTTAGGGATAAATGAAGAAGGTGTTTATGTATGCAAGTATAGAAATACTGAGGTATATTCAAAAAAAAGGAAAGGGGGGAAGACAATATTGACAAAAATTGTAATTGAGTAAAATCTATTTGAATTTGACTAATTGTATAAGATAAGAAAGACCAACACTCTGTTCAAAAGAAAAAAGAAAAAAGAAAGATGTGGGTGAAGGTGGGAGAGGAGAAAAGAAAAAAACCCAATAAAATTTGTTTTTTTTTAAAAAGCAAAAACAATGGGGGAGCTAATTAAGCAACAGGTACAGCCGGTGTCTATTATTGCTGCTACCTCTCCATGCACCCTGGTCTCTGGCACTGTCAGTTTGACTTTGACCACAAAGGGGTGGATGGTCCCACTTACCATTGGGTTGTCTTCGCCACTGCTATTGCTGGCCGGCCCGGGCAGCAGGTCTTTGGTTGAGGTCTCTTTGTTCTCTCCAGGGGGAGGGGAAGTCTCGACTGCCTGCCGGGCAATTCTGCTGGCATCCGGGGGCGTTCGTGGGTCCCTTCTGCCTCGGGCTGACGTGGCGGGACACGGGTGTGGAACTGGCGCAGGCGCCGGACACTCCGCAGCTCGATGACCCACTTGTCTGAAAAGGTAGCACTTGATTATCCCTGTAGATTAAGCAGGAGGGGTTTCAGTGGGGTTTGCCAGAGGATTTCTAGCCAAAGTTCTCCCTGGGGGCCTCTCAGCTGAGGGGTTGTGGCATGGGTGAACTTCTCTATCAAGAGCTATTGACATGGTATACCAGTCTTGCAGTCGCTCTGGCACCCCCCAGATTCCACAGGCGGTTCTGACTTCTTGATCAATGGCTTCTTTAAAATAATGCAGAAGTATTCTGTCTGGCCAATGTCCAAGGTTCTCCGCGACCCATCTAAAGTCCCATACAAAGTCCTTTATGGGTCGATTTCCTTGACTCATCACCTTTATCTCGGCTTCACTCTCGTTGATTCAGTCTCGGTCTTCGAATCTGGCCCACAGCAGCTCAACAAAACCTTTCGCATCATTTAATTCAGCAACCCCCTCATTATGCAGCTGGGCTATCCAGTCAGCAGCATCTCCCTCATTCATCCCCTCTGAGATCGCAGATACCAAGTCACGATCTGTTTCGTATTGATTTCCATACTGATCTATATGAGCCCATACTCAGCTGAGGAAATAGGCCAGTTTGGTAGACTTACCGTCAAACGTCACTCTAAACTGTGGTGGTGGGGCCCTTGCTGGCAGAATTGCCATGGCGGCTGGAGGCAGGGTGAATGCCAGCGGCTGAACTGGAACCTGTGGCGGTGGCGCTGCTGGCTGCTGGATCAGACCCCACAGCAGTGCTGGGATCGTTGGGGCAAATTGGGCCCATGGTAATCCCATAAGAGGGGGAGCAGCAGGCACTGGCGTCCACTGGCACTGGACCCACCCCTGGCCAGGATAGAATCCCCAGCCTGGGGGGATAAATTCCGCAGGGGGTAGCATGAAGGCAGGTTGACGAGGGCTGGATACATGACGACATCCAAGCGATCGTTCTTTCGATCCCATCTCTGGAGTTGGATCAGGCTGGCAACTTTTCCCAGAATCCATCTCCCTGGACCGAGCTCCTAGGCTTTGCATCACCTCTGCAGTTTCAAGGGCTCGTACCACGCCTTCAGAAGGAGAATACCGGGTCTCGATAAACCTTCTGGTATGTGCTTACATGGCTCCCTCTGCAATCTTCTCTCTCCCTTCCATCTTTGCTGAGTCTTCTCACCACCCAAGCTTTAGGTTGGTGCTGGGGCTCAGCACCCCATTCAGCCCCCTTTTGGGGTGCTGCTTAGTTATTTAGGAGATTCAGGTTAATGTCAGGGTTCCAAGGAACACCCCCAACAAAATAAAGCTCTGAGGCCTGAGGTTCCTCAAAGTTCTAATTTATTAGAGATGTCAGGTTGGCACATCTGGGAAAACCTGAATCTGAAAGCTTCCAGGTTTCCCTCACCCAGCTAAGAGTTCACAGCCCTGCCCCACATCCACAAGTTCATCACTGTTGTGAGCCAGGCTAAGATTCGATATTGGGATAAAACTTAATTATTAGAAATCCAAATCCTTGGTCAAGACAGAAGTGCCTCTTCCGTGCCAAAGTGCTGAGATGACAAATGGTATTTGACGTAGGTACAGAATTGTAAAAGGGCAAACTGACCCTAAACAGATACATCCTGTTGTTTAATGTTTATTACACCCCAAATGTCATGTATATCCTAGAGAAGAAATACTGCTTCCCTTGCTGTCCTCTTTACTGCTCTTGAGGCGCCTTTGAGCCCCTTATCTCCCCTTTTATTATGTCTTGAGCTCCGGAGCTGAAAGCCTGAGTCTGTGGGAACAGGGCTGTTATGTCTTTCCTAGAGATAGATTAAAGGGTAACTTCTACGTGTGAAATGTTGCACTCTTCGTAATAACTTTGCCTTTATTCTGTATAAATATCTGGTTGAAATCAGCCATCTTCGTTCAGACCCTTTTCTTGTCTTTGGACTGTTTGAACCTTGCACAATAAATTCTTTCCTGCATCGAAGAACTTGCCTAGTCTGTTATTTTGCCTACAACAGTTGGATCCTTATCCTACGGTTGGGTAGATAATATGTACTGTAAGTTTAACTGCTACAAGATGACTAATTGATTAAGTGGTTAAAACAGAAATAAAAGGAAGGCAGGAAGTTCATTCACTCCCTCTCACTCCTGCTTGTGATTTACTGCTAGAGATACTGTGTCGGTGTTATGGAACTAGAACTGTAAGCAAACTTTGTTTGTATTAGAAATGTTATCTTTGTTATGAGAAGCCAGGCTTGTTTGTTTTACAACAAGTAAAGACTATTTATTTTTCTAACAACGTTCAGAGTCTGAGAGTATCTGTGTTGCAACGCTGTCTGGTCCGTCGCTCTACTCTGCAGAGGGCAGTTTACCCTCAACACTGGTTATGGGCCCTGTGCCAGAGTTTGTGTACCAGTTACAGTATTAAGAGAGTTGCAGCACACATTATTGCTCCAGACATTCTGATACGTATTTAAATATCCTGGTGAGGATGGCACAAGATCAAGCGCCCAACTTATCGCTGATTACCCGGCTGGATTGCACCAACTACAAATCCTGGTCCACCAAGTGCAGTCTCCTGTTGCGCAAAGAAGGGCTATGGGATATAGTGCAGAATCCACCAGATGTGACCTCTTGGAATGCTGACGATGCCGAGGATGCCAGGAAGATAGCCGAGTTCCAGAGGAAGAATGAGAGTGCATTGTGTATTATTGGTTTGTCTCTAGACGATATCCAGCTTGTTCATATTGAGGGTGAACAGTCTGCTGCAAAATGCTGGGGAAATTTGAAACGTCTTTATGTTCATGACACTGTAGGGGCGCAAATTAACATTACACGAAAGTTGTTTCGTACAAGACTCCTTAAGTGTGGTGACATGTTAACACACCTGAATTGCATAAAAAGCATTTTTCGAGAGCTACATCAGAAGGAGGTGGTTTTTTCCGAGCAGCAACAAGTTTATATACTGTTATCATCGCTAGATGAAAGCTACGACGACGTAGTAACATCATTTGAAGGTCTCACACAGCAGGAACTAACTTTGGCCAATGTAACCTCACGACTACTAGAAGAGGCCAGAAGGAGAGAAGAAAGAAAACAACTAAGGGAAGAACCTGAGTTGATTAATGTAAATGTAAAGGCAAATAACCATGTATATGCTGTAAAACATTGTTTTAATTGTGGCAAGAAGGGTCATATAGCCAAGTTTTGCAGAAGGCTGAAACCAAAAACCATGGTTAAAGATAAAAAACAATGTAATGTAGCTATGTCTGATAAGAAACCAGTTAACCACGATTCGTGGGTTATTGATAGCGGGGCGTCGCTATGCATTGTCAGAACACAAAACTATTTTGTGAAAATGTTGCCTAGTAATAATAAGGTTTCTTTAGCAAATGGGTGGAAGCTAAAAGCATGTGGTGAGGGAATGGCAATATGTCCATATGTAAAAGAAAAAATGCATATGTTATATGTTCCAAATCTAAACTTTAATTTGATTTCGGTTAGAGTATTGGTTAAGCTAGGATATACAGTAACATTTAGAACCAATGATTGTTTAATTGAAAAAGGTGAAACCAAGATTATTGGAAAACTGAAAGATGGTTTATATGTATTATCTAGTAACCATGTTACAAATGTTGTATACTCAAATGTCAAACCACATGATGAATGTGTTCACTTGCTTCACAGACGTATGGGGCATATCAGTTTTAAGATGTTACAGAAAACTGTAAAATTAGTTGATGGGTTGAAGCTGAAACCATGTAACCAGTATTTAAATTGCAATATTTGTAATCAGCAGAAAAGTAGAACAATCCCTGCTAATAGGTTTGATGGGTTTAAAACCAAGAGACCACTGGAAGTGGTATTTGCTGATTTAATAGGGCCAATGAAGGCTAGTTTAGGGGGTGCTTGCTATGTTCTCAGTATAGTTGACCATCATTCAAGGTATGTTTTTTGCTACCTATTGAAGTCTAAGGTAGATACTTTTCGGTATTTTGTTCAATGGATTAAGTTTGTGGAGAGGAAAACAAATCAAAAAATAGTTACTATTGTAACTGACAATGGTACTGAGTTTGTCAACACAAGATTTAAATCAATGTTAGATAATGCTGGTATAAAGCACAAATGTTCAGCTCCGTATCGGCCACAGCATAACTCGTATGTTGAAAGGAGAGGACAAACTCTACAAGCAATGATGAGATCAATGTTAGCTGATGCAGGTTTACCGGCTAATTTATGGAGAGAAGCCATTATGTGTGCAAATACACTCTTAAACAACACCATAAATACAACCACTAACAAAATTCCATATACCGTATGGCATGGAAGGAAGCCAGATTTGAGCTACATACACACATTTGGATCACCTGCATGGGTACATACTCCAGCACAGTTAAGGCGTAAGGGCCAGAGTAGGGCACAACAATTAATATTTGTTGGTTATAATTCAAACCACAGGTCCTACAGATTTTGGATAAAAGGAACAGCAACGGTAGTTAACAGTGCAAATGCAAAGTTTATGGAGCATGTAGGGTGGAATAAATTAGATACTGATAATGAGGTAATAATTGAAACTCAGACTGAAGCTACCAATGAAATGCCAGATAGCCAGAGCGAAGAGGTAGAGAAAGTCGTAGTACAGGAAGAGGTAAAGGTGGAGAGGCAATCTGTAAGTCCTGAACTCCCAAGAAGGTCGAGTAGAGTAACAAGACCACCTGATAGGTATCAGGCAACTACAGTCTATCAAGTAAATAAAGTCCCTACTACATTTAATGAGTTGACCACATTTCCACCTGAAGACCAGAAAGTGTGGAGATGTGCAATGACTAAAGAACTACAATCTTTACAGAATTTGAAAGTGTATGAGTCTGTAACAATTCCAAAAGGGAAAACTATAATCGGTAGTAAGTGGGTATATAAATTAAAGACTGGGATAGATGGGATACCAATATATAAAGCTAGGCTAGTAGCTCAAGGATTTAATCAGTCTCCTAAGGACTATGATGAAGTATTCACTCCAAGCCTAAAAGCCATTACATTACGAGCAGCGTTGGTATGGGCAGCTAGAAATAAATATACAGTTACTCATTTAGATGTAGAGACCGCATATCTGCATGCACCATTACAGCATGAAATTTATTTAAAGAAACCCTCAGGATTTCAGGAAAATGGGAAGGCTGACTGTTGGTTATTAAAGGAAAGTCTGTATGGGTTAAAACAGTCAGGTTATGAATGGAACCAGTGCATTGTAAAAACATTGAAGAATATTGGATTTAAAGCAGGATTAGCAGATCCATGTTTATTTAAAATGGAAAGGGATGGTATAGTATCATTATTACTTCTTTTTACGGACGATATAGCTCTGATTACAAAGAATGAGCAAGAGGCCAACAGGATTGTTGATGAATTAAAAGCTCATGTCAGGATTAAAAATCTAGGGGAGATACAACAATACCTAGGTGTAAGGATCGAAAAAACTAGGGGAGGATTTAAATTATCCCAAACTGATAAAATCAATAATCTATTAAAACAGTTCAGAATGGAATTGTGTAAACCATCAAAGACACCTATGGTTCAAGATTATTGCAACACTGAAGTGCAAAGTTCGTTGTTTGATAAAGGGATATACCAATCATTGATTGGCAGTTTATCATACATTAGCAATTGGTCTAGACCCGATATTTCTTACAGTGTGAACCAATTAGCTAGATTCAACACGGAACCTACAGAAAGACACTGGCAAGGAGCAAAACGTATTCTTAGATATCTGAAATATACCATGCATCATGCATTGTATCTACAACCAGCAGAAGAATTGCATTTAACCGCTTATGCAGATGCTAGTTTTGCAACAGATGTGAATACAAGAAAATCAACCTCAGGAATCGCTGTATTTCTGGGAAAATCTTTGATATGGTGGCGTTCAATAAGACAGAAGCATTTAAGTATGTCTACAGTGGAAGCAGAGTTTTCTTGTTTATCTTTGTTATGTACAGATTTGATCAGTATTAAGCAGCTGATGCTAGATTTAGGAATAAATATACAAGATCCTATAATAGTATACGAAGATAATCAGGCAGCGATAAAAATGGCGACAAATATAGCTGTAAAGACTAGAACAAAACATACAGATCTTCGATATCTCAATGTAAGAGAATGTATAAAGAACAAGATGATAGAACTTGTATATTGTGCATCAAAAAACAATGTAGCCGATCATTTCACAAAAGCACAGGGAAGTAGGAAACATATAGATACATGTGAACAGTATGGTTTAAGATTGTAAATATATTAGTCTACCCAAAGGGGAGAATGTTGGATCCTTATCCTATGGTTGGGTAGATAATATGTACTGTAAGTTTAACTGCTACAAGATGACTAATTGATTAAGTGGTTAAAACAGAAATAAAAGGAAGGCAGGAAGTTCATTCACTCTCTCTCACTCCTGCTTGTGATTTACTGCTAGAGATACTGTGTCGGTGTTACGGAACTAGAACTGTAAGCAAACTTTGTTTGTATTAGAAATGTTATCTTTGTTATGAGAAGCCAGGCTTGTTTGTTTTACAACAAGTAAAGACTATTTATTTTTCTAACAACGTTCAGAGTCTGAGAGTATCTGTGTTGCAACGCTGTCTGGTCCATCGCTCTACTCTGCAGAGGGCAGTTTACCCTCAACAATCACATTGTCCAATCAACTCTTCACACTCCACTGGATACAATCTTCATGCAGTCTGCATCAGATGCAGGCAAAAGTCCTTGAGTATGGAATGTTGTTATGACTTTCTACCGCTCCAACAACAGCCCCCTCCCAACTTCCCCAGCTAAAATATGTGGCAGTTTAGAAGCAAAAAGAAAATTGTCTTCCAAAACTGACACCGTTCATGGTGAAATTTGCATTTTGACAGCTTGACGTACAGGTTTGCTGCCAGATGTTTTTCTAGTACCTGGCGGACCAGGGATATGTGATCCTCCATGGTCTCAGTGTAAATGAGGATGTCGTCTAGGTAGACAAGGACCCACTTGTCAGGGCATTGATTAATCCCATGTTTGGCTCTGGGACAAATCACCCTGGTTTAATTAGAGGATGGATCGTGGCTCCTCCTTGTTGCAATATTCTGAAAAGAAACGCGAAGAAAAGTTTTCTAATAAAACTCATTTATTTGTTATAAAGAAAATAAAACACCTCACTAACTAAGAAAAGTAATTGCTACATTTTGAAATAGCTTTTGCCGGCTATTTCTCAGCCGGACCTTTCTGGCAAGAGAACAAAGGAAAGAATGTGTGAAGCAAGTGAAAGAATGCAGACATGTGTAGTAACTTTTGATAACAATTCTTGGCAAGGTACGGAAAGTCAGATAGTCCAGAAATGATGAGTTCAGCTGGCAAATAAAATAACGCAGTGACATTCCCCTTCTTTTGCCAGTTGAGCGAATATCAGTACATCATCAAATAAGGCACATCTTCTTACGCAGATACTCGTGTTGAGCTGCTGGAAGTGGTTTGTTGAGCATATCAGCAATTTGATCATGTGTAGATACATATTGCATTTTGACAAAACCTTTTTTCACTAAATGTTTTATGTTTTGGTAACGGATGTCAATGTGTCTGGATCTAGAACCTGTGAAATGAGATTCAGAAATATAAACCACCGATTCATTGTATTCCATCACGGTGATGGGTCGGATCGGGTGTGTCCAGATATCTGTGACTAAAGCATCAAACCAAGTTAGAGAATTGCATGCATCTGAAACACAAGCATATTCAGCTTCAGTAGATGAACAAGAAACAAAATTCTGTTTATGTACTTGCCAATAAACAGGACATCCATTTAAGAACATCATATAACCTGAAGTACTTTTACGTGATTTCTTATCACTTGCCCAATCAGAATCTGCATAACAACATAATTCTGCAAATCAGTATGTGTTGGTTCTAACAATAACTTCAAATGTTTGGTGTATTTTAGGTATCTCAATAATTTCTTAATACATGTCCAATGAAACTGTTTTGCCTTACCTACGTGTCGAGACAAGAGATTAACACTAAGTGCAATGTCGGGTCTGGTCCAACTACTAATGTATAACAGTGACCCAATGACTGAACGATAAAGTGTTTGATCCTCGAACTCAGGACTTTCTTCTTGTGTCAAGTTGTGAAAATCTGTTTGCATGGGTGTCTTTGTTGTGTTAGCATCTTTCATGTTGCAATGATCTTGCTGTCGGAATCCTGGAGGACTTCTCACGTAGATCTCTCCATCTAGGTCTGCATGTAGATAAGCCGTGTCAACATCGAACTGGGAAACTTCTAGACCAAGGATAGTTGCAGTTGCTAAAGCAATTTTTACACTCTCAGTTCTGACTGTCGGTGAATAGGTATTTGTGTAGTCCTCAGGATAACGTTGAGCGAAACCCTGAGCTACAAGTCTGGCCTTGTACAATGACTCACCATTTGGTTTCTTTTTGATTCTGTAGACCCATCGAGTGCCAATGACCTTTTTGTTTGCTGGAGGTTTTGCAGGTGTAAACACTTTAAGTTTCTTTAGACTGTCCATTTCAACCTGCATTGCTTCATACCATTTGTCTTGCTCTGAATCAGGGAGCTGCTTGATTTGTGTGAAATTATCAGGTGGAAGTGTAACATTGCAAATCAAAGGCAAGGGTGCTTTTGTCAGTTGCCAAGAATATTGTTGTGGAGGGATCCCCTTTGTGGCCCTCTTGGAACGTCTTGGAACAACTGTCCAGTCTTCTTCTTCTTCGTCCTCGTCCTCACTTTCGTCGCTAGCGTCAGCATCCGCGGCTTGCGAAGACGGAACATCGGGTTGAGAAGAACCAGTGGAATCTTGATCATCAATCTGCGTAGCATCAGCAGTATCATCTCTAGGAAAATAAACTCCAGGATCATTGGAATGAATCCTGGACCAGTCAATATCTTCCTCAAAATTAGCAGATTGGGAAATCACAATTACATGTTTAGAGTCAATAAATTTGCTCCTTTTTGAGTTATTATCAATACCCATAAATCTCAGTCTTTTTGCTGCTGGACTTCCTTTTCTTCTTTGAGCTAAGGGAATGTTCACCATAGCATATGAACCAAAAATATGAATGTTTTTAAGATCGGGTTTGTAGCCATACAACATGAAGAAAGGAGTCTGATTTATTACACTGCTCCAAGTACGGTTGACAATGTAATTTGCGTACTTGATAGCTTCACCCCAGTATATCTTACCAAGGTTGGCGTCTTCTAGGAGACAACGCATCATGGTTTGCAGTACCTCTCCGTTGTGAGCCGGTATGTCAGGGGGTGAAGTCTGATGAATAATTCTATTCTTACGCATCCAGTCCTGGAAACGCTGAGACATGAACTCGGCACCACGATCACTCTGGATTCTGGCGATGCGAACTTGGTGTTGGGTAGAAACAAGGGTTGCAAAGTCTTTAAAGATCTGAAAGGTCTCTGATTTTTCTTTCATAGGATATACATATCCATATCTAGAGTAATTATCAACAATTGTTAGAAAATATTTTCTACCACCAAATGATGGCGGAAAAGGACCAACTATGTCAATGTGAACCAAATCAAAAATGTGTGTTGACAGGCGTGTAGCGCGTTTGGGAATGGCCGCTGCTTTGGATTTGGCCTTCTTGCATACAGCACAATCCAAAAACACCTTACACCCCTTTAGATCCAAACCTTTTGCGAACTCCGGCATCTTCCTAAGAACACGGAAACTGGCATGCCCCAATCTTCTATGCCATTTGTGGATACACCTGGAATGCAAAGGTTTACCTGTTAGTGAATTCTCAACATTAACATTTTTATGCGGAACCTCAGGCTTGCTCTGAGCAACCTGTTTACCAATTCTATTTTTGTTGGCTTTAGGAGCCTTAGGGGTAGCAACAGGATCTCTCTCTGGAGCATCTCTCTCTGGGCCTGTGCTCTCCCTTTTTGGAGTTTGTATACTTGCCTGTGTTTGCGTTTTAGGCTTTGGCTTTAAGTAATAAACACCACCAATTAATATGGTTCCAGCAACAATATCTCCATCTTTAACTATGTAACTTGCATTTTCAAGGTGGTGAACCTGGAATTTTAATGCTCTAGACAAGTGACTCTGACTAAGCAAGTTACTGGTTGCTGTTGGTATGTAATAAACATCAGGAATGAATGCATCGAGCTCTTCAACATAAACAGTTCCTTTTCCTTTGACCTGACAAGGATGATTTGAAAAAGAATAAAGTTCACGTAGTTCTGGTTCAGGCTCGTGCATTTCTGTGAAAAGTTCCTTTCTGTAGGTAACATGCAATGCTGCACCACTGTCCAAAGTCCACAGGAGTCATCTGTCATGCTCTGGTTGAGGTTGTGGATCATTGGTTAAAGCCAATGTGGCGAGTGGAGTTTGTGGATCACGCCAGGGACCACAACGACCTTGTCTTCCGCCTCTGCCTCTGCCTCTGGAATCTGTTCCTCTGGGCTGGTACGTGACGGGAGCTGGAACTCGTTGGGGACAATCCCGGGTGGCATGTCCCACATGATTGCAGGTGTTGCATCTCGGCATCCTTGGAGCGTAGGTCCTTCCTTGGAAGGGGCGCCTAGCTGGAGCTCTTGATGCGGGTGGTCCTCTCAAATGTGGCGTGGCCAACATGAATGCCTCTTCTTCAATTAAAGGTCTACAGACATTGTCCACTGTGCGTTGAGCAATTGGGACTTGGTTAATTTTTGTAACAGGATCTTTCCATTCATAATTCAAAGAGTTAATAATGATGCTGATCATTTGAATATCTTCAATGTTGTGGCCTCTTTCTCTCAATTCTGTTCTCAGTCCTTTCAGTTTGGTCAAATGTCCTCCAATTTGTTCACCGGGTTTCAATCTCGAACCGTGGAGTTCAGACATGAGTAAACATGAAGATTCAATTGAGACAGGCCTGTAGCAATTTTCCAATTCAGTCCAAATTTGACAGGCTGTTGTATTTGGTGGAAAAGTGACCTGCAGTTCAGTATCCATGGACATCAATAATGTTGTGCGAGCCCTTATCTCTAAATCTCTTATTGCATAAGTCCAAGGTTGAGCAGGAGGATTAAAAACCAGTGAGTGCCTTCTCTAAGAAGCAATAGTGTAATCTCACTGACCCAGGCTTTGTAATTGTGTCCTGACATTTTTAGTTTGGCTCACCAGTTAGTGGAGAGACAGAAAATGCCTGGTAAGGAGCCTGCATTTGGTACACTGGCTGTGCTGGCAGAAATGCCTGTGGTATTTGCTGTGCCTGTTGTGGACCTAAAAATGGTCTTGGTTGTGCCATTGGAGGTGGGCCAGAAGCTGGCCCTATTTGCACTTGTGGCTGGGGCACATATGCAGACATTTGTAGCTGCTGTGGCTGATGCACTGGAATCTGCTGTATTCCAGTTGCCATTTGTGCTTGATCTGCAATATTGGCATGACCTGCTGGAGATGCAGTCATTTGCCTTTGCTGCATAAAGCGTGCCTGTGTTCCATCTAAAAAGACACCATCACCACCAGGGGGTGTTTGAGTTTGGGCCTGTGGAAACACTTGTGGCATTTCAGCTTCCTGTAGTAAATTACTTTCGCCAGCAGATGGTGCTGCACCTTTAGCTTCGGGCAGCCTTGCATACCTGGCATTGTATGCTTTAGAGTAGGAGTGGTTATGTAAGACATGTGTAACTTGATCAGGGAGACTTTCATGTGACATATGTAGTGCTCTCTGTCTTAATTGGCCTGACACAGAATCCACCAGGGGGAGTGTCTTTGGCTCTGAGGAAGAAGACAAGATGGCGCTTTTTGAAAAATTTAAGTCACGGGATTCTTCCTTATCTTGGCCATTTTTGCCTGGGATAGCTCCTGTTCATAGAATTTTATACGGTCACGATAGGCTTTCATAGCCAGCTCATCCAGGGTGAGCTTAGAGCTTCAAGGAGAATAATGAATTGTTTCTCTCTCTGCGTGGGAGTGAAAAAACTTTGCCGTTTGTGGAAAATCTGGCTCTGCATCAAGCGTTACAAATTCAGAGGGTTCTTGGAGGACTTTTTCAGAGCTTGGAAAATCAGAAGAAAATGTTACTGACCTCAGTCGTAAATCATCATCTTCAAAAACAGCTTATGTCTTATCTCCCTCCATTTCTGTTCCCATGGCTTCTTCTTGTTCCAGGCGTGTGGCTGTAGTAAGGGGCTGGAAATCTGAAAACCTCCTTTCTGCCACCTTCTCAGCAAAATACATTTTGTATTTGTTTTTCTTCTGTTTCGGCATCTTAGCAAAGATAATTAGCATACCTCAGTAGCTAAAAACTAATTGCCTATGCGCTCTTATCAGAAATAACAAAACAAGGAAAAAAACCATAAATCAACCGTCCGAGCTACCAGATGTCAGGGCATTGATTAATCCCTTGTTTGGCTCTGGGACAAATCACCCTGGTTTAATTAGAGGATGGATCATGGCTCCTCCTTGTTGCAATATTCTGAAAAGAAACGCGAAGAAAAGTTTTCTAATAAAACTCATTTATTTGTTATAAAGAAAATAAAACACCTCACTAACTAAGAAAAGTAATTGCTACATTTTGAAATAGCTTTTGCCGGCTATTTCTCAGCCGGACCTTTCTGGCAAGAGAACAAAGGAAAGAATGTGTGAAGCAAGTGAAAGAATGCAGACATGCGTAGTAACTTTTGATAACAATTCTTGGCAAAGTACGGAAAGTCAGATAGTCCAGAAATGATGAGTTCAGCTGGCAAATAAAATAACGCAGTGACACCCCTTATAGAGCTGCTCGTGCAGCACCTCATTTATTAACTGCATGAACACTGGCAGGGCCCCCTGCAATCCAAATGGCATTACCTTGAATTGAAAGCTCCCTAGGGGGCAGTTGAATGCTGTTTTCCATTCATCTCCCTCCCTGATGCAGACTCAGTAGTATGCTTCTCTGAGGTCTAATTTGGTGAAGACTTGGATAAAGGACTGGATCACCTTGGAGAATAAGAGAATTTTAGTGTTAGAAGGTCATGACCTACAGAAAGGGTGGCATGCATATCTATGGGACAAAGACAATAAAAAGAAAACTTATTTCCACAGGCATAAAATCAGGGACTCCCTAATACAAACGTGGGTGGGGATCAGGCAGAGATACTATACCAAGGTCCCAATTTGGCTTTCCACGGTAGAGGCAATGATTTACCCCAACAGGTGGGGAATGGAGAAACTGTACAGATACAAAGACATTGTCGATGGAGGGGGAAACATTAAATCAAATGAAGTTCTGAGAGATCAAGGTATAACCTTAGACTGGTGGACCTACCTACAAATAAAATCAAGATACCAGAAAGATAAAGATGAGTATGGCTTAGAATCAGGATATAATGGATTAGACAAAATTTTGATGGGACAAGGGAATAAAGCGTTGGCCAAGCTGTATAACTATTTATCGGATGAAGATAGAGATGAGGATATAATCAGAAACCAATTGAGAGCATGGGAGAGAAATATTGGACACAGTTTGGACCTTAATGAATGGGAAGAAGCCTGGAACAAAAATTATAAATTAACTAGAGCAGCCACGTATAAGGAAAACCATTACAAAATGCTTCACAGGTGGTATTTAGCACCTGCAAGATTAGCAAAGATGTTCCCCAATGCACAGCCAAATTGTTGGAAATGTGGCCATGGTCATGGCACCTTCTTTCATATGTGGTGGACATGCCCCGAAGTAAAAAGGTATTGGAGCAAAATTCGGAGATGGTTGAAAGATATACTCAAAGAAGAAATTGATTTGAATCCAGAAATATTTCTCCTGGGAATGGCAAAGAAAGGGCATGGAAAGGAAAAGGTCCATCTCCTAATACACATAGCTACAGCTGCCAGACTAGCATACGCTCAATATTGGAAAAAGAAAGAGCTACCACCAGATGACCTTATAATTAATAAAATATTAGAGTGTGCAGAGATAAGTAAACTAACACACGAGATAAATGATGACGAAAACTCTGATTATGATACTGTGTGGGGAAGATGGTACGAATGGATAAATGATAGAATTAAGAAAGGATTAAACAGTGCAGAGATTAATTAGAAATGTGCAGTATAAATGACACCAGATACTTACTTATGTATATATGTAAAAACACTGAGAATCCGATGCTAAATAGAATCGTGACTATATTTTATTTGTGTAAAAAAAAAACCAATAAAAATTGTATTCAAAAAATAATAATAATAATAATAATTTGGTGAAGACTTTTCCCTTGGCTAGGTAAGATAGCATGTCCTTCATGAGAAGGAGGGGGTATAGGTTGTGTACACACATTCAGTTTATACCTCTAAAGTCAATGCATAATCTCCTAGTTCCATCTTTTTTTTTCTTTGAACAGGACTGGGCTGCAACCCGTGGCTTGGCTGGCTTGCTGAACCCCCTTGCTAGGTTTTTGACTATATATTTGCGCATTTCTTGCATTTCCCAGGGTGTCATGGCTTACAGTTTGGGTTTGGGTAGTTTTGCCCCGGGGATGATTTTGATGGCACAGTCCATCTCACGTGTGTGTGTGTGTGTGTGTGTGTGTGTGTGTGTGTGTGTGTGTGTGTAGAACATTGCACTCAGCCTCACTGAACACTTCTGCAAGGTCCTGATACTCTTTGGGGATCTATTCGTCCTCTGGGGTTTTGTCAGAGGTGGCTGCCAATAGTTCGGGGGGGGGGCTTTGGGGAGGTTTCCTGCATGGGTGATGCTTCTATTTGCTGGTGCGGGAGGGGTTTGGGTCCTCAGCCTCAGTACCCCCTTCCCATCAGATCGTCAGGCCCCACTTGTCTAGCTAAGAGAGCCCCAGTATGACTGCGTCTGTCATTTTAGGGGCTATTATGTGGCACCTTTGGAAGCCGTATTAGGCCGGAAGCTTCCAAGTTGCCACCTTCTCATGTGTGGGAAAGTAGGAGGGGGGATTTATTTGAGGGTTTGTATTTAGACAAAATAGCATTCTTCCTGTCGGTCAAGGTCAGGACAAGCCTGCATCTGGAAAAGGAGTGGTTGGAGTGCTGTCTCGAGATGGGACGGATGGTGATTGAAGCATGTGATCAACTGATGAGTGAGGGGATAGTTTTGGGGGTTTTGATTTACTGAGGGAAAACCCAGAAGTCTCAGATTCGGGTTTTCCCAGATGTGCCAGTATACCTACTCTAATAAATGGAACTTTGAGAAATGCTTGCCTCGGAGTTTTTAATTGGAGTTGGGGTTTTCTGAAACACTGACATTAACCCGAATCTCCTAAATTCATAACAGCACCCCGAAAGGGGGCTGTCTAGGTTGCTGAGCCCCAGCATTGACCTAAAACTCGGGTGGTGTGAAGACTCAGCGAAGATGGAAGAGAAAGAGGAGATCTCAGAGGGAGCCATGAGGACTGATACCGGAGGACTTATCGAGACCCGGTATTCTCCTTCTGAAGAAGTGGTGCGAGCCATTGAAGCTGCAGAGATGACACAAAGGCTAGGCGCTCGGCCCAAGGAGTTGGATTCCTGGAAAAGTTGCCAGTCTGATCCAACTCCATAAAGGGGACAGGAGGAGAGACTGCCTAAATATTGTGCCACGTCCAGCCCAATTAAGTCGCCCCATAAGCCAGAGTGCAGAGGTGTGACAGCTTTGGGATCCAGAGTTCCCCAGGACTGGAACCTGTTGCCTTCATCTCAAAGCCAATTGTTAACAGGGCTCCCTGAGCAATTTGAATGGATGGAAGTGGGAAGTTATGCCCCCCACTCCCAACCTCCTCAAGTGAGATGGAGCTTAACACAACCAATGTTCACTTTCCCCGCTCCAGGACCTGACGGAGGAAAAAGTGGGGCGCAGGCACCTTCCTACCCGGCCAGGGCTGACAGGAGGAGCGGCTCAGTGCAGCATGGCCAGCCGGCAGCTGGAAGACAGCACACGCAGCCAGCATGGGGAAGGCCAATCCCCCCTGCTGCTCCCCCTCACTAGCCTGCTTTTGTACTATCTCCTGCCCAATGTATTCCCCCCAGGCTGTGGATTCTATCCTGGCCAGGGGTGGGTCCAGTGCCAGTGGTTGCTAGCACCATCTGCTCCAGTTTTCCAGGGATCCCCATGGCCCCAATATGCCCCAATGATCCCAGCATCACAGCGGGGGCTAATCCAGCAGCCGGCTGGAGTTCCTCCCCTCTCTGCAGCTCAACAGCCGGCCCCTGCCCCTCATCTGGCCGCAATCCAGCAACCAGCAGCAGCTCTGCCGCAAGTTCCAGTGCAACTGGCTGTCTCTGGGCCCAATCCACCAGTGAGGCAGCTGCCACCCTGCTTCAGGGCAACCTTTGATGGTAATCCTGCCAAACTGGCTTACTTCCTCAGCCGGGTCTGGACCCATATAGATCAGTACGGAGACCAATATGACTCAGACCAAGACTTAATATCGGCGATTTCTGATGGCATGAATGAGGGGGAGGATGCTGAATGGATAACCCAGCTGCACAATGAGGGAGTTGCTGAATTAAATAATGCCGATGGGTTTGTTGTGCTGCTCTGGGCCAGATTTGAAGACCCAGACCGAATCAATGAAAAAGAAGCCACAATAAAAGTGATGAAGCAAGTTAATCGACCCATAAAAGACTTTGTATGGGACTTTAGATGGGTCTCAGGGAACCTTGGGCATTGGCTGGACTGCATACTCCTACACTATTTTAAAGAAGCCATTGATCAGGAAGTCAGGACAGCCTGTGGAGTCTGAGGGGTGCCTGAGCGACTGCACGACTGGTATACCATGTCCATAGCACCTGACGGAGAAATTCACCCCCACCGCAAAGGCCCTGCAGAGAAGCTGCCTCGGAGAGCTTTAGCTAGACGGCCACTTTCAAAGCCTGCTGAAGTCTCTCCCACTCAACCTGCAGGGGGGATTAAATGCTATCGTTGTGGAAAAATGGGACATCAAGCTTCTGAATGCCTGGCCCCCGCACCAGTTCCACAACAACGTCCAGCCAAAGCCGCCTGAGGCAGAAGGGCTCCAAGGAAGGCCACAGATACCAGTCGATTTGCCAGACAAGCCATAGAGGTTCCCCTCCTCACCAAAGAGAGTGAGGAACCTCCGGCCAAAGAAGCCCCTCTCGATGAGGCTAGCAGAGAAGACGACCCGATGGTGAGTTCACCCATCCCCCTTTTCAATTAAAGTGAAACTGGTGGTGCCAGAGACAGGGGAGCAAGGAGAACTGCCAGCAATAATAGATACAGGCTGTACCAGATGTTTAATTGGGCTTCCAATTGTTGAACAATTAGGGATCAAAACAAGACCCTTAAAGCACCCAATTAAGTTTCACCAGGTGGATGGGACATTAATGGGAGGAGTCCCAGCCACCCAAATTACTGAACTGGTTAGATTAGAAATTGGGAGACATCATGAACTTATACAATTTATAGTAATGCCAAAGATGTCAGAATCTGTCATACTGGCCTGGCTTGGCTTGATAAATGGGGCCCCACCATTAAATGGGAAGATGGATACTGGAAAATCATAATGGGTTTTGGCCCACTGCCTCCTGTCCCTCCTCCCAAGGAACAGCCTACCCATAAGGGTCAGCCGCCAGAAACAGCAATTGCTGTTTCAGACAGGCCTCCAGGTGAACCCCAGATTCCTAAAGTATATAAAGACTTAGCCGAAGTGTTTAGCGAGGAGGAATGTAACATCCTCCCCCCTCATCGAGCCACAGATTGTGCCATTGAATTAGAACTGGGAGCCAAGTTACCAAAACCCAGGATGTACTCCATGACGCCTGCTGAAATGACCAAGCTGAAGTACATTGACACCAACTTAGCCAGAGGGTTCATCGAGCCTGCGAAATCCAGGGTGGCCACCCACATATTGTTTAAAGAGAAAAAAGATGGGGGCTTGAGATTGTGCGTTGACTTTAGGGTCATGAACTGAATTTACATACAAAATACCTACCCCCTACCACTAATGAAAGACTTGCTGAACCACTTGTCAAAAGGCAAGATTTTCACCAAGTTGGATCTAAGGGAAGCCTACTAGCGAGTTCACATAAAGGAGGGAAATGAATGGAAGACTGCTTTTAACTGCCCCTTGGGCAGCTTCCAATTCAGGGTCATGCCTTTTGGACTCCAGGGGGACCCCACGGTCTTCATGCAACTGATCAACGAAATTTTGCATGAGCATTTATATCAGGGGGTTCTTGTTTATCTTGATGACATTCTTATATTCAGTGAAAATATGGAAGACCATGTCAAATTGGTCAGACAAGTGCTGAAAAAGCTCCTAGCAGCCAAACTTTATGCAAAGTTGTCCAAATGCGAGTTCCATAAGGAGGCCTTAGACTACCTGGGATACAGGGTGTCGAGTCAGGGGATTGAAATGGACCCAGGGAAGGTGAGGGCAGTGCTGGACTGGCAGCCCCCACATACCCATAAGCAACTCCAGAGCTTTCTGGGGTTTGCAAACTTTTACAGACAATTCATCCCTTCTTTCACTGAGGTCGCACTCCCTTTGACAGAATTGCTAAAAACCGGCCCGTCTCCCACCAAGCAAAAACCTAGCCAGCCTCTAGCTTGGACAATGGACTGCCAAAAATCCTTTGAACGGTTAAAACGCCTATTTGCGGTGGAGCCAATGTTACAGCATCCTGACCCAAATAAGCCCTTCGTGGTTCAGGCGGATGCAAGTGTCGTTGCAGTGGCTGCTGTTCTACTGCAAAGGAACTCCCAAAACAATCTAATGCCGTGTGCTTACGTATCAAGGAAGTTAATGGACACTGAGCGCAGATGGGCGGTATGGGAAAAAGAGTCATTTGCGGTGCGATGGGCTCTCCTATCCTGGAGACACTTCCTGGAGGGGGTTGATGAGCCTTTTGAGATTTGGACTGACCACAAGAATCTCGAGGCACTGAAGACCCCGAGGAAACTTTCTTCCAAGCAGGTTTGTTGGGCTCAATATTTCAAACGCTTTAACTTTAACCTGAAATACATCCCAGGGTAAAAACCTTCTGGCTGACACTCTCTACCATAAACCCCAGTTTGATAGCTGACGGGAAGAGATAGTTCATGCCATGATTTTTGCAATGGACTTCATAGTTGAGCTCCCTGACAGTGGGGGTAACCGGGTTATTTGGACTGTCATTGATTTATTCTCCAAGCAAGCACACTTCAGTGCCTGCAGCGGACTACCCTTGGCCAAGAAACTGGCGAAGCTGTTTGTGAAACACATCTACAGGCTACATGGAGTCCCAAGGAGAATAATATCGGACCGTGGGGTCCAGTTTACAGCTAAGTTCTGGAGGGAGTTTCTGCGATCCATTGGGTCGTCCCAGGGACTTAGCTCAGCTTTTCACCCGTCGACTAACGGATCGGCTGAAAAATTGAACTCAATGGTGGAGCAATACATTAGGTGTTATGTAAATTATCAACAGGAGAACTGGGCAGACTTGCTACCGTTCGCAGAAGTGGCTTATAATAATGCAGTACACAGCAGTACTGGGTTGACTCCTTTTCAGATAACTATGGGCATGGATTTTGTGCCGATGCCTGAGTTGCCTAGAGAGCCGCCTACTTCTATGTCCCTAACAGAGTGGATGACCTCATTGAAAAAGGGTTGGGAGAACACAAAAAAAGCTTTAGCGGAGTTAGCAGAACACTATAAGGCCCAGGCCGACAAACACCGGTCCCTCCAACCACCATTCCGAATAGGCAATAAGGTGTGTTTGTCAACCAAGTACCTAAGATTGAGGGTACCCAGCAAGAAGTTTGGACCCAAATTCATAGGTCCCTTCCCTATAGTGAAAGTTATTAACCCAGTGATTGTCCAACTTAGACTCCCTTGCATATTAGGGAAAGTACACCCCATTTTCCACAGTAGCTTATTGAGACCGGTCAGAGAATCTAACCTAAGACCCTTGCCAGCTGCTCCACCCCCTCCTTTGGTAGTGCAAGGGGAGACTCATTATGAGGTGAAGAAAATCCTGGACTCTAGACTCTACAGGGGTCGTATGAAGGAGGGGTTCGAAGGTCAAAGCGAAGGATGGAGTGATCCGACCATGACAAGGGCTCAATCGTTATATCCCCTATCTCAAGATCACTCAACCACTGACCAGAGACAAAAACCAGGTCCAGCATGTTTCCCCCCGTGTGAGTAGGGCCATGAACTAACTGGGTCAGGTCCATAGCCGTCATGGAAGCCATGAACTCCCGAGCTGCCTCAGACGTCTCACTGATGGATGGCAAGTTAAAATCCCCCATGACCATAAGTCTGGGGGTATCAACTGCCACCGCAGCTATAACGTTGAGCAGCTCAGGCAGGGCTGCTGCCACGTGGCAGGGAGCCACATACGTGATCAGCAAGCCCATCTGTACCCCATGACCCCACTTCACAAGGAGGGACTCACATCCGGCAGTCTCGGCCTAAGACCTTCGTTGATGACAACTGCCACCCCCCCACCCCTCCCCTGTGACCTTGGCTGATGAAATGCGTGAAAACCGGGTGGGCACATTTTGACGAGGGGGACCCCCTCTCCTGGCCCAACCAGGTCTCCGTAATACCTGTCAGGTCCCCTCCCCCCTCCTGAATAAGATCGCAAATGAGGGGGGCTTTATTTACCACAGACCTGGCATTGCATAACATCAGCTGAAGGTCGAGGCCCTGAGGATCTGTGCAACCCGGGGGACAAGCAGAGCATTGTGGGTCGGAGCGCACCACCGCTCGAAGACAGCAAGCACGCACTCCCACAACACGATATGGCCCCCGGCTCCTGCCATATCTGCCTCTCCCACCCACAGTACTGATGGAAAATCCAACTTCGGAACTGGCTCTAACCCCCTCCTTGACCCCGAGTCCCACACCCCCCATGCCGCGCTCCTCGGTGGGTTATCCCCCACACCCACAACCCTAGTTCTAATCCAACCCTCCCCCCCGGAACCCCTTAAAATTTTGCTAAATATTTACATAAAAAACCCCTCAACCCCCTCTTCGCCGCATGCCACCTCTCGGGGTTCCAAAACCCATCATCAAGGTAGGCCCTTGATAAAATGGAGGGCCAGGCCTGCGAGAGGGGGGAGTCTCGCAGTGCAAACAGCTCCGCCGCTGAATACATCCAGTGAATGTTTAACAGTATTATTTAAATACCTTAAAACTCTTTTAATTCCACTACAGTGGTATTGGGTGGGATTCTCAGAGTGTTTGCTTGCATCAAGACACTGAAATCAGCAGCTGGATTCTGACACGTTGTAGGGAGACCAAGGGTTCGAAGTATTATCGACCTCACTTCATCTTCTCCCACCGGTCTTACACTCAATGCCATAGGGGACGCCCATCCACCTACTGCTCCTCCAAGCGGGGGAAAATCACCTTCTGCAACGTGCATCTTGAGAGCTGGGGCATCTGCTTCGAAATTCACAGCTTCTTCGCTCTCCTGCACAACCGTTGCTTGTAGTCCTCCAGCTGAGGCCATCCTGGCTTGTTCTTCCATCAATCGGCCTTGGAGTTGCTTACTCTTAGTAAAGGCCCGGGTCTCGACTTTATCCTGTCACGTTGGTTTAATGGTGGGCATGCTAGTGCATTGTGCTACGAATCAGGTCCATTGAACCATCCTCTGCTACCAATTGTGAATGCGGGGTTCTGTGTTCGAATGGACCATGACCCGATACGCACACAAATGCACTGAAGCATGGAAGTTGACAGAGGAGTCTAGAGAAACTATTTAGTTTAATAAAAAACACATAAAAATAAAACCTACAAGAAGGCACCAACGGCCTAAAAGAGTCGCCTCTCAGCAAAGTCCATTAGCTCTAATCTTCTTCCCAAATGTGGAAGGCTCTCTGGGTTCTTTGTCAGTCTCCTCAGGAGCAAGGCAGTGACTCAGTTCTTTGTAGTGATCTCAGCATGTTGTCATCAAAGTATCATCTGGTCCCAGAGTGAGGAGAGGGAGGGGTGCTCTCTGCTCTGAGCAATCTGCTGCGTGTCTGTGAGAGAGAGTCCTGCTGCTGCTTATATGCTCATCAACTGACTGTTGGAAAGTGCAGGAAACTCAGAGCCAGGAAGCTGTGCTCTGATTGGTTCATTCAAACTGTTCAAACCAATCAATCAATTAATTGCAGCAATATGCTGAGAGGTTTTTCCTCTCACAGGTCACTTACAATATTTGGTGCATTGGAAAGGCTACCCTTTGGTTGAAGCTACTTGGGTTAAGAGTTGGGATGTAAATGCTGATGCACTCATGAAACAGTTTCACTATAAATTTCCTGAGAAACCGAAAGGTCCCCCTGGGGGGGGGGGAGAGGGGGTTAAGGGGATTGGTGCTAGGTGTTAACCCCTTGTTTTGTGTTTTGACTGGAGGAGGTGGTTCTTTTTGTAGGGGGGGACACCTGTCAGCTTTGGAAGCCATATTAGGCCGGAAGCTCCAATGCTGCCACCTTCTTATGCGTGGGAAAGTAGGAGGGGAGATTTAGGAGAGGGGGTTAGTAGACATAATAGCATTCTTCCTGTCGGTCAAGGTCAGGGCGATCCAGCATCTGGAGAAGGAGTGGTCAGGGGGCTGGATCGGGATGGAACGGATGTTGATTGGAGCATGTGACTGACTGGGTGGAAAAGGGGATGGTTTTGGGAGCTTTGACTTACTGAAGGAAAACCCAAGCTTTTCAGATTCAGGTTTTCCCAGATGTGCCAGGTTACCTATTCTAGTAAAGAGAACTTTGGAAAATGCTTGCTTCTGTGTCTTTACTTGGAATTGGGGTTTTCCTGGAATGCTGACATTGTGCTTCTGAGGCTTGCCTGTCACTGGAGACATTCTGAGGCAGTTCTGGAGGCCCTATGAGGGGCTTGACAATGTCCAGATGTTTGCAGCAAGGCTGCCTCCCCTGGGATCGGCCCCTGATGGTCTTTTCTCCCCCTCCTCAAATGGCAGCTCCGAGCTGACCATGCCAGAGCTGACATGCGGCCCCTCTACCACAGAGATGGCATCTGGAAGATAGAGAACGTGGTCAGTAGGGATATGGGTAATTCGGGCCCCCTGGCTTATCTGGGTATTTGTGGTGGAACTGGGCTACCAGTCGAGGTGCCCTAACGTTCATGAAGCCTCTGACAAAGGGTAGCCTTTCCATAGGATGAGGTATTGCAGCCACCTCCTATGCCACCTGGCCTCTAGAAGGTCTTTCACCTTGTAGTGCTGTTCCCCGTCTACGTTTATGGGTGGAGGTGGCCATACGAGACCCCCACCCCCCTATTGTGTGACAGCCAAACTGGCTGGATCAAGCTGCAGTGGTAGACCGGATGCATTTTGCCTAATAATCGAGGCAATTTTAACTGCACCGTGACAGGGTTAATCACCTTCACAATAGGAAATGGTCCAATGAATTTAGGGCCAAGTTTCTTACAGGGCACAGATGACTTTAGGTATTTGGTAGAAAGGAATACCATCTGCCCTACAAAGAAAGGCGTTTGTGGTCTTGGCTTTTTGTCTGCCTGCTGTTTGTATTTCACAGCTGCGTGGTGTAATGCCGTTTTCACCACCCTCCATACTTTTTGCATCCGGGCTATCCACTTCCACGTACCCAAGTTGGCAGTAGCCACCTGGGGACACTCCGGAATTGGAATGAAGTCCCCCCCAGTGGCTACATGGAAAGGGGTGAACCCCGTACTGCTATGAAGTGCATTGTTGTATGCAAACTCCACGAACGGGAGTAGATCAGCCCGATCGGTCTGCTGATACTTAAGATAACACCTTAAATAGTGCTCCACCATTGCATTGGCTCTTTCTGAAGCTCAATTGGTTGTGGGATGGAAGGCTGCGCTAAGGCACTCGCCAGAAACGAGTGGTAAACTGCACCCCCTGGTCTGATATTATCAATTTGGGTACACCATGGAGCCGATAGATGTGGATGATAAACAGGTCTACAACCATCCAGATCACTTTGTTACCCTGGCTGTCTGGTAGGTCCACAATGAAGTCCATTTCTATCTGTTCCCATGGGCATACAGGGTCTGCCACGGGTTGTAACAGTCTGGGAGGGTGCCCTGGCCTGGCTTTCATGGTCGTGCACACGATACAGCTGCCTACGTACTCCTTTATGTCCTTCTTCATATGGGGCCACCAGAACTGGTAATTGGTTAAATGTAATGTTTTGAGGAACCCAAAATGCCCAGCTGAGCAGTCATTGTGACATCGACGTAACACTAGCAAACTGACAGCACTGGGTACATATATTTTGGCTCCCTTCCAGGCAAGACTGTCTCTCTGAGTCAAGAACAGGCGATTCTCCTGGTACCATTGATCTGCTTGTAGGGCTGCCTGGCTCTACAAGCAGATCAATGGGCTCGTGCACGGGGTGTGGACGATGTATGTTGGGCAGCTAACACCTTAGTGGGTGGTGTTGGGATTATAGCTTGTATTGAGACCTCCCTCTTGTTGTCATATTGCGGTTTATGAGAGAGGGCGTCCATGAGAAAGTTCTTTCCCCCGGGATGTACTGCAGCGTAAAGTTGAACCTCCTAAAATATAACACCTACCTCACCTGTTTCGGCAATAGTCGCCGTGGGGATTGGAAGGCTTCCAGGTTCTTATGGTCTGTCCAGACCTCAAAAGCCAACCCTCCAGATTTCCAGTTGACATCATGACGGCTCAGATGGGGAATTAGCGGGGCTCCTTGGAGCCCCGCGAAAAACCCCGTCTGTCAAGCTGCCGCCGGCAGGTCAATGGACCTACCCTGTCCTGTAGGGACAGGGGGATAGAGAGGGACCCCTCGGATGGCCGAGAGGAACGGGCAGGTTCATTGGGGCTGGAGGATTGCCCTCTGCGCTGGTGGCGGTGGATGCGGCAGCCATGGCGGCTGCCCCGAGATCGTGACAATCGGAACAAAGAATGTGCAGGAGGTGAAGCGGAGAGCGGAGCAGGGAGTTTGAAAGCCGGGTGAGTGGAATGCTGCCCAGGCGGGAACTGCCCATAAAAGCTGGATTATAAATAAGTATGCCCCAGCCTTAACAGTGGCTGAGAAATATTGGGGCAAAAAGACTTAAATAAATGGTGGAGAAAAGTCCTGTTGATAGATAGCCTTAATCACAGACTTTTGGGAAATAACTTTATTACAGACTTGGTCGTCTTTTTTCTTTTCTTTTCTTTTCTTTTTTTTTTTTTTTGTGGCTAAATGAGACTGGATTATGTTTAAGAGAGAGGAAGGAGAAGAGGAAATAAATATGCTTTTAAAAATAAAGACATAAGACAAACGGAGATGGAAAAAATGGCCGCCAGCTGAGAAGTGAAAGTGTAAATTCCAGACTGCTTGTTACTTGAAAGAGAAACTTTGTTGCTTGTTACTTAAAGTGGATTACTTTGAGAAAAAATTCAAGAGGCTTGACTTTGGACATATAATCTGTGTACTGGAGGATTTATTGAAGATCAGAAAGAAGAAACTAAATGGAATAATGAAAACTGATTTAATAAGCGTGGCAACAAGAGAAAAAGGGCGTGGCAACAAAAGAAGGACATGATGATACTATATATGGAATAGCCAATTCAGAATTAACTCTATAGAACTTATAACTTTGAGGACATTAAAATGGAAAACAAATGTACTCAGACAGATTGGAGGGGGGGGAAAGGAATATATCATGTAACAAGATAACAAAATACCATAGTTTGAATTAAACGGATGTAATGGTGTCTGGGAGTTTGATGTCTGAACAATCTTAGGGGATGCCTTCCTTCTTCTCTTTGCTCTTTCTCTATTCTTTTTTTTTTCTTTTTTCTTTTTTTTTCTTTTTTGTCTCCTTTCCCCTCTCTATTTTTTCTAATTCTCTTTTCAATTTCTTTTGTTATATTTCTATTCTCTTTTTTATTTTTGTTTGTCCTTTTCTTTTTTTTATTTTAACTATTTTAACTATTATTAATATTGTTACTATTCTCTCTCTTTTTTCATTACTATTTATATTAAAGTTGATTTTATGAATATACAAACAATTTGACTAGAAAAAAGAGTATAAATGATTGAAAAACATGATTTTTGGATGCTTTAATACCTTTTTAAATTTGGAATTTTTAAGCTCTATTTACAGATCTAATAATTTAGAAGAAAATGTTCTTTAAGGTGCTGGATATTAAAAAGAATTATTTACAGATTTAATAATTATAGAAAATTGATTTCAAAGTGATTTAAAATGTTGATACTTATTGGAAATAAGCATGGCACGGGAGAAAGCTTAGGAGAGAATAGGAGCTAAAATATTTGTTGATATACTTTTTTATTTTAAATCAGTTAAAGATATGGAGGAGAATGGATTTAAAAATAAATATGAGTAATATAGTGTGAATTAATTTAAAGCTAAATAATTTGAAGTTAGGAGTGGAGGGAAGCACGATTCTAGAGAACAGTGAAAGTAAAGCTGTGATCTAGTCTTACAAATAAGGTAGGAGTGGAGGAAAGCATCATACTGGAGAACAGTTAAAGCAAAACTTGGAACCAGTTAAAAATAAAAATAAGAGTTAGGAGTGGAGGAAAGCACGTGCTGGAAAACAGCTAAAGTAAAGCTGTGAACCAGCCAATAGAGTTAGGAGTGGAGGAAAGCATACGCTGGGTAACAGTTAAAGCAAAACTGTGAACTAGCCAAAAAATAAAAAGTTAGGAGTGGAGGAAAATATACCTGGAGAGCAACTGAAATACAGTTGTGAATCAGTTAAAAATAGAGGTTGGAGTGGAGGAAAGCACCGCTGGAAAGCAACTATTTGAGTTGTGAACCAGTTTTATAATATATATAGGGGGAGTGAAGGAGATAACATTGATATGCAGTTAAAATTACACAGTGAACCAGCCTAAATAAGTAAGGTTAGGAGTGGAGGAAAGCATTGCTGGAAAGCAACTGATTAAGATGTGAACCAGCCAAAAATAAACCTAGGAGGAAGAGGAGGAGATAATACTGGGGAATAGTTAAGCCAAACTGTGAACCAGTTAAGTAAATAGAGATAGAAGTGGCAGAAAACACTGTTGGGAAATAGCTATTTAAGTTATGAACCAGTTAAATATTAGACTTCAAAATAAAGTATTTTGGGAGTGATAAATTTTAGATGGAAATGTCGATTGATTTAGAAACGTTTAAGAAAGGAGGAAAATATTCTTTGTTAAGATTATGGGTACTAGCTGCCATCTAAGAGAGGTACATATAGATTCGATGTAATGGGTCTTAGAAATGAGGAATATATATGAAATATTGATAGTTAAAATGACAAAGATTTGGAATGATGTTTATTTGGAAATAATTGTTTAGAATTTAGGGCAACATAGTAGAATGATAAATGTTTAGAATAAGATTTTTTTTTCTTTTCTTTTTTTAAATGGATAAAATTTGGAACAAAATTGGTTGAGGGAATTTGAGTAATTGTATTTACTCTATACCGGATCAAATCCTTACTCTAAAAAGATGTATTTTATGTTTTATGTTTAAAAAAATAAAAAAACTTTTCAAAAAAAAAAAGCCAACCCTTCCCCTTCTAATAAGTGCCACCACGTTAACAAGGCCCACCGGACTGCAAATGCTTCCTTTTCCCATATGGGCCAAGTACATTCAGTCTCAGTCAATTTTCTGGAGGCATAAGCACATAGCTGGAGGACCTCGTAATTGTTTGTCTGCAGGAGAACAGCGGCCACCGCCATGTCACCAGCGTCGGCCTGGACTACAAATGGCTTGTCTGTTTCTGGGTGTTTAAGCATCGGCTTGGTTGCAAACAGGGCTTTCAATTGCTCAAACGCCCACTGACACTCAATTGTCTATACCACCGGACAACCAGGGCATGGGGACTTTTTGAGATGTTTTGTTTACAAGAGATCAGTCAGCGGGAGAGCCACTTGGGCAAAGGATGGGATGAACTGGCGATAGAAATTAGAGAACCCCAAAAAACTCTGTAGCTGTTTGCGAGTTTTTAGGTGTTCTGCCCCAGCTACAGACCCCAAAGAACGCAGCACACACAAAGTCCGTTCAAACCTTAGTTTACTAAATAAACCAGTTTTTTACAACAACGGGTGTTAATTAACTGCATTAACAGCCGCCAAGAATTCAAAGAATAATACTGAAAGCTTACTGTGGTTGGCAGAATGCCCAGAAGCAATTTGCAGGAAGCTGATATCCCTCACCGCAGGGCCCTTCCCCCGAATCTGTCGATCCGGATGCGGTCGGGACGGGAACTGCGCGTGAAAGGCGCATACAAGATCTGGAGCATGAACAGAGGTTGCATCCTCCCATGTGAAGTCCTCCAGCCAATACCCCTTCCACTCGATGAGGTATTGGAACCGACCCTTCAGCCACCGGGAGTCTCGAATGCTAGCGACCTCATACTCGAGCGATTCATCTCCGTCACGGGGCGCCGGCTGAGGACAGTCAAGTTGGCAGAGCAGACAGGTAGGCCATTCGGGAAGCAGGAGGGATTGATGAAACACAGGGTGTATCCTCAAAGACCGAGGCAGGGTCAGGCGGTAGGCCACTGGATTGATGACCGCCTCCACAGGAAAAGGCCTAATGTAATGATGGTCTAGTTTTCTGACTGGCTGGTCTGAGGGGAGATGCTTCGTTGACAGCCACACATGATCCCCAACAGCCAATGGTGGTGTTGCCCACCGAGAGCAGTCCACAACCCTTTTATAATCTTCCTTGGCTTTGTCGAGATATCGTTTCACCAGTTGATGAACAGCCTGTAACTCAGTCAAGAATTCATCCGCTGCTGGAACCAGGGAGTCAAGGGGCGTGAGCGGGAAGAAATGTGGGTGATAGCCCAGATTGGCTAAGAAAGGGGTGGTTTGAGTGGAGGTGTGCTGGGAATTATTAAAAGCAAACTCCACAACTGCTAAGTATTCTGTCCAATTGTCCTGTTGCTGATTAACAAAGCAGCGCAGGTATTGCTCCAATATTCCAATGACTTTTTCAGTCCCGCCGTCAGTTTCGGGATGATGAGCCGATGATAAGCAGATCTTGACATCTAAGGCCATCATCAGCCCTTTCCAAAACTGGGCGGTGAACTGGGTCCCTCTGTCCGACATGACCCTATCCAGTAGGCCGTGTAGCTGAAAGACATGTTGGATGAACATGCGGGTGGTGGCGCAAGCTGTCGGCAATCCTTGACAGGGTATGAAATGCACCATCTTCATCAACATGTCCACCACTACGAACACAGTTGTGAAACCCAAAGATGGGGGCAAGTCCATTAAAAAGTCCATTGAGATGACACTCCAAGGTCTCTCTGGTGTCGTCAAGGGCTGAAGTAGTCCTGGGGGAGTGCCCGCGTCTGACTTTGGCCTGTCGACAATGGACGCAGGACGTCACATACGTCTGGACATCATGACAGAGATGAGGCCACCAGAAGGTCCGCGACACTAGGTTAAGGGTTTTAAACAGACCGAAATGTCCCGCCGCAGGGTTGTTGTGGCACTGGGACAATATAAGACCCCTAAGCGGCCCTGCTGGTACATAAAGTCTCTCCCGGTACCTCAAGAGATTGTCAGTAAAGGTCCAGGGAGAGTTGGGCCCTACTTCACGCTTCTGAAGATCGACGTAGGCGTCCTGCCGCTGTGCCTCCTGGATCTGAACCCATAGGTTGACAGGTTCCTGGACAGCAGCGAACGACTCGACTGGAAGAATTGTCCGAGGCGGAAGCAGGTCCTTGACTTGGGCATATTCGGGTTTCCTCCAGAGCGCATTTGCTCGTTGATTGCTCCCACAAAGTGTACGTCACTTTGAAGTTGAAGGGGGTAAAAAAGAAGGACCACCGGATCTGTCGTTGATTGAGTTTCCACGCGGTCTGCAGAAACTCCAGATTCTTGTGGTCCGTCCAGACTTCCACTTGATGTCGAGCCCCCTTGAGGTGATGTCTCCAGGTCTCAAACGCGGTCTTAATGGCCAGTAGCTCTTTTTCCCAGATGGTATAATTGCACTCGGAAGGATTCAATTTCCGGGAATAGTATGCACAAGGAAAAAGAGTACTGCCAGCCACATGAGCCTGGAGTATCACTGCTCCGACAGCGATATCCGACACGTCCATTTCCACCACAAATGGACGGTGAGGGTCAGGATGCTTAAGAATCGGCTCTTTCATGAAGGCCTGTTTTAAGGCCAGGAACGCCTGCTGCTCAGGGGTGCCCCACCGGAACGGGACTTTTTTCTGCAGGAGTCGAGTGAGGGGCGCGGTCAAAGTGGCAAAGCCAGGGATGAATATCCGGTAATCATTGGCAAACCCGAGGAGTCACTGAACATCTTTCACCCGACAGGGAGGTTGCCAACTTCTCAACGCCTCGACTTTGCTCCGATCCATCGCTATGCCCTCGTGAGAAATGCGATGGCCCAAGAAGTCGATGGTCATCTGGTAGAATTGGCATTTCTCCATCTTCGTATATAACTAGTGTTCCCAAAGCCATTGCAAGACCAGACGGAGATGTTGGAGATGACTTTTTCAGGATGTCGAGTAAATCAAGATGTCATTGAGATAAACCACAACAAACTGGTCCAAAAGATCCCAGAAAATATCGTTCATAAAATGCTGGAAGACAGCGGGAGTGTTGGTTAATCCAAACAGCATGACCGTATATTCAAAATAGCCATACCTGGTGCCGAACGCTGTCTTCCACTCATCCACTTCTCGTACCCAAACCAGATTGTAAGCGCTGCACAGATCCAACTTGGTAAACACAGTAGCCCCCCGAAGTCTCTCTAAGAGTTCAAGAATCAAGGGTAAAGGATACCGGTTACTCACCGTAATGGCATTCAGCTTACAGTAATCGCAGCACAGATGCAAGTCTCCGGTTTTCTTCTTGACAAAGAGGACTGGAGTGGACAAGGGCGATGTCGAGGGCCGAATAAAACCCCGGGCCAGGTTTTTGTCCACAAATTCCCTTAACGCAGCCAATACAACCTCCCTGCAGGGAGCGGTGCATCTGGGATTAAGTCAATGGGACAATCGTATGACAGGTGTGGGGTCAATTGGTCTGCCTCTTTCTCGCTAAAAACGTCCACGAAGTCTGAGAGGTCGGCCGGCAAAGATACCGCAGGTGGACCCTGCACCTGGCCTGCGCAGAACTGGCAAGTATGATCCACACATTGCAGGCTTGGGAATGACATGAAATTCTGGGATGTGTGGATCATGAGTCCGAAGCCAAGCCAGCCCCAAAACCAAAGGAAAATGTAATCTGGATGTGACATAACATTGGATGGCCTCCTCATGCTTACCGATGGTCAGATGCACGGGTTGAGTGGCGGCCTTAATCGGCCCGGACAGAAGCACCCGACCATCAATGGGAGGATCCACTGGACACGGGGGAATGGCAAAGTGATTAGCAAATGCCTCATCTATGAAATTGGTTGTCATGCCGGAGTCCACCAAAGCATGAGCCGGGATACCTTGGGGGTTATTGGCAATGAAAACTTTGGTGTTCAAAATCAAATGATGAGGGGGTCCGGAATCCACCTCCGCAGGGCGTGAGCCAGTGTTGGCATGTGCCCGACCCAGGGTCTCCCCTAGATGGGGCTCCGGCTGTTTCCCGACAGGGTAGACTGTGACTGTGGTGCAGGGCCAGGAGCCGACGCCCCACGTTGCTTCTTGGGGCAAGAGGCAGCGAAGTGTCCAGGCTCCCCACAATATAAGCACAACCCCCCTGCCTGTCGTCTGTCTTTCTCAGCTATGGACAGGTGGGGTCTGGCTGCACTGATTTCCATGGGCTCCTCCCTTGGAGCCGGAGCCTCATGTACAACTGGGTTCACACGGGGTTCCTGATGGACATGACGAGAGGGCCGCCGCTGTAACCTCACATCAATTCTGAGGCACAGACAAACCAGCTCGTGAAGAGTCGGAGGAATGTCCACTCTAGCCAACTCATCCTGTAACGCCTCCGACAAACCCTCCTGGAATACATACAAAAGTGCTGCTTCATTCCAGGCCGAGTCCTGGCTTAGCAAACGGAATTCACTAATGTATTCCTGTAGGGGTAGCCGGCCTTGCTTCAAGGACTTCAACCGTCTGGTGGATGTTTGTGCTTTGATAGGGTCCTCGTACATTTGCCGCAAGTGCTCACAAAACCCCCTAAAGTCATTAAGCAACGGACTGTTCTGGACCAACAGGGGCATGGCCCAACGAGCTGCAGAGCCGGAAAGCAAGCTGATAACGAATCCAACTTTATCTCGGTCATTGGGAAAATCCTCAGCTCGCAAACTCATAAATAAATTGCATTGTCCAAGGAAAGCCGGGAACATTTCCAAATTACCAGCAAACTTGTCTGGCACAGCTACTGGGCAGTTTCTCCGGGGAGGAGGAGGAGGAGGAGGAGCAGATGAAGCCATTTGGGTTTGAAGCTGAGCCAGCTGGCCAGCCATCACAGCTAACTGCTGCCAAAGCTGTGCATTCTCTTCCCTCAGCTGCTCCATCTTAATCAAGGTTTGTGTTTTTGTTTTCAGGCAGGGAACAAACTGTTCTGCCCCAGCTATGGACCCCAAAGAACGCAGCACACAAAAGGCCGTTCAAACCTTAGTTTACTAAATAAACCAGTTTTTTACAACAACGGCTGTTAATTAACTGCATTAACAGCCGCCAAGAATTCAAAGAATAGGACTTCCGGTGGCACTGCAGGCACTGACAGACACTCCTCTCAGACCGTCAGCCCCATGATTTCGTTAAAACTGCCAAGACAGCGCAAATCAGCTGTCTGGCGGCTTGGAAACCTTCCCCTCGGGAGAAGAGAGGAAGGCGAGCAGCCAAACAAAGGTAGAGCTCCCCAAAAGCCCTAGGAATAATTCTGGGGCTTGGAGGGTGAGAGCTCCCTGGTAGTTCGACTGAGCTCTGAATCCGAGGCTTTTCTGCTTCAAGCAGAACAAGACGCCGTGACCACCCCTGCAATCAACATTCAGATTCAAAATAAGCTCAAAGCAGGCAGAACAAAAACAGGAGTCCTAGCAACTGCAAGTACTGAACTTTAACTCTGTGTCTATACTTCTTCCTTCTAAGACTTTTAAAACGAAAGCAAAAATGACGCCTGAACTGTAACAGGGCGTGAAAGTGAAAGTTATAGTGAAAGTGATAGTTAACATCATTAGCGCTTCTAAGGCTGTTTAAGATTACTGGATTCTGCACCAAAGAAAGAAAGATTTAAAGTGAAAATGCTACAGTTTGGACTTTAAACAAACTATAATACTTTTAAAAGATTTAAAAACATTTGGATTTATTGATTTGGTTGCTGTAGGAAGTATAAATTGAAAGCTAAAAATGGCTTCTAAGCAAATAAAATCTGGCTTTAAAAGTGCTGGAGGATCGCCAGCACAACCATCAAAACTACAATCTTTGTCTACTTCAAACCCACAAATACTGACTTTGGAAGTTTTACAGGAATCTCTCCAGGAGGCTTTGAAGCAACAAACTTCTTTTTTAGAGGGGAAAATTAAGGGAGTGTCTGAAGAGATGGCAGAAATTAAAGAAGTCATAGAGATTCGGAATAAGGAAATAAGAGAAGATATAGTAATGGCATTTCAGGGTCTGGCAAAACACATTGAATTGTTGGATGAAAGAGTAGAAGTAATTAATCAGTCCAATCTGAATTTGGAAAATAAAATGGATGAAGTTCAGACCAAGGTGGACAGGGCAGACGATGAAGTGGTCATGTTACAGTATAGAGCGATGGAATTTGCCCTGAGAGTAAGAGGTCTGAGAGAACACAATCGAGAGAACTTGAGAGAGATCTTTGCAGAGGCAAAGATAACTGGGGAGCAACAAGCAGATCTCTCATTGCAAATTGACAAAATATATCGCGTTAATTCCTGGTTTGCTAGACAGAATCAATTGCCAAGAGACATTGTGATTTATTTTACAATGAGGAGGACCCAAAATGAAATTTTACAAGCTTTCTATAAAAATAAACTTCAAATTGCAGGACAAGAGGTTTTAGTGTTGAAAGAAATTCCCCCAAAAATGTTGAGAAGCAGAAAGGAGTTTGCTTTCTTGATGGATGAACTTAGAAATCGACAGATTCAGTTTATATGGCATGTTCCAGCTGGACTGGTGGTGAATTATATGGGAGAAAGGTATCGTCTTAACACAATTTGGAAGGCAAGAGATTTTTATACTAACGTATTAAAGGCTGGATGTCCACCATCTCAGGAAATGAGGAGAAGAAAAGAAGAGCTGGCGATGCAGGGACAGAAGGAAAGTAAACAGCCACAAGCTGCAGGAGAGACCTCGCTTATTGAAGAAGATTTATTGCAATTTTTTGGTACTGATCAACCTTTGGAAGTAGTAGAAAAAAGAGAAGAACCAAAAGATCAAAGGCAGACTCGCGCTGCAGCAAAGCGAAAAGAACAATATTTAAAGTTACAGCAATCCCAAATGAAAGCTCAAGAAGCTACAAAAACAGAAGCAGTGGGAGGAGCAAGGCCGAAGAGACAGGTAAAGGAGGATCTTCAGCTGGCGCTCGTAAAGCTTCAAGGTGCCAAGAATGGTAACTAAATTTTTGACCTGGAATGTCAATGGTTTGAATTCACCACAAAAGAGAAAGAAAATATTTCATTATTTGAAACAGTTTAAAAACGATGTAATTTGTCTACAAGAAACACATATTAGAGTGACAGATCAAAAATACTTGATAAATTCAAGATTGGGGACACATTTTGTTGCATCTGCATCAGAGAAGAAAAATGGTATAGTTATATACCTAAGGACAGATTTAACAGCTAAATTAATTGAGGCAGATGCTCAAGGAAGATATATTGCAATTGAATTCCTAATAGAAGGGAAGAAAACACTTTTAATTGGAGTATATGCTCCTAACCAACAGCAAGAAAAATTTTATAAGCTTTTGCATACCAAAATAATACAATGGGATTATAAATCGTGTATATTAATGGGTGATTGGAATGGAGTATTGGATACCCAAAAGGACAAAAAAGGATTACTTCAAAATACCCAAAATCGTGCAAGATTGCCTAAATCTTTTTTTTTTTTTTTTGATATTGTCATGTGTAAATGCCTCATTCTTGAATGAAAGAAACATATATCCATGGAGTGTCAAGAGTTAACTTATTCTCCCATTTCTAATGTATTCTTCACTAGCCACTCCCCACTTCTAACCCCACCTCTCTGGTATAAAAGATGATGCACACTCATTCTCCTTGCTTCTATCTGCAATCACTCTGTGAATATAGAATGCCTTCTGTCAATAAACAATCTTCTATTTGAATATAAAAAGTCTGAATCCATTATTGAGTCTGATCCTCGAATTACGGCAATAATCTGGTAGCAGAGGATGGTTGGCTGACTCAATAAGAAACAGACATGCCAAAGAAAGAAAACTCCAGAAACAAAAGAGAAAGACCCAACACCAGGGCACACAACAAAGAAATGGAAACAGATCAAGAAATGATTGATGAATCTACAATAAAAATGACAAAAGAATCTGAAAACCTCACTACGGACGACGAAGAGGTAATCGATGAACCCAGCGTCCAAGAAGCGAGCGAGACAGAAAACAACACGCTCAGATTAGAAATACTAAGACTGCTGAAAAGCCAAAAAGACGACAAAAATCTCATCGCGAACCTCCAAGACATCATAAAAGATAGCGGAGCAGCGAGAGAAAACTACATCAACGCCCCAGAACCAATCAGAAAGCAGAGTTCAAAATGGCTGGCGCGAAAAACTCTACACAGCATAAGAAATAAAAAAGAAAAATTCTATTCATCAGAAGAATCCGATACAGACACCGAAGAAACATCAACTGAACTACAAATCGAAACAGCTATGAAAACACTCTTCGCAGCCTTCGGCCCGAATCTAAAAATCTCAAAGAAATCAACGAAAGTACCAAAGACAGTCAACCAAATTACAAATAAAAGACAAACTGCACGATCCAAAAGCAAAGATACAGAAACAAACACGCAAGCGTCTCAGCATCTATCCACTCCGACACGACCGACGAGAACACTAACGCCCAAACCCAGAGAGCCTTGCAAGTACTTGCCCACACCGCAGACACTTCCGGGAGCCAGAGACCTCAACCGAGACGACTACGATGAGAAGAAGCAAACCCCGATCCACACCTGGACACCTAAAGTCGAGCCAGAGAGCGAATCCTCAGAAGAAGAGCACTGCGAGGGAGCTGCAGCGGCGAGAACCTCCCCCGACAGCTTCAGGAACGAAATGATCTACGCGCATGCGCAAATACGCCCAGATGAACATAGAGATAATAAAAAACAGAGGGAACCATTCAGGCTAATCGCGAGTATCCCTACACCATTCTGCAATTATCAACACATACAGGACCATGGACAGCCTCCAGCTGTAAGTAATGCAACAAATAACATTGAAAATTTGCCTAATGATTTTCCAAAATTGAGAATAGACGGTGTTAACTTACAGGAATGGAGTCAGCAACTCCAGGTTGTCTTCTTAAAAGAAAATTTATTGTTTTTCATAACTAACCCTCCTAAAAAAACATGGACACTAAAATTGGACTGCCTACATCACAGAGCATTTTATTTACTAATCTCTAGTATCTCACCTGCTATTTATCATAGTATTAAGCATAACCTAACTGTCTCAGAAATAATTCATTGTATGTTTAAACTGTTTCATAGTGAAAGTGTGGCAACCACAACTAGAATGTCTAAAAACTTTTTCTCAGCCAGGATAAAACCTGGGACTACTATAAGTGAACATTTACTATTACTAAACACAGCTAGAGCAGAACTTCATTTAAGGGGACAAATAATATCTGACCAGACAATGAAAAGTGTTATTATTAATTCATTAGACTCATCATGGGACAACTTCATATCACATTTAGATACAATTAACTTAGGCTATCTATCTATAGAGAGTTTATCAAACAGATTAATCGCTGAAGATAATTTGAGAAGAAGCCGCTACAGTACACATAAAGAGCATAGACAGATCAAAAGGGTAGTATTCCAAGACAGGCATCAGGACACAATAGAGTGTTATAACTGTGGGTCTAATGAACATTATAGGAGAGACTGTCCAAAACCTCCTAGAGAGAGACAAAGACATGACACAAGAAACAGATATCACGATAGACAATCATCCATTGACAGATATAGACACAGAAATTCACCAAACTTTAGAGAACATAGAGGGGGCAGAGAAAACTCAAGGGACAGGAAGTCCAGATCATTGTACGGAATAGATAAACACACAATAATCAAAAATCAAGACTCAAAGGACAATGCTTGGCTCATTGATTCCGGAGCAACAAATCACACAACACACGATAAGAAAATATTATCTTCCTTCGTCGAAGATAAATTTGTAATTAAAGTAGCAAACCAAGAGGAAGTCCAAGTTATTGGAAGAGGAAATGTAGAATTACCTGGTCTAGGGAAAATAGAGGGGGTACTATTAATACCCAAAATACCTCACAACATCCTCAGTGCAATAAAGCTAAGCAGGGACTCTAACATAAATATAATATGCTCAAAGGGAAAAGTAACTCTAGAGAAAAACAAAATAAACATAGGTAATATAATTACCAAAGGAGACCTACCATACTTAATTACAGAAGAAAAATGGTTACACAACATTAATTCAAACGTAGAAACTAACACTAGCACAGAAACAGAAAATGATATAGATAGTGACAATGAAGAACATGAATCAGAACATGATGATGAAACTACATCTGACAACTACACATACACAAACAGAAAACCCATAATTGGAAAGCCAATTCATGATGAATGTGCACACATATTACATAGAAAATTAGGACATGCCAGTTTTCCCGTAATACAAAAAATGATTGAACATGCTGAAGGTGTTAAAATAAAAGACTGTAAAAATTACCTGGAATGTTCAGTATGTAAGTCTTCAAAACTGAGAACTAAGCCCAGACCCAAAAAGGCGACAAGATCATCAAATCATATTTTTAATTTAGTGCATATGGATCTAGTTGGCCCATTAACTCCATCAATTACATACAAAAAACGATATTTCCTCACTATTGTAGACGACTTCAGTCGTTATGGCTTTGTCTACACCTTAAGACATAAAGATGAAACATTTCAAAAATTTAAAGAATTTTATAAACATGTGGAGACACAACATCACATACAAATCAAACAAATCATGACAGACAGAGGGTCTGAATTCATGTCACGAGAATTCTCTCATTGGCTAAAATCAAAGGGAATGTTACATTTCACCTCTAGTCCTTTCTCTGCTTTTCAAAATGGAGTAGGAGAACGACGAAACTCGACATTACAAATCATGATTAGGTGTACATTAGAGGATGCAGGGTTAGGTAAGCATTTCTGGTCAGAAGCCCTATTATATTCCAATTATACACTCAACCGACTTTGGTCTAGTGTCATAAACAAAACACCATACGAACTGATGTATAGTAAAAAACCTAAGATAGCCCACATGCATGTGTTTGGAGTTACGGCAGATGAACATATACCGAAACAATTAAGGCGTAAGGGGGATAATGTGTCCAGAAGGCTTAGATTCATGGGTTATGAAACAGGTACAAAAGGATATAGATTTATTGACAATAACAACAAATTCATAATCTCTAGGACCGCTGTATTTCACGAACAAACCAATTGGTCTAAAATACATCTCAATGAAATACTCCCAATAACAAGGCCTAATATTAAAACACAAGGTAAAACAAAACAAGAAGGACAAACTTGTAATACACAAAAGGACAATACCAAAACGTGGATAGGAAACTGTCCCAAAATCAAAATAGATTCATTAACACAAAAGGAGGCAAGATATTTACATGATAACAATGATAGACCAGAAAGAACAATTAGATGTAACAGAAATCAAGTACCTGAACGATTTAAAGATTACATAATGCACATACATAATGAAACACCAACACCAAACACATATGAAGATGTATTAAAACTCCCTTTGGAAGAAAGAAACAAATGGGAACTAGCCATGGCCAAAGAAATGGACAGCTTACGAGAACTTAACGTATTCACTCCAGCACCAGTCCCAAAGGATAAAACAATTATAGGCACTAGATGGATATTTAAGATTAAAAATTTAGGAGAGGGTAACACATTATATAAAGCAAGATTAGTAGCACAGGGTTTTGCTCAAAGATACCCTGAGGATTATACCGACACATATTCTCCCACAGTGAGAACTGAAAGTGTTAAGATAGCTTTAGTGATAGCCTCAGCTCTTAATCTTGAAGTTTTTCAATATGATATACAAACTGCATATCTACATGTGAAACTTGATAAAGAAATATATGTAAGAGCTCCACACAGCAAAAACACAAATAGAAATGACACATGGTTACTGAACAAGAGTTTGTATGGATTAAAGCAATCCGGCAAACGTTGGTATGAATGCTTGGTCAACGTACTCAAGACCATGAACTTCAATGCCACAACGGCAGATAATTGTTTTTTTTGTTAGAAGAGAAGGTGAATCATTAGAATTTGTATTAATTTGGACTTCCGGTTGGTGAATCCCAGCGAAATGGCGCTGTGACAGCGATCGCTGTTTGCAGCGCCACTTTTCCGTTGCGTTTTGGGGTCCCTTCGAGGCGTGGGAGCTTGGAGAGCTCTGCGGACGATAGCGGGGTGTCAGCAGGCAGAGCGGTGAGGAGCAAGCACTCTCTGCTGGACCGACTACCGCTGTCAAACTAACGCGGCGCATCTGCTTTAAATGGCAGACTTGAAGCTGTGATAGCCAACAAAAGACAGGAAGCAAGGAGATTTTGGTGAAGTTGGTGCCTATGATCATTCGTACTACTCTCCCCTGAACACGCTCGGAGTGAGTTCAATTGGATTGTGCTGGCTGCGTCGGATAAGAAGGATCCTGGAAGGAATTGGCAGCGATTGTGAGGCTGGAGGAGATTGGTGGGAGGCGAAATCGCAGACGTGCCAGTGAGACTGAGGATACTTTTAGAAAGGGAGACGGCGCCTTCAGTGGATTGGATTGATACTTTGTTTTGAGCAAACAAACTTCAAAAGTTAAGAGTGTGGAATAGACGATTTGAATAAGGGAACTGGATTTCGGAAGTGTGGTAATTGTCAGGACTAATAATAAGACTGTCTTGAGCTGAGAGACTGAGAAGGAGCACTTGGGGAAGATAATATGGCTGATGAAATCTGAATGACAATGCAAATGGAGAGTGATTGAACTTAAGAGCAACGCAAAGCGGATCATACAGCAAAGCGTACCTGCTGCATCATTGTAAAAGAACTTTTTTATATTTTTGGCTGCTTCTCCTTTTTGCTCTTTTATGATTGAGAGAAGTTATTGAGCAATCAATTAATTAACGAGTTGGGCAAATAACAACAACAAAAAAAACATTAGAAAATTTATATATCTACAATTATATATCTTATATATCTATATCAATATTATATATATTACATATTCCATTTCATATAATCTAAATTAATTGCGAACTTATTTAAAATTTACTAAGTACTTTTTAGATTTTTTTAGTAAGGAATCTATATACGCTATAATCTTATATATTCTATAATTGGATTTTTCCCTTTCTTCTCCTCCTTTCTTCTTCTTTCAATTATTGATTCTTAATTTTGATTAGCTTTTTATAACTTAAAATATTGAATATTGAGATTGCATAATCAATTATCTATATGTGTACTTAGATTGCTCAAGATATATTAGAAAGTAATCGGTGCTTAAGTGTTAAATAAGGATAGGTAAAGATTATTTGATTAAGTAGTGGTAGCAGGTGAGAAGGTTATCTTAGTTCAAATTAGTTTAACTATTAACTGATTAATAAGTGATTTATTACAAGATAGATTTGTGTAACAGATAAAAATTTGAATTATCGTATTACTATACAATATTGAATAGTGGAACGGAAGGGAACGATTTAATATAAATACATTTGATAGAGGCAGTTAAATATTGGTGGATGACAATCTGGAAAAACATTGAAAAGATAATAAGAAAACAGAAAGAGGTATTAAAGGAGATGACGAGCCTCTCATCCACGGTGACAAAAACAGGAAAGAAAACACCCTCAAATCCCACGATCACAACAACATCACCTGCTACACAGAAATCGACTGAAGGTCTCTCTAAAATGGAGAAATCAGGAATGCTACCCACAATGCAAGCAATGCAATCAACATTGACAGCAATACAGGACACAATGATTATGTTGCAAGAAAAAATGTCTAGTAATCATACTGAATTAAAGACAGATATTAGGGCATTAGATCAAAAAATGATTGGTATACAGGAATCGATACAAACTAATACACAGAAGATTAAAAAGATGGAAGTTAAAATGGAACAACAGGAAAAAAATTTAGATACGGTTGACCTAAAACTGATGGCACAGAACAGGGAATTGACAGACTCAATTACCCAATTGGAAATGGATCGAGCCTCCTTTTATCTCCGTTTCCAAAACATTGCGGAAGATAAGGAAGAAGATCTGTGCCAGGTGATGGCAGAATTAATCGCTGATGTGTTGCAACAAGATAAATTGGACATTATAAAGGAAATTGATGAGGCATATAGGATCCAGACAAATTATGCTTGAAGAAATAAACTGCCAAGGGAGGTGCATATAAGATTCGCAAGGAAGAAGGTAAAGGATATCTTCTATAGTATGGCAAGAGATGATCCAGTCATGTATAAGGGAAAGGAGGTGATTATATTGAAACAAATTCCAAGGAGGGTAAGGGAGATAAGGAGAGATTATAGGTTTTTGGCTACCCAATTAAACAAAAGGAATATCCTCTTCAGGTGGATTTTACCGGAAGGCATGTGGCTCACGTGGCAAGGGAACAAAGTTAAGATAGATAGCTTAGTAGCAGCTCAAGAGTTCTTGGATCAATTACGAGCGTCTGAAGAGGATCAAAGCAGTAAAGAGGAGTTAGAGGCGATAACATCTAAAGAAGAAGCTACCCAGCAGGAAAGAGAGAAAGAAGTGACATCGAAGGAAAAGGAGGAGGAAGAGAAGGATAGTAAGGAGACAAAGAAAGACCAAAGTCCACAAAGAGTCACACGCGCCAAGAAGTATTAGGATAGTATACAAAAATTAAGAGATGGATGATTGGAAATTGATATCGATTAATGTAAATGGCCTAAACGATAACAAAAAGAGAAAATTATTTTTTACAAAATTAGCTAAACAAAATATGGATATAGTGTGCCTCCAAGAGGTTCATATTAAAAAGGGAAATCAAAAATATTTGGAATATAAGAAATTGGGGAATCTTTATGCATCTCTAGCTGACAAAAAGAAAAGGGGAGTAGCATTGTACATCAAGAAGGAAATAAAAGCCGAACTAAAATATGCAGACCCGAAGGGAAGGGTATTAATGGTGGAAGTTAAAAGAGGCAATTATCCAATTTTATTAACAGCAATCTATGCCCCGAATGAAAACTTAGGAGACTTTTATAAAAAATTAGGAGAGAGATTAAGCATGATGGATAAGAGCAAGATTTGCATAATTGGGGATTTTAATGGGGTAATAGATTCGAATAGAGATTATAAGGGAACCAAAGGTAAAAAGAAAACGAGGAAAAATTTACCAAAACCATTTTTTGATATGGTAGAAGAACTCAATCTAGTGGATATTTGGCGGGTTCTGCACCCACATCAGAGGCAGTATACATATTATTCTAATCCTAAAAAATCTTGGTCTAGGATTGATATGATGTGGATAAGCAGAGATATAGGGTTAGATATTAAGTCAACAGAAATCATGCCCAACATTTGGGCAGACCATAATCCATTAGAGGTTAAATGGGAATGTACGCACAAGAGAAGAAATACAAGATGGAGATTAAATAATCAATTTCTAAAGGACAAACAAAATGTTGAGAAAGTAAAAAAAGAATTAAATTTATTTTTTGAAGTAAATGAAAAGGAAGTAACATCCCGAGGTATCATATGGGATACAATGAAAGCATACGTAAGGGGACTAGCAATATCGTATAGTGCACATAGGAATAAGGAAAGAAGAGAGAGGCAGAAGGCACTGATAGAAGAATTAGGGAAAGCTGAGAGGGAACTACAACACAAACCAGATAATAAGGTTGTTAAAGAAAATTGGATGGTTATACGGCACAAATTAAATGTTATAGATCAAGAGGAATTGGCGTACAAAATGAAACGAACCAAACAATATTATTTTGAAAATGCAAACAAACCGGGCAGGTGGCTGTCCTACAGGTTAAAAAAAGAAAAAGAGAAAAGTATAATTCATCAATTGGAAGACTCGGAAGGCCACCTTAACAATAAACAGGAAGATAAATTGGAGATTGCCCGAGAGTATTATGCGGCTCTGTATGTGGAAGAACAAATTCCTAATGAAAAGGTGGTCCAATACTTGTCAAAAGAAAGTCTTTCAAAGATCGGGGAAGAGGATAAAGAAATATTTAATAAAGAAATAACGATGACAGAATTAAGGATGGTAATATCCAAACTTAAAAACAACAAATCCCCAGGCCCAGATGGACTTCCAGGGGAATTCTACAAAAATTCGGATTTGGAGGAAATTTTATTACCAAAGTTGTTAGAAATTTATAATGAGGCCCTAACAGAATCCAAAATTCCAGAATCATGGAGAGAGGCGTATATTACTCTCCTCCAAAAAGAAGGAGAAGACCCAAAATTAATTAAAAATTATAGACCGATCTCCCTCCTGAATACGGACTATAAAATCTATATGGGTATCTTAGCAGGAAGGCTAAAAATAATTTTGAATAAATTAATACATAGTGATCAAAATGGATTCCTCCCTGGGAGGCAAATCAGGAATAATACAAGGATGATAATAGATATATTGGAATACTATGAGGAACACCCGAACAAAGAAATGGCATTGGTCTTTGTCGACGCCCAAAAGGCATTCGACAATCTTAATTGGCAATTTATGAAACAACAAATTATCCAAATGGAATTCGGATCAAACTTTGTTAACACGATATCCACAATTTATCAAAAACAAAAGGCTAACATATTACTGAATGGAGAATTAACTAAGGCTTTTCAGATTAGAAAAGGGGTCCGACAAGGGTGCCCTCTATCCCCACTTCTATTTATTTTAGCACTAGAAGTACTCTTGAGAAAGATTAGAAATAATAATGAAATAAAAGGTTTGACAATCAGAAAAGAGATATATAAGACACAGGCATTTGCAGATGATGTGGTATTAATCATGGAAGAACCATTAGAATCAGGTACTAAAATTTTGGAAGAATTGGGCAATTACGGGGAGGTAGCAGGCCTTAAATTAAATAAATCCAAAACTAAATTATTAACAAAAAATATGACGGAAATAAGGAAAAAAGTACTGGAAGAATCAATGGAGATCCAAACCTCCAAGAAGGTAAAATACCTGGGGGTCTGGATTTCATCAAGGTGCTCGGCCCTCAGAGAGGATAATTATTTACCATTGATTAGAAATATTAAACAGGATTTGGAAAAGTGGGGAAGACTACAGATATCATTATTGGGTAGAATCGCGGCAATAAAAATGAGTATATTACCCAAGTTATTGTATTTATTCCGAACGGTCCCTGTTAAATTAGATAAAAAAATTTTTTTGGAGCTCAATAGCATCATCAGGAAATTTATTTGGGAGGGAAAGAAACCAAGAATAGCAATTAGGAATTTACAGGACAAGAAGGAAAGGGGGGGTTTCGGATTACCTAAATGGGAGTTATATCAAAAAGCTGCAAACCTAGTATGGCTGAAAGATTGGGCAACCCTGAGAAATAAAAGACTGTTAACTTTAGAAGGGCACGATCTCCAGAAGGGCTGGCATGCATATCTCTGGGATATTGGGAAGAAGACAAAAACTTATTTTCATAGGCATAAAATAAGGGAGATCTTGATACAAATATGGGGAGAGATGAGACAGAAGCACTATAGGAAAATTCCGAGATGGCTTTCCACCATGGAGGCTATAATATATCCAAATATATTAGAAATGGGTAAAACGGTCAGATACAATGAATTATTAGATGGGGGAGGGAACCTTAAAACAAGGGAAGAATTGATGGAACAAGGTATTTCCATAGACTGGTGGCCATATAACCAAATTAAATCTAGATATAAAAAAGATAAGGAGGAATTTGGCATTGAAACGAGCATAAATGGATTTGACAAGATATGGATGGGTACGGATGACAAAATTCTGGCTAAATTATATAATTACTTATTGGAGTACGATATGGCAGAGGAAGTAGTTAAAGAACCGATGTTAGCATGGGCCAAAAATATAGGACAGAATATAAATTTGAACGAATGGGATTCAATATGGAATAATAATCTCAAAATGACAAAGGCGACGGCTTACAAGGAAAACCAATACAAGCTGTTTTATAGATGGCATATGGCCTCAGCTAGGATAGCGAAGATCTACCCCAATACGAGCCCTAAATGTTGGAAATGTGACCATCAGCAGGGTACTTTCTATCATTGCTGGTGGACATGTAATCAGGCACAAAAATTCTGGAGGATGATACGGATGTGGATTAGTGAAATAATAAAAGAAAATTTTGAATTCGAACCAAAAGCCTTTCTCCTGGGAATTTTGAAAACTGAATATGCAAAAAAGAAAAAGTATTTAATTATACATATTCTGACAGCCGCTAGAATTTCCTTTGCCCAGTATTGGAAAGAAAAACAAATACCACCTCAAGAACATGTTATTGGAAAAATATTGGAGTGCGTCGAAATGAACAAATTGACTTTAGAAATTATTGACAGAGAAGATTCGGAATTTTATAGTGTATGGGACATGTGGTACGAATGGATGGGGAAAAGAAATAAAGATGGAAATAGAGATTAAATATTAATTAAGTAACAAAATTCATATGAATAGTATTATATTTAGTCTTAGAGATTTGAGCACTATTATCTTTAAGTGTTTTGAAATTAAATCTATCAAATAAAAGACAAGTAATAATGTATGTAGAGGTATATATGTATATAATTGCACCAATGAACCGAAAATGTACCGAATGTATCACTATGTGTTATAATAAAAATTCAAATTAAAAAAAAAAAAGAATTTGTATTAATTTATGTGGATGACATTCTGTATATTGGCAAACATAAAGATAAGAGAGATATTTTTGTAACGAAACTAGGAGAACACTTCTCATTAAAGTCATTGGGGAAAGTAAACAAATATCTTGGAGTACACATTAGTAAGACCGAGAAAGGATTTAGCTTATCACAAAAGGATAAAATAATTGAGCTCTTGAATAAATGTAATATGAATAATGCAAAACCTTGTGACACCCCAATGCAGACTGATTTCATAAAAAATATGAATGAATCATCTCCTGAATTTAATGACAATACGCTTTATAGGTCAGTTATCGGTTCTCTTTTGTATATTGCTAATTGGACGAGACCTGATATTGCTCTACCCCTTAATTTGTTGTCTAGATATGTCAGTAAACCTCTAATTTACCATTGGGAAGCAGTTAAGAGAGTGTTGAGATATTTGAAACACAGTTTAGATTTCTGTCTATTGTTAGAACCTAACAATGTTAAAGAGCCTATCCTCACTTGTTACGCTGACGCTGACTGGGCAGGTGACACTAAGAGTAGGAAGAGCACTTCCGGTTATGTATTCTTCCTTAACAACTGCCCAGTCTACTGGTATACTGGGAAACAGAATTTAGTAGCTACTTCAACCTGGGGGCTGGAGTCTGGAAGCGGGAGATACAATCAGGGGGATTTATGAAGTTCTGGGGGCTGGAGAGGCTGGAGTGCGGCCAAAAAACTGGTCGCCTCGATTGATCTCTCCCCTCCCCCCATGCCTTTGACTTGGTCTTCGGCTCCCCGCTTCCAGTTTGTATCCAGCTGTATGTTATCCCTCCCTTTTGAATATCTTCTCTTCCTCGGGCTTAACATCATTATGCCTCTATGGTTTGGCTCCTTTTTCATCTTGTGCCCCAAGCTGGAGGGTGTTTGGGCAATTGTCATGCGGGAGCTGAGGGAGTTGTTGCCTTTCACCAACGGAGGAATAGACCATCTAACTTTCCTAAGCCCTTTCCATCTGGGCTAGCCACCGTGAGAGGGTGGCTTGGATTTTTTACCTCCAATTTCGATGAACTGACACGGGACTCCTCCCACTGCAGTGAGAGGGCAGTGGAGTCCAGCCTACCGGCTTTTAGGTCCATCTTGCTCCAATACCTTAGACTATTCATCAAACTCCTGACCAGACTTTCTACCTCTCATCTATGTATGGCTTATACCTCGGCAGACCTGCTTGCGCTGCGAGATGCCCCCCTCTCGCGGCGATGGCCTTCCATGTTATCAAAGGCCTACCTTAAGGATGGGTTTTGGAGCCCTGAGAGGTGGCATGTTTCAAAGCGGGGCTTAAGGGTTTTTTTAATTAGGGTTTTTAATAATTTTTTAAGGGGAACCGGGAGGATGACCAAAGGGGATGGGGGGGGTAATCCACCAAGGTCAGAGCCAAGCCCAGCACGGGGTAACGGTTTGGAGGACACTGGATGAGGGAATGGGGAGGGGGCGGAGGGCTATCCCAATGAGGGTAACACCATCAGCACGGTGGTTGGGAGGGGCAGATATGGCGGGAGCAGGGGGCCACATCATGTGTTGGGGACGCACACTTGCTGTTTGAGAGCAATTGCGCGCCCCGGCCCCCAAAGCTCCCCTCGGATACTAGGTGGCTTAGATACTCGGGACCTGGGCCTGTGGCTGATGCTGTGCAACGCTAGGTCTGTGGTAAATAAGGCCCCCCTCATCCACGATCTTATCCAGGAGGGGGGAGCGGACCTGGTAGGTATTACGGAGACCTGGTTGGGACCGGAGGGAGGAGTCCCTCTGGTCCAGATGTGCCCACCAGGTTTCAGAGCATACCATCAACCGAGAGCCCAGGGGAGGGGCGGGGGGGGTGGCGGTTATTATTAAAGAAGGTCTTGGTTCGAGGGAGATCACTGTGCCTCAGATTGCTGGATGTGAATCCCTCTTCGTGAGATGGGGTCTTGGGGTTCAGATGGGCTTGCTGCTTGCGTACCTGGCTCCCTGCCGCGTGGCAGCAGCCCTGCCTGAGCTACTCGATGTGATAGCCACGGTGGCAGTTGATACACCCAGGCTTATGGTCATGGGTGATTTCAACTTGCCAGCCGTTGGTGAAACGTCTGGGATGGCTCGGGAGTTCACGGCTTCCATGACGGCCATGGACCTGACCCAGTTAGTTCATGGCCCCACTCACGGCGGGGGACACACTCTAGACTTGATTTTCGTCTCTGGCCAGTGGTTGAGTGATCTTGTTATAGGGGATATAGACATGGAACCCTTGTCATGGTCAGATCACTCACTCCTTCGTCTGGACCTTCGTACCGCTACACCCCGCCGCAGGGAGGCGGACCCAATTAGATGGGTCCGCCCCAGGCGCCTGATGGATCCTGATAGGTTCCAGACGGAGCTTGGGCCAATTCCTGATGATTTGGCACACGACTCGGCCGAGGACCTGGTAGCTGCCTGGGATCGGGCGGCTGGTGGGGCCTTGGATCGAGTCGTGCCTTTGCGGCCTCTGACCCGGTGTCGATCCCTGGCGGCTCCTTGGTTTACCGAGGGGCTGAGGGAGATGAAACGCCGGAAAAGACGCCTAGAGAGCGGTTGGAGGGCCAGTCGCGCTGAATCTGACCGAACACTGGTAAGGTCGCATATTAAGACCTACCTAGTGGCGATAAAGATGGCAAAGTTTAATTACTTTTCCGCCTCTATTGCGTCATCAGGGAATCGTCTGTCAGCCCTGTTCAGGGTAACCCGCTCCCTGCTCCATCTGGGAGCGCGGGAGGATCCCTTGGAAGGCAGGGCGGAGGATTTCGGACAATACCTGTATGACAAAATCGCTCAGATCCGGGGGGACTTGGACTCTGACTGGGTAGATTAGGGCAGGGTGACGAGGAATAGTCTTGAGAATGTTATCTGGGAGGAGTTTGATGCTGTGACTCCCGATGATGTGGACAGGATTTTGGGGAGACTTAGTGCGGCCACATGTTTACTGGACCCGTGTCCCTCCTGGTTGGTACTGGCCTCCCGGGAGGTTACACGAGGCTGGCTCCAGGGTGTTATCAACGCTTCATTGAGTGAGGGTCACTTCCCCGCGGCCTTGAAAGAGGCGGTGGTGAGGCCTCTCCTCAAGAAGCCGTCCCTGGATCCGGCAATATTGGCTAACTATCGTCCTGTCTCCAACCTTCGCTTTCTGGCGAAGGTTGTTGAGAGTGTGGTCGCGCGACAGTTTCCGCAATTCCTGGAGGAAACATCCTATCTGGATCCGTTCCAGTCTGGTTTCAGGCCTGGGCACAGCACGGAAACGGCATTGGTCGCGTTGGTTGATGATCTCTGGAGGGCTCGGGACAGGGGTTGCTCCTCTGTTCTGGTCCTGTTAGACCTCTCAGCGGCTTTTGATACCATCGACCATGGTATCATGCTGCACCGGTTGGAAGAGTTGGGGATGGGGGGCACCGTGTTACGGTGGTTCTCCTCCTTTCTCTCCGACCGGTCGCAGTTGGTGTTGGCAGGGGGGCAGAGGTCGACCTCGAGGCCTCTTATATGTGGAGTGCCTCAGGGGTCAGTCCTCTCGCCCCTCCTGTTCAACATTTATGTGAAGCCGCTGGGCGAGATCATCCGTGGCTTTGGGGTGAGATACCATCAGTACGCTGATGACACTCAGCTGTACATCTCCACCCCAGGCCACCCCAATGATGCCCTTGAAGTGATGTCCCAGTGCCTGGAGGCTGTACGGATCTGGATGGGGAGGAACAGACTCAAGCTCAACCCTTCCAAGACTGAGTGGCTGTGGTTCCCGGCATCCCGATATAGTCAGTTGACCCCATCACTGACTATTGGGGGCGAGTCTTTGGCCCCCACAGAGAGGGCTCGCAATCTGGGCGTCCTCCTGGATACGCAGCTGTCTTTGGAGGAACATCTGACGGCTGTAACCAGGGGGACCTTTTATCAGGTTCGCCTGATCCGCCAGTTGCGGCCCTTTCTTGATCGGGATTCCCTGTGCACAGTCACTCATGCCCTCGTCACCTCTCGTCTTGATTACTGTAACGCTCTCTACATGGGGCTCCCCTTGAAGAGCACCCGGAGGCTCCAACTGGTCCAGAACGCAGCAGCACGGGTAGTGACGGGAGCAGCATGGCGCTCCCATGTAACACCACTCCTGCGCGAGCTGCACTGGCTCCCGATGGTCTTCCGGGTGCACTTCAAGGTGTTGGTTCTCATCTTTAAAGCTCTCCATGGCATAGGGCCTAGCTATCTTCGAGACCGCCTGCTGCCACCGACGACCTCCCATCGACCCGTGCGCTCCCACAGAGAGCGCCTCCTCGGGGTGCCATCAGCCAAACAATGCAGGCTGGTGGCCCCCAGGGGGAGGGCCTTCTCTGTGGGGGCACCTACCCTCTGGAATCAGCTGCCCCCAGAGATAAGGAGAATCCATGACCTCAGTGCCTTCCACCGTGCCCTTAAAACCTTCTTTTTCCAACAAGCCGGGCTGGCCTAACTCTTTTTAAGTGTTTTTAATTGTTTTTGTTTATTGTTTTAATTAATGGGGCCAAATTTATATATATTTTTAACTGTATTTTAATATTTGTATTTGATGTTTTTATTTGCCTGTTCACCGCCCTGAGTCCTCAGGGAGAAGGGCGGTATACAAGTTCAAAAATAAATAAATAAATAAATAAATAATACCACTGAAGCAGAGTATATTTGTCTGTCAAAAGCATCTAACAATCTCATCTGGTTCAATGATTTATTGACTAAAGTTTGGAAGAGTCCATCACAGCCCTTCACTATATATGAAGATAATAAGGCCGCAATAGAAATATCAAGAGCAGACGCTATTGGCCAAAGGTCTAGACATATAGATATCAAATACAAAAATGTAAGACAATTATCTGAAAATGGGTTCATCAAAGCTATTCATTGTGATACTACAGAACAAATAGCTGATATATTGACTAAACCTTTACAATCCAAACAACATAAATATTTAACCTCAAAATTGTGTGTTCAATATTATTCTAATTCTGAATGTAATTATTGTTGTGTGTCAAATCAGCATTTAGAGGGGGATTTGTCATGTGTAAATGCCTCATTCTTGAATGAAAGAAACATATATCCATGGAGTGTCAAGAGTTAACTTATTCTCCCATTTCTAATGTATTCTTCACTAGCCACTCCCCACTTCTAACCCCGCCTCTCTGGTATAAAAGATGATGCACACTCATTCTCCTTGCTTCTATCTGCAATCACTCTGTGAATATAGAATGCCTTCTGTAAATAAACAATCTTCTATTTGAATATAAAAAGTCTGAATCCATTATTGAGTCTGATCCTCGAATTACGGCAACAGATATAATGGATGATATGGAGTTGAGAGATATCTGGCGAGAACGAAATGTTGAAGAAAAGGATTTTACTTTTTTTTCTGATAGACATCAATCCTTTTCTAGGATTGATTTTATATTAATTACTAATGATTTCTTTTCTAGGGTAAAGAAGATGAAGATATGTTCAAGAATTTTATCTGATCATAGTCTGGTGTGGATGGAATTAGAGCAGGAAAAGGGAGCTAGAAGGTCTTGGAGGCTAAATGAAAATTTGTTTAGATATGAGGAAAATGTGAAAGAATGTAAAAAACAGATGAAAGAATTTTTTTGCTATGAATATGCATAAGGGTACGCCTATGGAAATGGTTTGGGATGCAAGTAAAGCATATATGAGAGGAACCTTAATATATTTGAATAATAAATATAGACGTAGACAAGAAAAGAAATGGAGGGACTTAGAAGAGGAAATAAAAAAGAAAGAGCAGGCACTTATATTAAATTCAACATATAAGAAAATAAAGGAAACAATAAATTTGTTGCGAGGGCAGTTTAATATGTTGATGGCAGACCAAGTGGCAACTAACTTACAATATGCTAAACATAACACTTTTTATAATGCAAATAAACCAGGTAGATGGTTAGCCTACTTGTTAAGGAAAAAACAAAAGCTACGTACTATAGAAAAAATAGAATACAAAGGTAAAGAGGTATATTAACAAAATATGATTAAAAAAGCCTTTTTAGAATTCTATACAAAGTTATATGCTAGTGATACAATTCAAGGCAAAGATATAGACAGATATTTACAAGAGGAGAATATCCCTGTAATTACACCAGAGCAAAGGGAAGGACTGATCCAACCAATAACTTTGGAAGAAATTATCTTAGCAATTAAACAGTTAAAGGGGGGTAAAGCTCCAGGCACAGATGGACTGACAGCTGTTTATTATAAAAATTTACAGTTAGAAATGGTAGAACCGCTTAAGGAACTATTTTGCAAGATTCAAGCCGGAGGAGATGTAGCCCCTTCATGGAGAACAGCTTTTATTTCATTGATTCCAAAGGAGGATCAAGACCGTAGTCAACCTAAGAATTATAGGCCAATATCGCTTTTAAATACTGATTACAAGATTTTTGCTAAAATATTAGCAAATAGGTTAATGGTAATCATGCAACAAATGATTCATAATGACCAATCTGGATTTATAAGTGGGAGACAAATGAAAGGTAATGTAAGACAAATTGTAAACTTATTGGAATACTTGGAAAGGAACAACCAAGTCCCTGCAGCGCTTATCTTTTTGGATGCGGAGAAGGCATTTGATCGATTGAATTGGCAATTTTTATTGAAAATAATAGAAAAGATGCAGTTTGGAGAATACTTTACACAATCTATTAGAGCAATATATCAGAGACAAACAGCACAAATAATAATTAATGGTGGTTTAACAGTAACTTTTAAAATTGAAAAAGGAACAAGACAGGGATGCCCTTTATCACCGTTATTGTTTATTTTAACTTTGGAACCTTTATTGAATAAAATACGAGGGTCAAATAAAATAAAGGGAATTAAAATTAGACAGCATGATTATAGATTAAGAGCATTTGCAGATGACTTGGTTGTTACTTTAACTCAACCAGTACAATCAGCTACAGGTTTAAAGGATATAATTAGCCAATATGGACAAATGTCTGGATTTAAAATAAATAAACAAAAAACGAAGATAATAACTAAAAACATGATGGCAAAGCAAAAGGAAGAACTAGAAAGACTAACAGGATTTGAAATAGTAAAAAAGGTTAAATATCTAGGGGTATATATCACAGCCTCAAATGTAAAATTATATAAAAATAATTATGAAATGTTATGGCAAAAAATACAGAAAGAGATGGAGAATTGGGGAGAACTACAATTATCTCTGTTGGGAAGAATAGCAGCAATAAAAATGAATGTCCTACCTAGGTTTCTATTTTTGTTCCAAATGATACCAATACTCAAGAAAGATGAAAATCTGAGGGAATGGCAGAAGGGTATTAATAATTTTGTTTGGGCAGGGAAAAGACCGAGAATAAGTTAAAAATAATGTAAAATATACGTGAAAGAGGAGGTCTTAAAATGCCTAATTTAAGATTATACTATGAAGCAGCTGTCCTAACAATAATTAGTGATTGGATTAACTCAACAGAAGAAAGAATATTGAACATTGAAGGATATGGCTGGCATGCTTATTTATTATATGATAAAAAGGTGGATAAGACCTTTAAAAGCCATATATTAAGTAATGCCTTGTTACGAGTTTGGAAAAAGTATCAATATAAGTTAAATTATAAGATACCTATATGGGCAATACCCAGACATGCGATAGAGAATATAAGTGTAGAACAAAAGCAAGAGGTGATTACTTATAAAGAGCTTCTTAAAATGGAAGGGGGGGTATTGCAGTTAAAATCTTTAAACACATTAAAAGAAGAAAGAATAATTCAAACTTGGTTTCAGTATGGTCAGTTGCAAGCTAAATGGAAAGAAGATCAGAGAATTGGTATCATGCAGAACGAGGAAAATTTGGTAAAACAAATTAGAGACCAAGGTCAAATGCATATAAAAAGATTATACAATGTATTGATAGAAATAGATTCAGAAACGGAATTAGTTAAGGATTGTATGAAAAAATGGGCACAAAATATTCAGGAACCAATAATGATGGAAACTTGGGAAAAAATATGGGTTAGAAATGTAAAATTTACGCAAGCACAAAATTTAAGAGAAAATTTTTATAAAATGTTCTATAGATGGCATTTAGATCCTAAAAAGTTGGCTTGTATGTATCCGAATTTACAATCTAAGTGTTGGAGATGTGATTGTGATGATGCCACTTATTATCATATATGGTGGACTTGTAAAAAAGTTAAAGCATTTTGGATTAAAATATGGTGGATTATCCAAAATATTCTTAAAAAGAAGATAAAGTTTACTCCACAATTGTTTTTGTTGGGTATAATTACAGATTGTACGGTTATAGAGACTAAATTGATTTTAAATTTAATAACTGCAGCTAGACTTTTGGTGGCGCAATATTGGAAGAAGGAAGATTTGCCTACTATTGAAGAATGGACATTAAAAGTAGCGAATCTGGCAGAAATGGCAAAGATTTCAGCATATTTGAAAGATCACTCACAAGAAAGATATATATTGGAATGGAGAAGATGGATTGATTATATTCAAAACAAATATCGGACTAAAAAGTATCAAATAGCTTATGAATGAATAGAAAAATTAAGAGTATTTATGTTTAGTTAGTAAAAGGGGAGTTAAAGTGTGAAAGGGGGGATAGGAATCCTTAGTTTATTAGCTTAGTTTAGCATATGATTGTTAATTGTTATACCCTGTATTTTGTTCTGGGAAGTTCGGGGTGGGGGTGGTGGGGTAAGGAAGTGAGGGGGGATGGGGAAATACTTGTAAAAAAAATTTTGTTTTTTTTCTTTCTGTAAAACTCTTTAATAATAATAATAAAAAAAGAATTCAAAGAATAATACTGAAAGCTTACTGTGGTTGGCAGAATGCCCAGAAGCAATTTGCAGGAAGCTGATATGATAAGCAAGACAAGACACGAAGGTATGTGAATGAAGTTGTTCCCTGCAAATTGCTTCAGTCGGCATTCCTCCTTAAATAGGCTAAGGGAGTGGCCAATTAGCCCCAAGCCTTACTCTTGAGACCTCCTCCTGAGGAGCCATTCCTTCCTTTTGGCAGCTCTGCACACCCGTGCATCGAGAAGAGGCTCCTCCTCTTTGTCCTCTTCACTTAAGGGAGCTTCTGGAGGTTCTGAAGGCCCTGGCTGAATCCCCGCCTCTGGCACCACATCTTCTCCAGCCACCTCATTGTCCAACTCGAGTGCCAGATGCACAGGCTGCTGGCGCAGCACCACACCAGCCTCCTCACTGTCTGAATCAGCTACTAGCTGCACAGGCCGCGTACGGGCCACAACATTAGGGCTTGCCAGTCCAACACCGCCTTTACCTTTGCAGGATCCATTTCAACACCCTTAGGTGAAATACAGAACCCAAGGTAATCCAGCCGTGACTGGTGGAACTCACATTTCGATAATTTTACGTATAATTGTGCCGCTAGTAGCTTTTTCAGGACCTGACGCACTAGGGCAACATGTTCTTCCATGGTCCTGGTATATATTAAGATATCGTCTAGGTAGATGAGCACCCCTTTATACAAATCAGTGGTGGGTTGCCCCCAGTTTGGACTGATTCACAAGAACCAGTAGTAAAATCAGCGGGAGGCCCCACCCACCACCCCAGATGTCATCATCAGTGATCTACGTATGCAGATCCCGTTGCGAACAGGTAGTAAAGGTAAGTAGAACCCACCCCTGGTACAAATGTTCATGCAACACCTCATTGATGAGCTGCAAGAACACAGCTGGAGCTCCCTGAAGGCCAAAGGGCATAACTCTGAACTGATAGCTACCCATGGGACAATTAAAGGCTGTTTTCCATTCATCCCCTGCCAGTATCCTTATCCGATACTACGCCTCCCTGAGATCTAATTTAGTGAAAACATGGCCCTCTGCCAACCGGGAGAGGATATAAGTGGTCTATACAGACTGCGTTAAATCCCCGGAAGTCAACACAAATGCTTAGGCCCCCGAGGGGGCGTGGCTGGCATCAGGTGATACGGTGTGGATTCTGGGGCTCCAGGAGAACACCAATATCCTAGCCGATTTTGGAGATCCCCAGGGATCATAGCTGTCTTGTGGAGACAGCGAAGAAAGAAGATGCTGGCTGGCACGGATAGGGAATGAGCAAGTTCCCTGAAATGCCGGCATTAGTCTTCAACCCGTCGGCGAAGGAAGGCAGCCATTAAGGAGCTGTCACAAGCCAGAACGGCCACGATCAGAAAGAGGGAATGTCGGAGCTGTAATTGAACGGAGTATTGTTACCGGGTGAGTAATTGTAAATAAAAGTATGAAGGCTATTGCTTAACGCATTGTAAGCTGCCCTGAGTCTCTGGAGAAGACCAATAAATAAATAAATAATAAATTGGCCAACTCACAGGTAAAAGAAAAAAAAAGTCTTTGACTGCTTGAAAAAACTGTAGTGGAAGATTGATGGCTAATTGGCACAGAAGGACTAAAGCGGAAGGGGGAAAAAAGCCAGAACTTTAAAAATCAAACCCTGGAAAAAGTCTTCCATTCGGATTTAAAACTGGATTTGGGGAAAAAAAATAAGACAAGGAAAAGAAGATAGAAAAACATTTTAAACAGTAGAAGAATTTAATGTGGAAAAGAGGAAGTGAATGCTTTTGTGTATTACAAGATGGCTATTTTGTTATGCAAAGGATTGTGAATCGGAGAAAGACAGCTGCTGGCAGAGAACGTGAGAAAGAGGTGTGAGAGTATTCATACAGCCCTACCAAGATAAGAGAACAAAGGACAAAGACTGAAACGGTGCTGGCTCAAGTAAAGATCTGAATTGGACATTATTTAAAGGGTGGGAAAAAGAATACTATATGGACTTGGAAATTTGAAATATATGTAAAGGAAAAGAATAAATTTAAAAATCTCAGCCTTTTAAATTGAAAATATGGAGAATTGGGAGGAGGAATATGAGACATTGAGGGAGATGTTTAAAAAAATAAGAGAAGCATTTAAGGGAAACAAAGAAGCAGAGGATTGGTTAGAATGCAAAAAAAAGAGAAAGAGAACAGAAGAATAAGAAACAAAAGAAACAAAGAGATAATATTGGAGAAGAAATAATTGAAAATAAAGATAAAGATGATTACACTGGGTTTAGCAGTGACAGAATAAGAATGGATAAAGGAAAATACATCTCAAATAAGAAAAGAAGAGAAATAAATGGGGAAAGATTGAGAAAGAAAATTAATAGAGTTAAAAATTAAAGAAAAGAGTCTGAAGGGGACATACAAGAAAAGGAAAAAGAGGAAGGTAAGGGAATGGGAACTAAGAAATGGAGTTGTGGAGAGACTAAGGGAAAATGGCTAAGAGTCAGTGAAAATGTTAATTTGTTAATAAAGAGAATGATGTTAGTGGTAGAAATTATATGTGAAAATGTTGTTAAATGAAACAGACCAGTAGGTGCAATGTGAAAGAAAGAATGATTTTGGAAAAAGCATTAAATGGAGAGAAATAAGTAACATAAGCATTAATTGAAATTATAATGGAAAACTGAAATTGAATGTAAAATTGAATGAAATTGAAATGTTAAAAAATGATTTAAGTGTTATACTTGCAAGAAGTAAAGAAGAAAAAAACATATTGTTAAAAGTAAAGAAGATAAAGGATTGGAAGATTTTTTGGGTAAAAATTTAAAGGGAAAAATAGAATAAGATAATAATACTGTTTATAATTAAAAAGATAACAGGAATTTTGTGAAATATACTTGATAAATGAAAGATCAGGGTTGCCTGGACTCCATAGTGGAAAATATTAAATTGAAGATGAATACAGCAAAAAAGAGAGATGAGGAGAAGAGAGGTGGAAGGGAAGAGGAAGGAGAGAGAGGGAAGGAAGAGTAGGGAGGAAGGAAGGGAAAGGACATTAGAGTAGGAGAGAGGGGAGAGGGGGGAAGAGAGGAGGAGAAGGAGAAGGGGAGGGGAAGTAGACAAGAGAAGAAGAGGAGGGGAAGAGAAAGTAGGAAAGAAAGAAAAGAGGGAGATGGTAGGTTGGAGGAGAAAGATTGCTGTACAATAAAAAAGATGAAATGGAAGAAAGACAACCCCAAACAAACACAAATATATTAAGATAAAGAATGAATTGTTAAAGAATAAAAGAGAATAAATATGAATAAGCAGGAAAATTAGAATTTGAGGGCGAATGAAGATGTTTATATAAGTAAGCAAAGAAATATTGAGATATGATTAAAAAAAAGGGAAAAAAGGGACTTCCGGTTTGCTGCTGGCCGCCGCCAGACGTTCCTCTGGGATCGTCAGCTCCCTCTGCCTGTATAGAGCCGCCGTTACAGCGGATGGCGGCTCGAAAAAACTCCGTTCCCAAGAGGAAACGGAGAGAGAGCCGGCAGGGGTGGGTAGAACTCCCCGCAGAGTCCCAAAAGTTTTTTTTTTAACTTTTGGGACGGAGCGGATGAGAAGCCCCATATCCCCTGCCGCTGCTCCGGGCTTTGGGAGACCTCTGCCTATGCAGAGCTAGGCGTCAAGAGCAAGCCTGTGAATCTAAAAGAATAATTAAAGAAATGAAGAACTGGACCCTTAATACTGAACCGCAAGTATCTCACCCTTTCAAAAACTATTTAAAAGAAAAGAGCAGAGGAAAAGAGGGAAAAAGAGCCTTCTAAAATGGCGTCTGCTGTGGCTGGAGAAGGGCTAAAAGGGAAAGTCCTTCCGTTTTTCATTATTACAATGTAGCGGAATAAATATCATTGGCTACATTTCTAGAGAAACCTCGCTCCTGTGCTGCTCAGAAGTTTTTTTTAATGAGGGAAAGTCTTTTTGTTTTCTATTTCTTCTCTTATTTTTGCTAAATCTTGTCTGTGTGGGAAATGGCATCAGGACTTATACAGCTGGACAAACGGGGGGGGGAATTTCCCCCCTTAAGAAATTGCGCCAACAAATTTCAACTCTCCAGCGTCAGAAACCCGATTTTAATATATTAGAATTTATCCTTGAAGAGATTGTAAGAAGGGATGAGATTGTGAATCAGCAACTTGAAAAATTTAAGCAGGAAATTAAAGAAATTGGTGAATTGGTGAAATCAGAGTCTGACTTCTTGAATAAAAAGATTTCAAAAGTTGCTAATGGTTTATCAGGCTTTCTGATTCGGATGGAGGCAAAGACTGAATTATTAGAGACTAAAATGAAGGAAGTCGAGGAGAATTTGGATGACATGACTCAAAAAATTAAAAAGGATTTGATAAACATTCAGGATAATAGCTTGGAAGACAAATCTAAAATGGAGACTGACCAAAAGATTGGTAATGAGGAAAATGTACAACAGAGGATTGAAAGAGAAGTTTTAATGATTCAATATAATTTTACAGAATATGCAATTAGACTGAGAGGTCTGCAGGAAAATAATAGAGATGATTTAAGGAAAGTATCTTCTGAAATTCTGGCTGGGATCTTAAAGGTTCAACCTGATGAAGTGTATTGCAGGATTGATAGAATTTATAGAATAAAATCCTGGTGGGCAAAGCAAAGGCAATTGCCTAGAGATGTGGTGATCTATTTTACAGATAAAGAAATTAGGAATAATATTGTGCAGAACTCTTTTAATTCCAATTTGCAATTTCATGGAAGAAAGATTTGGATTTTCAAGGAGCTCCCGCCCAAGATGTTAATGGAGAGGAAGAAATTTGGCTTTTTAGTGACTGAATTAAAAAAAAGAAATATCCTATTCAGGTGGGACATCCCAGCTGGTTTAATATTGAGATATCAAGGCGTAAGATATCAATTGCACACTGTTGAAAAAGCGGAAGATTTTTATCAAAAAATTCTAAAAATGAATTTAACACCTTTAGGCATAATACAGGATAAGCAAAAGGAGTTGGAAATAAAAGGAAAACATCAAATTACAGAGGCTGTGATGGATAAATTGTCTTTGGACTCCTTGGAGATCCCAGCTGGACTGTTTATAAATAAGAGAGCAGTGTCATCCGAACCCAAGGTGATGAATCATCAAGTCACAGACAAGTGCGCAAATCAATCAGTTGATATACAAGTGATGGAGAAGAAAGATGAGATGATAAAATTAACCCAACAAGAACAATCCACAAAGCAGAATGAAAATCAACCAGCAGATATACAATTGGTAAGCAAGAAAAGAGGATGGAAATTCAACCCGAAAAAGAAAAAGAAAAGAAACAGATCTTATAGAAACAGCAATTTCCAAACTAAGCAACAGTGAAGCCAGGCGCTTTAAAAAATGAATGAATATTAGAAAAGACAGTGGTGGCGAACAATTGTCTGATACTATCCTGAGGATTGTGGCAGATCTCTGCAAGGCCATGATTTTGGGAAGTGGAAAGAGCCTCACTTTGTTGGATTTGAATCATCTAATTTTTTCTTATTTACTTTTTTTTTCTCTTGGAAATATATTATAACTACTTTGAGTTATAAGGCAGGAGAGTTTTGCTGGGGCATGCAGAAGATCTGGATGTTACTCAGTAGGATGACGGGAATTTACAATCCTGATGAATACCACAACTATAACCATACGGATATATTCATAATTATAATGTCACTCGGGTGGTTGTTTTTACTTTTATACAGGTGTGAGGATATCTACTACTGATGGGGGCAGAAGATGACTGAAGATTTTGAACAAACTGTTGCACCAGCATGTTATTTTACCCTATTATGGGTGATGGATTTAACAATCTAGTGGAAAGACATCAAAGAAGATATTATATGGATCATAAACTTAAAGTTATTGTCTTCTCTCTTTTTACATAATGAAATGCATATATAGATATGTGTATATCTTAGTAAAGTGGGCAGTTGATTATATTTAGAATCGTATTGCATGATTTTGTAGGAATTGAAGGGCTGAAATAGGTTAGTTTACTGATTGTTATAAAATGGGATGCATATATAGATATGTGTATATTCTAGTAAAGTGGGTAGTGGATTATATTTAGAATTGTATTGTCTGATTTCAAGTCATATATTTAGAGGAGTGGAGGAAGTGGACAGAATTGAACAAATTTGGTTGCAGGGAGAAGGCCGATTTAAAATGTTATATTAATATATATAAAAGATTAAAGGTTAATTTGTAATAATACTCAATAAGTTTAGGGGAGGAGAAAAAGGGCAGATTACCGTAAAAATGGGAGTTATAAGATTAACAAGTTAAGGGTCAGTATTCCGAGAAGGGATTAAGGGAACGGGAAGATATTATGTATGTAACTAGTTATGAAATAGCCTATTGTTGTGAAGAAGTCACAGGGGGGGTTGGGTGGAAAGGGTGGGTTAGGGAAGAGGGGGGGGGGGGAAAAGGGGGAAAAACTTGTATTTGAAAACTTTTTCAATAAAAAAAAAAAAAGGGAAAAAAGAAAATTGTGGCAAAAATTGTAATTGAGTAAAATGTATTTGAATTTGATAAATTGTATAAAATAAGATATGGCCAATACTCTGTTCAAAAAAGATGTGGGTGAATGTGGGGGGGAAAAACAAATAAAACTTGATTTTTAAAAAAAAATGCTTTTCCTTCGTGGAAAAGGACGGGTGCCGTCACCCGGGACCTCACTGGCTGACAACCGGTTCTGTGGGCATGGCTTGGTGGGCGTGGCTTGGTGGGCGTCATGTGACTGGGTGGGCATGGCCAACTTTTTTTTTACTTTTTAAAGCATTTTTAACTAGTAAAATTTAGTTTTATTGGGTACTTTTAAAGGAAGGATTGGACTGTATGTGTTTTATTATTGTGAGCTGCCCTGAGTCCTTTTGGAGATAGGGCGGCATATAAGTCCAAATAATAAATAAATAAATAAATAAATAAATAAATAAATAAATGGTTCCGATGATCAGCACCTGACCAGCCTGACCCCCCTCGCCAAGCCAGACCCAATGCCTCCTAGCCCCGAAGATTGCCCTCTTTTCTACCTTGACCACACAGTCTGGGAGATGACAGAGCGGGGGGGGGGGAAGAGAAACAAAGTGCTCGGCTGCTCCCCCTTTTCACTCACCCCGAGCTTCCTGCTGCGGATTTTCACGCCTTGCTTCACACGCCCGGGATTGTCGCCCTTGTCTTCTTCCTCCTCATCCTCACCATCTTCCAAGTGGAAAAACACCAGGAGCAAGTGCAAAAAGAAGTGTGCGCTTGCTCCTGGCCTTTCTCCATTTGTAGGAAGCTTTTGTACCTGTGAAGGCAAGTCTGGCTTCCTGCGCTGCTTGCTAAAAACCTCACCAGTACCACTGTGTGCACGGCTTTTGTGTGTGTGTGTGTGTGTGTGTGTGTGTGTGTGTAAGTGTTTCTGGTCTTTCACAGCAGCCCGTGCCTGATGTCCCGTCCCCGGCCGGCTGAACCGGAGTTGGGGAATTCATTCACCCCTTCTGGCCTTGCCCGGGCTGGGCTAGCCGAAGCTGCCCCCAGATCACCTTGGGGGTTGTGCGGTATGACGGCCGGTTTCCACTGCTCTTAAAGGCCCCGGAGAGGATCCAGGCGCTGCCATTCCGAGCCTGCCGAGGGCAACCACCGCATCACTTGTTGTACCTCCCAGGGCAGCCAGAGCAGCCAAGGCACCCGCTCCCCTTACCAGGGCAGCAGGGGCAGGGCAAGGCACCTTTAAGATGAGCAGCCTGGGACGGGATGTTGGGCATGGGCTGCTGCAAAAGACCAGGAGCAAAGACACATACACACACAGACTTTAAAAGACCTTTAGAGCGACTCAGTGCTCCTTCTGGTTGGCCTCCAAAGAAAAGAGGAATGAAGACGGGGGTGGATTGGAGGGGTCATTCCCCTCCCTCGTGTCATGGTCCACCAGCAGCCTGCGGAGCTGGCAGTGGAGTCAGACAGTGAGGAGGCTGAGGAAGAACATGAGCCAGTCCTGGAGGCTTGGGAAGGCCCGGATGAGGGCTCTGCGTTGGAGGTAGAGATGGGGCCAGGGCCATCTGGGAGTGATGTGCGGACTCCAGAGCCTCCAGAGGCTGACAGCAGAGAGGCAGAGGAACAGAAGGAGCCTGTGTCACAGCGTTTTTTTATTTCCCAGCTGAGCTTCATTATTTTTGGACTAATAGACTTACTGTAGTTTGCCAAGTTCCTTATCAGTACTTTACTACGCATGTCCGCATTCCTTCACTTGCTTCACACACATCTTTTCCTTTGTTCTCTTGCCAGAGGTCCGGCTGGACCGGCAGGAGATCTCGCTTGCCAAAATGTAACAATTAACTTTTTCTTAGTTAGTGAGGTGTTTTATTTTCTTTATAACAAATAAATGAGTTTTATTAGAAACTTTCCTTCGTGTTTTTCTTTATCAGAATATAGCAACTTGGAATAAGCCACGATCCATCTCCTCTAAACCAGGGTGATTTTTCCCGGAGCCAAACATGGGATTAATTGATGCCCTGACATCTGGTAGCACTCGGACGGTTGATTTATGGCTTTTTTCCTTGTTTTGTTATTTCTGATAAGAGCGCATAGGCAATTAGTTTTTAGCTACTGAGGTACGCTAATTATTTTGCTAAGATGCCGAAACAGAAGAAAAAAGGCAAAATGAAACCAAGACCACTCTTCGTAAATGATTTGATTGATCTTTCCAACGAAGAGGTGGCAGACAGGAAATTTTCAGATTTCCAGCCCCTTACTTCAGCCACACGCCTGGAACAAGAAGCTGTGGGAACAGAACTGGAGGGAGATAAGACAGAAGCTGCTTTTGAAGATAACGTACTGGAACTAAGGTCAGTGACGTCTTCTTCTGATTATGCCAGCTCTCAACCTGTCTCCCCAGAACCTTCTGAATTTGTAACGCTCGATGCAAGGCCAAAGCACACTGCCGAGCAAAATTACTCCCACGCAGAGAGAGAAACAATTCATTATTCTCCTCGAAGCTCTAAGCTCACCCTGGATGAGCTGGCTATGAAAGCCTATCGTGACCGTATAAAACTCTATGAACAGCAGCTATCCCAGGCAAAAATGGCTATATCTATGTTTGAGCAAGATAAGGGAGACAACTTAAGATTTTCAAAAAGCGCCATATTGCCTTCTTCTCCGGAGCCAAAGACACTCCCCCTGGTGGATTCTGTGTCAGGCCAATTAAGACAGAGGGCACTGCATACGTCACATGAAAGTCTCCCTGATCAAGTTACATATAAACCTGCCACGCAATCATTCCTTGTAAGTGCAAAGCTGCCCGAAGCTAAAGGTGCAGCACCATCTGCTGGCAAAAGTAATTTACTACAGGAAGCTGAAATGCCACAAGTGTTTCCACAGGCCCAAACTCAAACACCCCCTGGCGGTGATGGTGCCTTTTTAGATGGAACACAGGCACGCTTTATGAAGCAAAGGCAAATGACTGCATCTCCAGCAGGTCATGCCAATATTGCAGATCAAGCACAAATGGCAACTGGAACACAGCAGATTCCAGTGCACAATCCACAGCAGCTACAAATGCCTGCATATGTGCCCCAGCCACAAGTGCAAATAGGGCCACCTCCTGGTCCACCTCCAATGGCACAACCAAGACCATTTTTAGGTCCACAACAGGCACAGCAAATACCACAGGCATTTCTGCCAGCACAGCCAGCATACCAAGTGCAGGCTCCTTACCAGGCATTTTCTGTCTCTCCACTAACTGGTGAGTCAAAACTAAAAATGTCAGGACACAATTACAAAGCCTGGGTCAGTGAGATTACACTATTGCTTTTTAGAGAAGGCACACACTGTATGGTATTTAACCCTCCTGCACAACCATGGGATTTTGCAATACGAGATTTAGAGATAAGAGCTCGTACAACATTATTGATGTCCATGGATACTGAACTGCAGGTCACTTTTCCACCAAATACAACAGCCCGACAAATTTGGGCTGAATTGGAAAATTGCTACAGGCCTATCTCAATTGAATCTTCATGTTTACTCATGTCTGAACTCCACGGTTCGAGATTGAAACCTGGTGAACAAATTGGAGGACATTTGACCAAACTGAAAGGTCTCAGAACAGAATTGAGAGAAAGAGGCCATAACATTGAAGATATTCAAATGATCAGCATCATTATTAACTCTTTGAACTATGAATGGAAAGATGCTGTTACAAAAATTAACCAAGTCCCAATTGCTCAACGCACAGTGGACAATGTCTGTAGACTTTTAATTGAAGAAGAGGCATTCATGTTGGCCACGCCACATTTGAGAGGACCACCCGCATCAAGAGCTCCAGCTAGGCGCCCCTTCCGAGGAAGGACCTACGCTCCAAGGATGCCAAGATGCAACATCTGCAACCGTGTGGGACATGCCACCCGGGATTGTCCCCAACGAGTTCCAGCTCCCGTCACATACCAGCCCAGAGGAACAGATTCCAGAGGCAGAGGCAGAGGCGGAAGACAAGGTCGTCGTGGTCCCCGGCGTGATCCACAAACTCCACTCGCCACATTGGCTTTAACCAATGATCCACAACCTCAACCAGAGTACGACAGACGACTCCTGTGGACTTTGGACAGTGGTGCAGCATTGCATGTTACCTACAGAAAGGAACTCTTCACAGAAATGCACGAACCTGAACCTGAACTACGTGAACTTTATTCTTTTTCCAATCATCCTTGTCAGGTCAAAGGAAAAGGAACTGTTTATGTTGAAGAGCTCGATGCATTCATTCCTGATGTTTATTACATACCAACAGCAACCAGTAATTTGCTTAGTCAGTATCACTTGTCTAGAATGTTAAAGTTCCAAGTTCACCACCTTGAAAAAGCAAGTTACATAGTTAAAGATGGAGATATTGTTGCTGAAACCATATTAATTGGTGGTGTTTATTACTTAAAGCCAAAGCCTAAACCACAAACACAGGCAAGTATGCAAACTCCAAAAAGGGAAGGCACAGGCCCAGAGAGAGATGCTCCAGAGAGAGATCCTGTTGCTATTCCAAAGGCTCCTAAAGCCAACAAAAATAGAATTGGTAAACAGGTTGCTCAGAGCAAGCCTGAGGTTCCGCATAAAAATGTTAATGTTGAGAATTCACTAACAGGTAAACCTTTGCATTCTAGGTGTATCCATAAATGGCATAGAAGATTGGGGCATGCCAGTTTCCGTGTTCTTAGGAAAATGCCGGAGTTTGCAAAAGGTTTGGATCTAAAGGGGTGTAAGGTGTTTCTGGATTGTGCTGTCTGCAAAAAGGCCAAATCCAAAGCAGCAGCCATTCCCAAACACGCTACACGCCTGTCAACACGCATTTTTGATTTGGTTCACATTGACATAGTTGGTCCATTCCCGCCATCATTTGGTGGTAGAAAGTATTTTCTAACAATTGTTGATAATTATTCTAGATATGGATATGTATATCCTATGAAAGAAAAATCAGAGACTTTTCAGATCTTTAAAGACTTTGCAACCCTTGTTTCTACCCAACACCAAGTTCGCATCGCCAGAATCCAGAGTGATCGTGGTGCCGAATTCATGTCTCAGCGTTTCCAGGACTGGATGCGTAAGAATGGAATTATTCATCAGACTTCGGCCCCTTACACACCGGCTCATAATGGAGTCGCAGAACGAAGACAAGGGGTACTGCAAACCATGATGCGTTGTCTCCTAGAAGACGCCAACCTTGGTAAGATATACTGGGGTGAAGCTATCAAGTATGCAAATTACATTGTAAACCGTACTTGGAGCAGTGTAACAAATCAGACTCCTTTCTTCATGTTGTATGGCTACAAGCCCGATCTTAAAAACATCCATATTTTTGGTTCATATGCTATGGTGAACATTCCCTTAGCTCAAAGAAGGAAAGGAGGTCCAGCAGCAAAGAGACTGAGATTTATGGGTATTGATGATAATTCAAAATGGAGCAAATTTATTGACTCTAAACATGCAATTGTGATTTCCCAATCTGCTAATTTTGAGGAAGATATTGACTGGTCCAGGATTCATTCCAATGATCCTGGAGTTTATTTTCCTAGAGATGATACTGCTGATGCCACGCAGATTGATGATCAAGATTCCACTGATTCTTCTCAACCCGATGTTCCGTCTTCGCAAGCCGCGGATGCTGACGCTAGCGACGAAAGTGAGGACGAGGACGAAGAAGAAGATTGGACAGTTGTTCCGAGACGTTCCAAGAGGGCCACAAAAGGAATCCCTCCACAACGATATCCTTGGCAACTGACAAAAGCACCCTTGCCTTTGATTTGCAATGTTACACTTCCACCTGATAATTTCACACAAATCAAGCAGCTCCCTGATTCAGAGCAAGACAAATGGTATGAAGCAATGCAGGTTGAAATGGACAGTCTAAAGAAACTTAAAGTATTTACACCTGCAAAACCTCCAGCAAACAAAAGGGTCATTGGCACTCGATGGGTCTACAGAATCAAAAAGAAACCAAATGGTGAGTCATTGTACAAGGCCAGACTTGTAGCTCAGGGTTTCGCTCAACGTTATCCTGAGGACTACACAAATACTTGCTCACCGACAGTCAGAACTGAGAGTGTAAAAATTGCTTTAGCAACTGCAACTATCCTTGGTTTAGAAATTTTCCAGTTTGATGTTGACGCGGCTTATCTACATGCAGACCTAGATGAAGAGATCTACGTGAGAAGTCCTCCAGGATTCCGACAGCAAGAAGGGGATACCTGGTTCCTAAACAAAAGTCTTTATGGTCTGAAACAATCTGGTTTAATGTGGTACTTATGTCTTACTGACAAACTAAATTCAATGGGCTTTATTAAGTCCGAAACTGATGAATGCGTGTTCACAAAAAGATCTAACAATGCATATGAGATAGTTCTTGTTTATGTTGATGATATTGTTTATATTGGTCCAAATAAGCAAATGAGTGAGATTTTTGCCAAAGCTTTGCAGAGATACTTCACATTGAAATCATTAGGTCACATTAGCACTTATTTAGGTGTTCAGATTGAAAAAACACAGAAGGGGTTTAGTCTTTCACAAGAAGATAAAATTGAACAAATTTTGCATCATTGCAACATGAAAGATGCTAACACAACAAAGACACCCATGCAAACAGATTTTCACAACTTGACACAAGAAGAAAGTCCTGAGTTCGAGGATCAAACACTTTATCGTTCAGTCATTGGGTCACTGTTATACATTAGTAGTTGGACCAGACCCGACATTGCACTTAGTGTTAATCTCTTATCTCGACACGTAGGTAAGGCAAAACAGTTTCATTGGACATGTATTAAGAAATTATTGAGATACCTAAAATACACTAAACATTTGAAGTTATTGTTAGAACCAACACATACTGATTATGCAGAATTATGTTGTTATGCAGATTCTGATTGGGCAAGTGATAAGAAATCACGTAAAAGTACTTCAGGTTATATGATGTTCTTAAATGGATGTCCTGTTTATTGGCAAGTACGTAAACAGAATTTTGTTTCTTGTTCATCTACTGAAGCTGAATATGCTTGTGTTTCAGATGCATGTAATTCTCTAACTTGGTTTGATGCTTTAGTCACAGATATCTGGACACACCCGATCCAACCGATCACCGTGATGGAAGACAATGAATCGGTGGTTTATATTTCTGAATCTCATTTCACAGGTTCTAGGTCCAGACACATTGACATTCGTTATCAAAATATAAAACATTTAGTGAAAAAAGGTTTTGTTAAAATGCAATATGTATCTACACATGATCAAATTGCTGATATTCTCAACAAACCACTTCCAGCAGCTCAACACGAGTATCTGCGTGAGAAGATGTGCCTTATTTGATGATGTACTGATATTCGCTCAACTGGCAAAGAAGGGGAATGTCACAGCGTTTTTTTATTTCCCAGCTGAGCTTCATTATTTTTGGACTAATAGACTTACTGTAGTTTGCCAAGTTCCTTATCAGTACTTTACTACGCATGTCCGCATTCCTTCACTTGCTTCACACACATCTTTTCCTTTGTTCTCTTGCCAGAGGTCCGGCTGGACCGGCAGGAGATCTCGCTTGCCAAAATGTAACAATTAACTTTTTCTTAGTTAGTGAGGTGTTTTATTTTCTTTATAACAAATAAATGAGTTTTATTAGAAACTTTCCTTCGTGTTTTTCTTTATCAGAATATAGCAACTTGGAATAAGCCACGATCCATCTCCTCTAAACCAGGGTGATTTTTCCCGGAGCCAAACATGGGATTAATTGATGCCCTGACAGCCTGTTCCTAGTGCACACATGAGAAGAGTTGCCAGAAGGCAAGAGCAGCTAAAGCAAAAAGGACAACTCAGGAGTAAGGCCAGGAGATGATTGGCCCCTCCCATAAGGCTTAAAAGACCAGCAACGGCTCTTGGACTCTTTGTTGGAAAACAACGTTGATAGATTTGTTTCTTGTCGGTGTCTTCTGCTTCTGAACTTTTGACACGAAGTGCCTTTGGCAGGTTGCCTAATTAGACCAAGGTTGGTGATAAGGCTGAAGAATTGTGTTATGAAGAATTTGTTTTGAATTAGTTTGGACTACGCTGAGAATGGGTTAATTCTCAGCTGTTCTAATAAAGTCTGTTTGTTTCAAACTGATTCCGTCTGATAATACCTACTTGGGCCTGGGTCACAACACCCCACCTCCACACCAACATTCAGTGCAGCCTCGCTTGGCCTCTCCCTGGCTGCACCCCGAGGTTCATTGTCAGCAGGCTGAACTGCTTATGTGTCAAAGCCACGGTTGGTCACCTGAAGTTCACCCATGAGGGGGAGCGAGAGGAAGGGAAAGCAAAGATTGTGGTGGGTGGCTGCTGAGGAGGGGTGCTTGTGTGTGTGGGAGGTGAGTGACCATGCCCTCGTTGCAGGGGAAGAGGCAATCAATTACTGGTTCATAATTAACGAGAGTTGATAGAGGGACCGATTCCCCGGGCTTCCAAAGCGCCCCCTCCCACTTTTTTTCCCTGGCCGCTCTGTCCTACGCTCATAGCCACTTCTTCCTCTTGTCGGGATTCCCTCGACACCCTGACTTACGGTGGATCCTGGTGCTAGAAAACCTTCAGCAGCAAGCGGCTTGTGGGGGTTGGTTGGGTTATTGGGTGGGATCTCACGTTTACACTGGTGGTGGGGGTGAGTAGTGTAATTGCAGGCAGTTGGTCACGCTGCGGTCGGGACAGGCTTTATTTATTTATTTATTTATTTGTTTGTTTATTTATTTATTTATTTAAATTTGATTTATATGCCGCCCTTCTCCGGAGACTCAGGGCGGCTTACAATGCGTTAAGCAATAGCCTTCATTCGTTTGTATATTTTATACAAAGTCAGCTTATTGCCCCCACAAACTGGGTCCTCATTTCACCTACCTTAGAAAGGATGGAAGGCTGAGTCAACCTTGAGCCTTGGAGAGATTCGAACCAGCAGAAATTGCAGGCAGCTGTGTTAATAACAGGGTGCACTAAACCACTGTACTATCAAGGCTCTTAAATTTATTAAATTTATATCCCGCCCTTCTCCCCAAAGGGACTCAGGGCGGTGAACAGCCGAGAATTAAAATAACATACAATATAAAAGTTAAAATAATTAAAAATAAATTAAATTAAACGGCCGCCCCAATTTAAAACCCCTAGCAATACAATTAAAAAAAAACCCTAAAACCCATTCAGGCCAGGCCGACTTGCTGAAATAAAAACGTCTTCAGGGCCTTACGGAAAGTGCGGAGATCCGGAATCAGCCGTATTCCGGGAGGTAGCTCGTTCCAGAGGGCGGGTGCTCCTACAGAGAAGGCTCTCCCCCTGGGGGCCACCAGCCGACATTGCTTGACCGACGGCACCCTGAGGAGGCCCTCTCTGTGAGAGCGTATTGGCCGGTGGGAGGTTATCGGTAGCAGCAGGCTACCCTGACGCCCTCCGCCCGCCGCTGAGAAGGAGGAGGATGCAGCTCACGCATGCGTTGTGAATGCCATACCCGGAAGGGTGTGTTAACAAGCTGCAAGAGCGGGCGCGATCTTTAAAAGGCGTTGGGAGGCAGCCGCTCCCAACACCAACTTTGTGTATTTTCACATCAAGTTCACTTGTTGTTAGCGGAGCTGATCAGGTGGAATAAAAGATTACAGCAACTGAAACCTGTTGGCAGCATTCTTCTTCCCGCTCTGACTCAGACACGCAATGCAAGTTTGACAGAAAGTCGGCATTTTCCTTTCTTTTCTGGTTTGACCGGCCGGCTACGTGTGTATAATGGCTGAAGGCACGACAGGCGGTTCATCAGTGCTAGAGGAGGCAGCAGGGGATGTCGCAGTGGAGGCTTTGCCAGTTGTCCAAGCTTCGGGAGAGACGGAGCTGCCGGTGGTACGCCCCAAAGAAAGAACGCCCCAGTTACAGGAGGGTGTTTCTGCAGATGTGGAGGCGGCTGGTTCCCTTGGAACAAAACCCACGACGGGTGAGTGGTGGCAGAGTCCCACTATAACCGGGCCCAAACAACTTACACCCCGGGGGGGGAGCCGTCCTTCCACGGGTGGAGAGAGCGGCGGTGGATTGAAGACGAAGAGTGTGACTGGAGTTATTCCACGGGGTTGGGGACCTCCATGTTGGACATTTTACATGAAAAGTTCAGAGAGGCCAGTTTCAGGGACGCTCCTTCCTGGCACCCATGGGTACCGGGACAGGATGCTTGGCAAGGACAAGGGGAAACCCGAAGCAGTATTGAAACCCATTTTCTTTTGGCGAGCCTGAAGCTACGTATTGAGAAGGGGGTGTATAGGCCTGGAAGGAAAGACCCTCCACCCTCTGGCCCTACCACGTCAGTATCAGGAGAGGGCTTGCGTGGAGTGGATCGGGCAGCCCCACGCCGGCAGAGCCCCGAGCCGATGGGCCAGACGGGACAGCGTGGACATACTGGTCAGCAGAGAGGGGGGGTTGGAGTGGGCCAGGATGCTCGGATGCTGGGGCCGGCCCCTATGTGGGTGCCTGGTATTGGCCAGCCACACCAACAACTCTGCCCCCCCCCATACAGGCCACTTTTGATGGCAGTGCAGATAGGGTGTCATTATTCTTAAGCCAGATATTGAGCTACATGGATCTCTACGGCCACCTCTACCCATCGCAATGGGCCATGGTGGTCGCTATCACCACTATCCTAACAGGGGAAGCAGCCGATTGGGTCACTGACCTATATAGCGACCACGCGAAGGAATTGGCAAATGTAGGATTGTTTTTGGAAGCATTACGCTGTCGGTTCGAGGACCAGTCGAGAACTCAGCTGCTGGAGGGTGAACTGGTGGCCTTAAAACAGGGAGGGCGACCTGCTAGACAGTACGTTAAGGAATTCCGTACTGTGGCCGGTTGCCTACGGGCCTGGCCTGAACGTCTTCTAGTGCACCAGTTCCGGTTGGGGCTTGATAGAGAGTTACGACAAGCCTGTGTTTATCGAGGGCTACCGCCGAAGTTGTCGGAATGGTTCAGTGCAGTGGTGGACCTAGACGTTGGCCTGCGGGAATTCCGTACATGGGGAGTAGCCGGTCCTCCTCTCCCTCCTCGGCGTAATCCAGAAGCAAGACCTGGTTCTCGGGGGGTGAGCTCGTCCCCGCCTCGCTCCATTGTACCTGTGGGGAGGGGGATGATCCACTGTTTCCGGTGCAGTCAGTTGGGTCACCAAGCAGCCGACTGCCCCATGCCGCCTGTACCTCCTCCCACCTCCTGGGCTCCACCGTCAGCCGGCAGGGGACGTGAGAGAGCCCGTTCCTCGTCGGAGTGGTCCAGAGCAACTACACCAACGGCATCTCATAGTCCTCGAGCGGAGTTGGAGAACCCTCCCATCCAAGGAAGTGGTCCGGTGGCTTCGGATAGCAGTGACGATGATGCCCCAGTAGACCCTATGGTGAGTGACCCGGTACGCCCGTTCATTATCCCAGTTTTCCTAAGACACCCTCAAACCTCAAAAGCGGTCCAACAGAATGCTCTGATAGATTCAGGTTGTACCCGGTGTCTTATCCGGAAGTCAGTGGCCATGGATTTGGGGTTACGCACATTGAAGTTACAAGCCTGTATTAGATTTGAACAGATGGACGGTTCCCTATTGGGTGGTAAGCCAGCAACAAGGGTAACTGAGTTAGTCCGTTTAGAAATGGGGGAGCATTGGGAGGAAATCCGCTTTGTAGTTGTTGACACGATGGTTGAACCCGTAATACTAGGCCTGGCGTGGCTAGATAAATGGCGACCCAACATCTGGTGGGAGGGGGGTTTCCAGAGACTTCGATTAAGTGTTGGGCCAGAACCAGAACCAGAGGACAGGTCTAGCCAATCAAGGATGCAGTGTGCGGGTTTGGGCGAACCACCACAGACAGGGTACCCTGACGTGTATAAAGATCTAGCAGCTGTGTTTAATGAGGAGGAATGTGAGGTATTGCCTCCCCACAGAGCCACCGATTGTGCCATAGAACTAAAACCAGGTGTCAAACTGCCCAAACCACGCATGTATGCCATGACAAAACCAGAGTTGGAGGAACTCAGACGATACATCGATAAGAATTTAGCTAGGGGTTTTATCCAACCTAGCCGGTCACACATGGCTGCTCCTGTGCTGTTCCGGGAAAAGAAGGATGGGGGTTTACGATTATGTGTGGACTTCCGTAGATTAAACGCTGTATGCGTCGAACACCTATACCCCCTTCCTTTGATGAAGGATCTATTGGCCACATTGTCAACCAGGAGAGTGTTCACAAAACTGGACTTACGAGAGGCCTATTACAGGGTACGCATGAAACCAGACGATGAGTGGAAGACCACGTTTAATTGTCCACTAGGAAGTTATAAATTCTGGGTTATGCCTTTTGGTCTACAGGGTGCCCCAGCTGTATTTATGCAAGTAATAAACAAGGTGTTGCATGAACACCTATATCGGGGTGTCCTCGTTTATCTAGACAATATCTTGATCTACACCAGAACGATGGAAGAACATACAAAATTAGTGCGGCAGGTGTTATCTAAATTACTGCATGCGAAGCTTTTCATTAAGCTATCGAAATGCGAATTCCATTGCACAAAGTTAGATTATTTAGGATATCGCATTTCTGGGGATGGGGTGGAAATGGACCCGAAAAAAGTGAGCACGGTGCTGGAATGGCAAGCACCTACGACATGGAGGCAGTTACAAAGTTTTCTCGGGTTTGCAGATTTTTATCGGCAGTTTATTCCCGCATTTGCTCAAATAGCTCTCCTGTTAACTGATCTGCTCCGCACGAAATCGTCAGGCCTAAAAGCAAAACTGGGACAATTGTTGGTATGGACTCCAGACTGCCAAAGAGCGTTTGAGGGATTGAAGACCATGTTTTCACAAGCTCCGATCCTACCACATCCTGAACCAGCTTTACCATTTATTGTGCAAGCTGATGCTAGCGACGTTGCTGTAGGAGCTGTATTACTGCAAAGAACCATGGAGGGGGAACTATATCCGTGCGCATACACTTCGTGCAAATTTACAATCACAGAAAGGCGTTGGGCTATCTGGGAAAAGGAAGCATTCGCGGTGAGATGGGCACTACTCACGTGGCGACACTTGTTGGAGGGCAGTGGTATTAAGTTTGAAGTATGGACTGACCACAAAAACCTGGAAGCGCTTCAAAGCCCCAGACGGTTGTCGCCGAAACAAGTGCGTTGGGCACAATACTTCCAACATTTCAACTTTGAGTTGAAATATGCCCTGGGGGGAAGAACTTTTTGGCAGATGCTCTATTGCGATTACCTCAGTTTGATAGTAAAAGAGAGGAAGTAGTGCTAGCAATGATGCCCGGAAACCAACAGGTGGCCCGGACGTCGCATACCAAGCCGTCTACCACGTGGAAGGAGGATCTGTGGCGAGAATCAGCTTTAAACACTTGGTTGTTGGAACACAGAACGACGACCCATCGAGACGGCTTTGCTTGGTTGGGGGACAAGTTGTATATTCCCAAATCACTACGACAGTTAGTGCTACATAGATGTCACGATAATAAAACGGCTGACCATTTTGGTTTCCTCAAAACCCTACAACTTGTAAGACGCCAATTTTGGTGGCCACGAATGAGAAAGGAAATTGAGCAGTATGTGAAGAGCTGTAAAGTGTGTGCCATGGCTAAATCTCGACTGGAAAAACCGCTCGGGCTCTTGCAAACCGTAGCGGAACCCACCAGGCCTTGGGATGAGATCACCATGGATTTTATCGTGGATCTTCCAGCAAGTAACGGTAATACTGTGATATGGACTGTGGTTGATCTCTTTTCCAAGCAAGCCCATTTCATCCCGTGCCATGGGTTACCATCAGCCCGAAAACTATCGAAATTGTTCATTTGGCATGTATATCGCTTGCATGGAGCACCTCAGCATATTATTTCAGACAGGGGTGTTCAGTTTACTGCAAAGTTTTGGCGCAGTTTTATAAAAATGATAGGCTCATCACAGGGATTAAGCTCAGGCTTCCATCCAAGTACCAATGGGGCCGTCGAAAGGGCAAATGCTATGGTTGAGCAATATCTGCGTTGTTATGTGTCCTATCAACAGTCCGACTGGTCGGAACTACTCCCGTTTGCTGAAGTAGCGTATAACAACGCTATCCATGGCAGTACAGGGGTCACACCCTTTCAGGTCGTGTCAGGTAAGGAATTCGCTGCAATCCCTGAACTAGATTTACAAAACCAGGAACATGTTTCTCCTGACACGTGGGCTACACGCATTGGGAGACAGTGGCCACACATAAAGGAGGCTTTGGATAAAGCAACTGAAACATATAAGGTCCAGGCAGATAAAAAAAGGTCAGATCACAAACTCTTTGTCATTGGAGATCAGGTGTATCTGTCGACAAAATACCTAAAGTTACGAACGCCTAGTCGCAAGTTAGGACCCAAATACCTCGGATCTTTCCCTGTTATAAAGGGATCCCCTCGACACCCTGACTTACGGTGGATCCTGGTGCTAGAAAACCTTCAGCAGCAAGCAGCTTGTGGGGGTTGGTTGGGTTATTGGGTGGGATCTCATGTTTACACTGGTGGTGGGGGTGAGTAGTGTAATTGCAGGCGGTCGGTCACGCTGCGGTCGGGACAGGCTTTGTGTTCCTGACGCCCTCCGCCTGCCGCTGAGAAGGAGGAGGATGCGGCTCACGCATGTGTTGTGAATGCCATACCCGGAAGGGTGTGTTAACAAGCTGCAAGAGCGGGCGCGATCTTTAAAAGGTGTTGGGAGGCAGCGACTCCCAACGCCGACTTTGTGTATTTTCACATCAAGTTCACTTGTTGTTAGCAGAGCTGATCAGGTGGAATAAAAGATTACAGCAACTGAAACCTGTTGGCAGAGTTCTTCTTCCCACTCTGACTCAGACACGCAATGCAAGTTTAACACCTCTCTTCTACCACCACCACCCCGCCACCACCCAGAAACAGGATCAGCCTGGCACACATGCTCCAGGGCTGAGGTAGGGAAAGGCAGGGCACAGCATTGTACTTGGGGGAGCACGCACGCAGCCTTCCTTTTCCTTGCCACATAAACTCGGGGCTGAAGGGCTTCCTGTTTTTATTATTATTGAAAAAGTTTTCAATTACAAATTTTTCCCCCTTTCCCCCCCTCCTCCCTAACCCCCCCTCACCACCCCATCCCCCCTGTGACTTCTTCCAAGAAAAAACCTAATACATAACAGATTATATAATATTTTACCATCCCCTTACTCCCTCCTCCAAATACTGACCCTTACTTCTAATGACGTTATTAATATTATTACTTCCCCCTCTTACCATGCACTTCAAAATAACATTGTACTATAACACTGTATAACTTCTGATTTAACACAGTAATATTATTATAACTCCCAATTTAGCAATAATCTGCCCTTTTTTTCTCCTCCCCCATACTTATGTCTGTATATTAACATTTCAAAACAGCCTTCCACTTTAAAACTATATAATAAATCCTACTTTAACATTTAATCTTTTGTGTATATTAATATAACATTTCAAAGCAGCCTTCCCCATAAATTCTAATTTTACATTTGTTCTACTCTATCCACTTCCTCCACTCCCATAAATATATCTCTTAAGCATCCCTTTTCTTAATCTATACAATCAATACACTAGCCTGTCTCCACCCACTTTCCTACAAAATTACCATACACAACAATTCTTAATATCTTTGTTCTTCTGCCCACCTACTAAAAAAATATTCCCTTATATAGATAAAATCCATGACTTTAAACTTATAATCCATATAATATCTTCTTTGATGTCTTTCCACTGGATTGCTGACTCCATCATCCGTATTAGGGTAACATAACATCCCAGTTGCAACAGAATATTCAAAATCCTCAGTTATCATCTGCCCCCATCAATAATGAATATCTTCATATATATAAAAAAAGAAAACAACCACCCGAGTGACTTTATAATTGTATTCCATATAATGTCTGTAATAGTGGCTTTCTTCAGGATTATTAATTGCCATCGTCATAATGGGGTAACAGCCAGATCTTCTGCATGCCCCAGCATAACTCTCTTGCCTTATAGCTCAGCATAGATATAATACATTAATCAATAAAAAGAAAACCAAAATAGATAATTCCAATCCAACAATTTAAGGCCCTTTTCACATCCCAAAATTACGGCATTGCAGAGGTCTGTCACTCTCCTCAGGATAATATTAACCACTACTTCGCCTCACCCATCGTTTCATATATTCAGTCATATATTTTTTTAAAATAACTGGCTTCGCTGTTGCTTAATTTAGAAGTTTTTGTTTTTGTGAGACCTGTTTCTTTTTTTCCTTTCTTTTTGCAGGTTTGATCTCCATCCTAATTTCCTTTCTGCAGGTTGTATATCAACTGATCGGTTTTCATTCTGATTTATGACTTGATCTTGTTGGTTTTGCTTTTGTGACTCATATTTCTTTTCTATAAGTTGTGTATCAACTAGTTGATTTCCATGGTTGTCTGTAAATTGATGAATCATCACGTTAGAATCCGATGCCACTTCTCTCTTATTTATAAATAATCCAGCTGAGGTGTCTGAAGAATCCAAAGGCAATTCATCTACAGAGGCCTCTGTAACTCGATATTTTTCCTTTATTTCTAACTCCTTTGGCTTGTCTTGTGTTGTGCATAAAGATGTTAAGTTCATTTTTAAAGTTTTTTGATAAAATTCTTCCGCTTTTTCAACAGTATTTAATTGATATCTTTCTCCTTGATATCTCAATGTTATACCAACTGGAGCATTCCATCTGAATAAGATATTTCTTTTTTTAAGCTCAGCCACCAGAAAACCAAATTTCTTTCTTTCCAATAACATCTTAGGCGGTAATTCTTTGTATATCCAAATCTTCCTTCCAAACAGTTGCAAAGTAGACTTAAAAGATTTTTGCACAATATTATTTCTTATCTCTTTATCTGTAAAATAAATCACCACATCTCTAGGCAATTGCCTTTGCTTTGCAATCCAGGAGTTTATTCTATAGACTCTATCGATCCTACAAAATACCTCCTCAGGATGAACCTTTAAAATCCCAGCCAGAACTTCAGAAGATATTTTCCTTAAGTCATCTCTGTTATTTTCCTGTAATCCTCTTAGTCTAATCGCATATTCAGTAAAATTATATTGCATCATTAAAACTTTCTTTTCAATCCGTTGTTGTATGTTTTCTACATTACAAATCTTTGGATCAACTTCCATTTTAGGTTTTTTTTCTAAACTATTGTCTTGAATATTTATCAAATCATTTTCAATTTTTTGTGTTTTATTGTCCAAATTGTCCTCAATTTCCTCCATTTTAGACTCTAATAGATTAATATTTGTATCCAACTTGATCATAAATTCTGAGAAACCATTAGCCATTTTTGTAATCTTTCGTTGCAAAATATCAAACTTTAATTGCACCAATTCTTTAATTTCCTGCTTAAATTTCTCAAAGTTCTGATTCATAATCTCATCCCTTCTTACAATCTCCTCCAGGAGAAATTCTATTATATTAAAATCAGTTTTCTGAGACTGTAGGTTAAGAACTTGTTCATATAGTTTGTGGATGGGGGAATCCCCCCCCCCACAGCTTGTTTGTCTGGCTTTGTAAGCCTAAACACCATATTTCCACACAGGCAAACTTTTTAGGAAAAAAAAAAAAAAGCAAAGTAAAGAAAAAAAAGCTTCTTTCCAAACGAGATCAGTATCAAATCAAATCTCCAGGAAAGAGAAAACACAAAAGTGGAGCTTTTTCTTCAATTGTAGCCAGGAGTATTTATTCCACTACTTTGTGACTTAATAAGAAACGGAAGGACTTTCCCTTTTCAGCTTCCCTGCTCAAACTTCGGCAATCGCCATTTTAAAAGTTCTTTTTTACTTTGTTCCATATCCTTTGCAAAATAAGTATAAATACTTGCGATTTAGGGTCACAGGTCCAGGTCCAGATCTCATCCTCTTTGCTTAATCTGTTAATTATCTTGAAAAGCTTGTTTTCGTAGCCTTGCTCTGCAAAAATGCAGAGGTCTCCCAACGCCCGGAGCAAACGGAGAGTGATATAGGGAGCCTCATCCGCTCGCCCCCAAGAGTAAAAAAAAACTCTGGGGGCTTCGCGGAAAGCTCTACCTACACTCTCCTGCTCTATCTCACATTTCCTCCTGGAAATGGAGTTTTTCGAGCTGCCTTTCCGTTGCAAAGGCGGCTCTTTACAGGCGATGGGGCTGGCGGTCCCAAGGGACCGTCTGGCGGCTATGAGAAGCAAACCGGAAGTCTCAAGAGCTTCCTGTTTGACCCCTCCCAGCACAGGGCTCAATTCCACACTCACCTCCCCCACTCACCACTCTGCTTTCGGCCTAGCGATTTTAAAAGGAATATATTAATATATTCCTTTTAAAATTGCGTCCCTGGCCACTCATCTTAAAGGCGCCTCACCCCACCCCCGCCGCCCCGGGAAGGGGAGCAGGTGCCTCGGCTGCTCCAGATGCCCTGGAGACCTCAGACTGGCCTGTCCGAGAGGTACAACAGGTGAAGTGGTGGGTGGCCCCGGCAGGCTCGGAATGGCAGCATCTGGATCCACTCCAGGGCCTTTAAGAGCAGTGGAAATTGGCCATCACGCCGCGCAAAACCCAAGGCAATCTGGGGGCGGCTTCAGCCAACCCGGGCCAGGCAAGGCCAGAAGTGTTGAATGAATTCCCCAACTCCGGTTCAGCCAGCCGGGGACGGGTTGTCAGGTACAGGCTGCTCCGAAAGACCAGGAGCAAAGACACACACACACACAAGCCGCATGCACAGCGGTACTGGTGAGGTTTTTCATGAGCAGCGCAGGAAGCCAGACTTGCTTTCACAGGTACGAAAGCTTCCTACAAATGGAGAAACGCCAGGAGCAAGTGCACGCTTCTTTTTGTGCTTGCTCCTGGCATTTTTTCACTTGGAAGATGGAGAGGAGGAGGAAGAAGACGACGAGGACGACAATCCGGGCGTGTGAAGCAAAGTGTGAAACTCCGCAGCAAGAAGCTCGGGGTGAGTGAAAAGGGGGAGCAGCCGAGCGCTTTGTTTCTCTGGAACCGGTAGTAAAAAATGCTTAAAAAGTAAAAAAAAACAGTTCCCATGATCCCACATCACTCAGCTGATCATCGGAACTTTTTTTTTTTTTTACTTTTTAAGCATTTTTTTACTACCAGTTCTCCAGAAGTAAAACCAGGAAGTAATGACGACCGGGTGGGTGGGCGGAGCCTCGAGCTGCCATCGCTACCTGTTCTCTGAACCACCGGCTGTCATCGCTACCGGATCAGCCGTACCAGTCCGAACCGGGAGCATTTCACCCCTGGCTACTAGCCATTCCTTTGCTTCTCCCTCTAGCCCCCTGGCGATGGTGTCCAGCATGGCTCTGTGCGATGGGTAGAGGTGGCCATAGTGGTCTAGGTGGACTCTAACAGAGTCAAGGAATAGAGCCAGTATTTCACCCTGAATCATGGTGGTTTGTTTATGTTTATGTTTATTTAAATTTATATACCGCCCTTCTCCCGAAGGACTCAGGGCAGTGTACAGCCAAAGATAAAAACATAAAATACAAAATTTAAAACAATTTAAAAATATATTAAACCAATTTGGTCCAAATTAATTAAAAAACCCCTTTAAAAAAAAAACAAATTAAAAAACAATTAAAAGAGCTACGCCAGCCCGGCTTGCTGAAATAGAGAAGTTTTGAGGGCACGGCGGAAGGTGCGTAAATCCGGGATCCTCCGTATCTCCAGGTGCAGCTCGTTCCAAAGGGCAGGTGCCCCCACAGAGAAGGCTCTCCCCCTGGGGGCCGCCAGTCGACACTGTTTGACCGACGACACCCTGAGGAGCCCCTCTCTGTGGGAGCGTACTGGCCGGTGGGAGGCTACCGGTGGCAGAAGGCGGTCTCGTAGGTACCCAGGTCCTAAGCCATGGAGCGCTCTAAAGATGGTAACCAATACCTTGAAGCGCACCCGGAAGACCACCGGGAGCCAGTGCAGCTCACGCAGAAGAGGTGTTACATGGGAACGCCACATCGCTCCCACAATCACCCGCGCGGCCGCACTCTGCGCCAGTTGGAGCCTCCGGGTGCTCCTCAAGGGGAGCCCCATGTAGAGAGTGTTACAGTAGTCCAGGCGGGAAGTGACAAGGGCATGAGTGACTGTGTGTAGGGAGTCCCGATCCAGAAAGGGACGCAACTGGCGAATCAGGCAAACCTGATGAAAAATCTTCCCGGTCACAGCCGTCAAGTGCTCTTCTAAAGACAGCCGTGAATCCAGGAGGACACCCAAGTTGCGAGCCCTCTCCATGGGGGCCAATGACTCGCCCCCGATAGTCAGTGATGGTGCCAGCTGACTATATCGGGACGCCGGAAGCCACAGCCACTCGGTCTTGGATGGGTTGAGCCTGAGCCTGGTTCATTCAGTCCTGCTCCTCCATCACCATGTTGGGCCCCGTGATCCTGCATTTGGTGTGTTTGGCGGGCTCTTTCGGCTCTGGTTCAGAGGGAGGGGAGGGGCCTCCCCCCTTGGGCGGCTTGCCTGTTACGTGGAGGGGCTGCCGGCAGCAGCCTTGGGCTCATTCTCCCTCTGGGTAGTGGAGAAGGGGGGGGCTGCTAGTTCCTGGAGTTCCCTGGGTAGGGGCAAGTTCTACCCTGCTCAGGGTCGCCTGGAGCAGGGTCTCTTCAAATAGTCCGCCATCTGCCATGGTAGCCTGAGTTTATCTCCACGCATCCAAGTTGTCGGGGAGAGGATGGAGGGTCCGGGGCTCAGGAATCCAGGTCGGTTTTATTAGCTTTGGGAGAGTTGGCTTGCTGTCAGGGTTCCGACAGATGCCCTAATTAAATCATGAGCCTCAAGCCAAGCTTCAAAAGAAATCCAGTTATTTATTAGGAGCTTCATGTGGGCACGGACCAGGTGGAGCCAACTCTGACCTTAGTTAATTTGTGCTTTTCCTCTGACACTGTTTCCCCATCCCCCCAATATGTGTCATCAGTCACATTCCCCAACAAAGCAATTTTGTGGCCTGTAAAAGTCACTCCCCTCCCACCACTGTGGGTTTCCATGCAGATGACCTCAGCATATCGGTTGGAATGGGCCTTGTTTTGACTGAGATGCCAGCTCTTTAATGCAGCTGAGAAGTTCGTTTTCCCATCCCCCTTGCCTATGGCAACTCGAGAGCAGGTCAGGGATGCTTTGTGAGTTGACAGTAAACTCTGTAATAAGGCGGAAAATAATCAAAATAAGGAAAGATGATTTAGGCAAAGTCATGCCCCTATCAAGGCCATGCACACCTGTGGCAACCACGCTCTACTTACATAGAGGCATAGCTGTCATCAGGAGGCAAAGGTGAATCATTGGCAAAATAGTCAAGGAGTACATCAAGGAGCACAGTTTCAGGATGCCCATCACAAGAGCCATTGAAATAAACACACTCAATATGATCAGTGCGGCAATCTATACAGAAATAGCAGCAGCATTCACACCAGCATTCACAATCACAAAATCTGCACATGGCAGTGAAAGGTGAAACTAAAGGGAAAAGGCAGGGTGAATAACAAACCAACCCAGCTCATACAATAAAGCTGTGGGAAGAGTCTGGTATTCTCTCCCAAGAGGAAGCACGGGAACACCAGTCAGTGTCCCTGCAGCAGGCAGGAGTCTCTGGATGGGGACAGGAGAAAGGACGAGTGCACTAGACAGTGCCCAAGCCCAAGCCGCACACACAAATATAGAACTCTGTGCGCTGGCTTTGCTTAGAGTCCATCCAACAAAGACTGCATTAAAAGGGATTCAAGAAACACTTCACAAGGTCTGTAGAAACACATACAGTGTCTATGAAAAACCCAACAAAGGAAGAAGTGATAGCAGCAACCTAAAACACACGTACAATTACGAAAGGTACACATATCAATAGAAACCATAAAATGTCAAAGCTTACCACTCGTCACTAATGAAGGGGGGGGCGTGGAATTCCATCCAGTCTCCAACAAGAGCAACATGCAATAAGCAAATAAGTAAATAAACACACGAGGGGCACAACCCCAACCAAGGGTGTGACCCTTACCCAATACAAGGAGGAAATCAGACCCCAGGACCGTCAGCTCCTCCCCGGGTCCAGCACCGACTGTTTTGCCAGTGAGGCATGACACCTTACACAATTAGCCTGTACTTAAAGCAAGTCTGGTTGCAACCCTTCCCTCGCTGCCAAATTAATGAGACAGGCTGAGCTAACTAATTAAACCACAGCAACTTCCCTATCTAACTACTCTATTTCCCCAAAAGGGAACTTCCAGCTTACCTCTGATCCAAAGTAGATTGTGAGTGGTTGGAAGGAGCGGGATGGTTACCTGGGGCCCAATGCCAGGAAGTGGTCAGAAATCCAGCCCCCTTTTCCCGCTGCCCTGCTCAGAGAAAGTCATAGCACCCTCTCCAAAAAACGCTCACCCATCAGCCAGTCAACCCGCCAGCTCCACGCGCCTTCGCTGCACTTTGGCCGAGCCCGGCTGCTCGCTTGAGGAGGGTATCCCCACTCGTGCGCACCCTCCTGGCCCCACAACAGCCAGAACTTTGGTTCATATTGCTTCTCAGGGGCTTGCTATTTTCCACTTAGGCCTTATTGATCCTAATACAGCCATAGGGTATTTTCTTTCTCCCTCACCTCATAGTACCTCAGCCAATGGGAAATGAGGAGGAATGGGTGGCCGGTGTAGGGAATGTATAAAGATGTTGGTTTGAGATGATGAACTTTGGAGAGAACCAAGCTTTGAAAACTTCTCCCCGTTTATTGCAATTAATGAAACAAAAGGTCTTCACTGTGTCTTGGCTGGTTATTGATCAAGCAAGTTTGCCACTGTTTCCGAAGGAAAGTAGCCAGGAGCACATAACATTGCCAACTAACCCTGTTTGGATAGAAGATGATATTGTTATTTTAGTCCTAACACCAGAGGAAGCTGGGAAGATGCAACAGGGATGAACAAGGCTGGGACATTAAAATGGCTAGCAACAGATGCAAAAGGACAGATGTGGAAGAGAAAAGCAATAATAATAATAATAAAGATAATAATGATGATGATGATGATGATGATGATGATAATAATAATAATAATAATAATAATAATAATAGACGGAGAGCATTATAGAAACAACAGAAACAAAGGCAGAATATAAGGAAAAACAGCTGGATGACAGATTAAATGGATGGAAAACCAAAGCTCTGCATGGACAGCACTTGAAAAACATTGAAGGAAAATGTGATAACAGCTTGACATGGACATGGCATGAGAGGAACCATCAAGAAAGAAACGGAAGGTTTAATACTTGCTGCTCAAGAACTACAGGAGGCTTCCGGTTTGGCTTCCATCGTCGCCAGACGGTCTTTTGGGACCGCCACCCCCGCTGCCCGTAAAGAGCCGCCTTTACAGCTGAGAGGCGGCTCGAAAAACTCCGTTTCCTTAAGGAAATGTGAGGTGAGCCGGCGAGAGCAGGTAGAGCCCTCTGCAAAGTCCCCAGAGGTTTTTTTTTCTACTCTTGGGGAGGAAGCAGGATGAGGCTCCCTATCCAGCTTGCCGCTGCTCCGGGCTGCGGGAGAACTCTGCGCTTTGCAGAGCTAGACGATGTGACCAACCTAATCAGCGAAAACTAACAGATTGCTTGAATAAGCAGGATGAAATCCGGATTTGGGACTTTAAATCGCAAGTATTTGTAACAACCCTATGATTGATTCTAAGAATGAAGAAAGAATGAAAAGGGGGGGAAAAAGTTTAAAATGATGGCTGGCTGAGGCTTGAGAAGAAAGCTGAAAGCAAAAGTCTTTCCGTTTGAATGGTTTAACTTGCTACAAAGTATCTGAAGCAATAGCGCTGGCTACAAGGGAAGAGAAAAATTTCTGTTTTATGCTTCTTCCTTTCTTAGAGACTTGATATTGATATTGTGTGGAGAGAAGATTTTTTCTTTAAAAAGAGTCTGTTTGTGTGGCAGGATGGCGTTAAAACTGATAAAGCCAGACAACCAAGTTGTGGGGGGGGGCTCCCCCATTGATAAATCACAAGAGCAATTTTTGAGCTTGCAGATGCAGAAGAATGGTTTTAAAGTTTTAAAGGAATTTGTTGTGGAGGAGTTGGCAAGACATGATGAGATTATGAACCAGAATCTTGAAAAATTTAGACAGGAAATTAAAGAGTTGGTTCAACAAAAGTATGATAACCTGAAGCAATATATTATAACAGCTTTGAAAAGCTTCTCAGAAGTAATTCTAAAGATGGATAAAGATATCAATTTAGAAATAGACTCTAAAATGAAGGAAGCTGATTATAAGATTCATAATCTGGATAATAAAATACAAAGAATTGAAAATGATTTGACAATGATTCAAGAAAACAGCTCAGAAGTAGAGTCTAAAATGAAGGAAGCTGATCACAAGACTTACAATGCAGATAATATAAAGCAAAGGATTGAAAATGAAGTTACAATGATGCAATTTAGAACCATGGAATTTGCGATCAGAATGAGAGGAAAACAGGAAAATAACAGGGAGGACCTGAGAAAGATGTCTGCTGAAGCTCTGGCTGTGATCTTAAAGGTCAGCTCTGAAGAAGTATTTTGTAAGATTGATAAGGCCTACAGAGTAAATTCTTGGGTGGCAAAGCAAAGACAATTGCCTAGAGATGTGGTGATTTATTTTACTGATAAAGGAATAAGAAATGATATTGTGCAAAAGTCTTTTAACTCCACTCTAGAAATGAATGGAAAGAAGATCTGGATATATAAAGAGCTGCCGTCCAAGATGTTAAAAGATAGAAAAGACTTTGGATTTTTGGTGACTGAGCTAAAGAAACAAAACATCCCATTTAGGTGGGATGCTCCAATTGGTATAATATTGAGATATCAAGGAGAAAGATATCAATTAAACACTGTTGAAAAAGCGGAAGAATTTTACTACAAGGTTTTTAAAATGGGCCCAACATCTCCACGTATGTCATCAGTGTCAGGAATACCGGAGGGGGATAAAGAAAAGCAAAATGAAAAAGAGATTGAAACTCAGGCTAAGCAGATGGAGATGGAGGTAATGGAAAAACGACAAGTTATAGAGGGCTTTTTGGATGAGCCGCTTTTGGATTCTCCTTCAGAGGCTATAGCTGGATTACCTATAAATACAAGAGAGGCGGCTTCGGATCTTGATTTGATGTCTTATCAAGTTAAAGACCAGCATGTAACTCAATCAGCTGATATACAAGTCCTAGGAAGGCAACCAGGATGGAGATCTAAACCACAACAAGTTAAGAAAAGAAGAAGCAGGTCCTACAAAACTAAAAAAATTTAAACTACAATTCTTTTTTAGCCAACAGATTAATGCCAGTTATTTAAGAGATGATTAAATATAATAAGCGGGACTTATAGAAGGCTGATACATGAAAATATAGCTGAGGCAAATTACAGACTTATACTATTTTGAGAAGAATAACAGATCTCTGCAGTGCTGGTGTTTCTGGGATGTGGAAGATGGCCTGTGATTGACCGGATTGGAACTTTCTATTTTGGACTCTCTGAAAAATGGATTACGTATATGTTGAGCTACAAGGCAAGAGAACTATGGAATCGGGGCATGCAGATGTTCTGGCTGTTACCCTAACGTGGTTGTCGGAATTAATAATCTAGACAAAAGACATTACAGAAGATACCATATGGAATATAAATATAAAGTCACTCGGGTTTTTTTTTTCATATACAGAAATACTTATTAATGATGGGGGCAGATGGTAATTGAAGATACTAAATATACTGTTGGAAGCAGGACTTGATGTTACCCTAACATAGTTGATGGAATTAACAATCCAGTTGAAAGACATTATAGAAGATACTATATGGAATACAAATTTAAAGTCATTTGAGGGTTTAATTTATATATGGAAATATCTTTTAGTGATATGGGCAGAAGAATAAAGATATTAAATATATTATGTATGGTAGACCTGTAGGAAAGTGGGTGAAATAAAATTGATATGGAAGGTGATAGGTAACGTTACTGATTGCTTAGTTTAGGAAAAGGGATGTTATGTTTACATATTAATATACTTAAAAGATTTGAGTTAAGAGATATACGTATGGGGGTGGATTATGAGTAGAACAAATACCAAATTAGGATTTATTATATAGTTTCATAGCCAAATGTTGTTTGAAACGTATAGTATGTGGGGGACATAATAATAAAGTTAGAAAGAAATGTTTAGCACATAGGGGGTGGTGTAAAAGGGTGGTAAAATATTATATAATGTGATATTAATTTGGATTTCATCTTGCAGAAGCCATGGGGGGAGGGGAGGGGGAGGGGGGGTTAGGGAGTGGGGGGGGAGGGCGAAAAATGTGTATTTGAAAAACTTTTTCAATAAAAAAAAAGAACTACAAACTGTCACATAAAATGTCTAACCTATATATGTCCTCACTACTCCATGGTCCATCAAGGGTTAACGCTACTACACAACCCATAACTCCCACAATCCCACCTTACCTTGACTCCGCCCCCTGGGTACAAAAGGACCATCCACATGGGCATCAGCCAGTTCCAGATGTATACCTGAGAAGAAAGGACATAGGTCAGTTACTATTGCATACTTGACCCTGTGATATATTTTAAACTGCAAATAAATAAATTGCAACAATTACTACTTTGCATCAAGAGTTATTGGGTTAGATCCTCCCTTTTTGACAAAATGGTAGCAAAGAATGGTTACCCATAACTCCCAGCCATGTCTGAGCAAGCTGTGTACTCAACGAAGAAGAGCAGAGTAAACACCAGAGCGTTTACCAGGCAGATGGCAGCGCAACTAACACCCACCGGAGCCATACCGAAGACCACCCCGACTGGAAACGTGCGGACCATGGACTTGAGCATTCCATCCAAGGGTGAGGAACTGCGGGGAGAAGAAAGTGATGACTGCAGAGACGCATCACTAAAAAATGATGACCTCAGGCAAGCCATACTTAAAATAATGGAGATGCGTGCATCTAACGAGGACCTAGTCGTGAACCTCCAGAGCCTTCTCGAGAGCCATGGAGCAGCGACCAAAGGACCGGAACCAACCCAAGAAGCCACCACCCTGGTAAGAGAAGAGCCACCCCAACCCGGCACGCCAAAAGCAGCTGAATCCATTTTCGCGCCCTTTTCACGGCAGCCATCTTGGAATGGCCAACAGCCAATGGGAGGCCTGAATTCAAACCTCTTGGCACGAACTAGCCCCGAACCCGAAAAAAATAAGGGGCCACCCAAAAATAATGAAGAAAAACAAAAACAAGTCACCAGGAGCTCGCCTACCGAGCTCGAAATAGAAAGGGCCATCGAGATCCTCGCGGCATCATTTGGCCCTGCTTACAAGCCTCCCAGCCTTCCTCCAGGCCTCGGAGTGACACCCGAGGCCCGAAGAAACAACCAAGAGTCCACTGAAGCTGAGACACTGACCGCGACGCACCAGAGGGACGCGACACTGGCCACCACCAACAAGACACAGCCACCTGCCATCAACCCACCGATCCCATGGCGCACCGCAAATCGACTGGCACAAGACCTGAGGCCCAGGGCCTAAGCGGACTACTCACCAGCACCGAGACCTCCGCCAGGCTTCTTGGCCCGCTCCACGACCAGCATCTGCAGACCGGAACCGTTCGCCGTGACCACCGACCAGCCGATCTTCTGGATGCCCCATCCGGCGAACGCGAGTCTTCCGGGCCTCCCGACGATGACCGACGACAATCCCACAGCCCAGGACCAGTTCCGGACTTCCACTGCCCAGCTCCGGGCCCCCAGGGGTGAGTCCGACCTTCACCTGGCAGGGCTGGGCCTAGCTTCAGGAGCCGCGGCCGCGAGCTCCTCACCCGACGAATCCCAGTGCAGAATGAGCTTCACGCATGCCCAGTTCGCCCCTGTTGAAAATGGAGAAAAAAAAATGAATGCTTGTTTTTTTAACCTGTCAGCCTGTATACCAATCCCTTACTGTGAGTTCCCTCATATCCAGGACCATGGACAGCTGCCTTTTGTAAGTAGCAGTTCTCACAATTCTGGGACTTTACCCAATGGCTTTCCCAAGCTCCAATTAGATGGGAAAAATCTCCTGGAGTGGAGCCAACAACTCCAAATAGTATTTATGAGGGAGAATGTACTTTTTCTGATTTCTAAGCCACCCAGTAAGCCATGGTCTTTTGAGATTGATTGTATGCACCACAAAGCGTTTTGTTTGTTGTTAGCAAGCATATCACCCACCATGTATCCCAGTATAGGTAACCACCTGACCGTGTATGAGGTCATGCAGAAACTCTATGGCTTATTCTACAGTAGAAGCAGGGCCACCACCACAAGAATATAGAGGGATTTTCACTCAGCCAGGCTCAGGCCAGGGGTGTCCATGACTGAGCATTTATTAAAACTCAATGCCACCAGGGCTGAATTAATGCAGAGGGGTGAGGCCATCACAGAGGAAAGCATGATGAGTATAATTATGAATTCACTGGATCCCAGCTGGGATAACTTTGTCACACAGCTAGACAGCCTAAGTATAGGGCACATATCATTAGATAGTCTCACCAACAAATTGGTTGCAGAAGACAGTTTAAGAAAGGACCGCCACCTGTCCAGAAAAGACCACAGACCCATAAAAAGGGTTGAGTTCCAGGACAGAATGAATAGCATCCCTGAATGCTTCTCATGTGGTTCCAGGAACCACTTTAAGAGGGACTGCCCCAGAAATACTAGGGATAGGGGGTATAATGAGCGCAGGGGAAGGCCTGAACCCAGATGAAGGTACCAAAGGGGGCAATCTCCAGACCACAGACCCACACAGGAACGAGGGCGTGGGTGGTCTCCCAACCCCAGACGAGGTAGAGAGCGCAGGGACAGCTCCCGAGACAGTAACACAGGATCTGTCTATGGCTTTAGGTATGGGGAACCAGCTCTCAGTCAGGAAGACAAGAGGAACATTTGGCTCATAGACTCAGGGGCCACCAATCACACCACATACAATGATAAATTGTTCACCACTTTCACTGAGGTGAATTTTGAGATAAAGGTAGCCAACCAGAGCAGCGTCAGGGTGATTGGGAAAAGAAACGTACACATCCCAGGGATAGGAGAAATAGAGGGGGTGTTATTCGTACCCAATATACCATACAACGTACTGGCTACCATAAAGTTAAGTCGTGACACCAACATTGAGATGGTATTCAGAGAAGGTAGCGTACACATGTCCTGCAATGGAGAAAACATTGGGGAAGTAACTATACATGATGGCCTACCATACTTCATGCCAAACGAGAGCGATCAAAAATGTGTAAACACAAACATGGCCAGTGAGGGAAGGGAGGACAGAGAAACTGAGGGGGTCAACCAGAAGACCACCAGCTATAAGTCATCCAAAGGTGCCAAGATTTCCCTAGGGAAACCCGTTCACGATAACTGCGCTCACCTCCTCCATAGGAGATTAGGCCACATTAGTTTCCCAGTCATCAAAAGGATGTTTGAATGTACTGAGGGATTGAAAGTAAAGAGTTGTGAAAATTACCTTGAGTGTTCTGTCTGTAAATGCTCAAAGATCAAAGCTAGGCCGAGGCCAAGGAAATCAGGGCGGACTACTAACTCCACTTTCCAATTAATACACATGGACCTGGTAGGGCCACTGAAACCATCTATTAGATACAGGGAGAGGTTTTTCTTAACCATTGTGGATGATTTTAGCCGCTACGGTTTTGTATACACACTTAAACACAAAAATGAAGCATTCCAGAGATTCAAAGAATTCTATAAGAGGGTGGAGGTTCAATATAACACCAAGATCAAACAGATAATGACAGACCGCGGTTCCGAGTTCTTGTCTAGGGACTTTTCCAAATGTTTGAAGGAACGCAGCATATTGCATTTCAACTCCTCCCCTTTTTTGGCCTTCCAAAACGGTGTGGTACAACACAAAAATGGTATCCTATAAACCATGATGAGATGTGTTCTGGAAGATGCAGGGATGGGCCAAGCCTTCTGGTCAGAAGCTCTCCATTACTCGAATTATACATTAAACAGGTTATGGTCCAGCGTAATTGACAAGACACCATATGAGATGATGCACAAAAGGAAGCCCAACCTGGCACACCTACACGTGTTTGGCGCCCCAGCAGATGTACATATACCCAAACAGTTAAGGAGAAAAGGAGACAAGGTCTCCAAGAGACTAAGGTTCATGGGGTACGAACCAGGAACGAAAGTCTTCAGATTCATAGACAGCAACAACAAATTTGTGGTGTCAAGATCAGCAGATTTTCATGAACACTCCAACTGGTCTAAACTGCACTCCAACGACATCTTCCTTGGGGGAGACATATCCAGACACGAACAGAAGGAAAGGGACCAGGGCGCAGACAAAGTTGATGATACCAAAGCCCTCAGACCCAAACACCATGGACTCAAGATTGAAGAATGGAAGGAAGGACATCCCACACTAAGCTTCGACAAACTCACAGACAAAGAAGCCGAATGCCTACATGAGACAGACACACCACCGGACAGGCCAATCAGGGCAAACAGAAATAAGAAACCAAAGAGATTTGAGGACTATGTCATCTTGATACAGACAAACAACATCACCCCCAGCTCATACGATGAAATACTCAAGCTTCCTCAAGAAGAAAAAGAGAAGTGGGAGCAGGCCATGGAAAGGGAGATGAGGAGCCTTAAAGACCTACAAGTGTACACACCAGCCAAAGCGCCGGATGATAAAAAAATCAATTGGGACTAAATGGGTATTCAAGATTAAACCACTGGAAGATAATAAGGTATTGTACAAAGCAAGACTGGTTGCCCAAGGCTTTGCTCAAAAATACCCAGAGGACTACACAGATACCTACTCCCCCACAGTCAGGGCCGAGAGTGTCAAGAGCGCCCTAGTCATAGCTTCCATACTAGGAATAGGGGTATATCAGTTTGATGTACAAACAGCATACCTGCATGCTGATTTAGACAAGAAAATTTATGTCAAGGCCCCACCCGGAATTAACGATGGGAAAGGTAGCACTTGGCTCCTGAACAAAAGTCTATACGGACTCAGGCAGTTGGGCAAAAGATGGTATGACTGCCTAGCCAGGGCCCTAAAATCAATGGGGTTCACAGCCATCTCAGCAGAGAAATGTTTTTTCACAAAAAGGGAAGAAGGGTCAATTGAGAGTGTCCTTGTTTACGTAGACGATATATTATACATAGGGAAGGAGAAATCCAGGTGTGATAGTTTTGCTGCTGAATTAAGGAAGCATTTCTCACTAAAATCATTGGGAACAGTAGATAAGTACTTAGGGGTTCACATAATCAAAACAGACAAGGGTTTCAGACTCTCCCAAAAGGAGAAAATCATAGAGCTATTACACAAATGTAACATGTCAGAAGCCAAACCCAGCGAAATCCTCATGCAACCGGACTTCTTAAAGAATATGTATAATGAAGCAGAGCCATTCACAGATAACAAATTATACAGATCTACCATAGGATCACTACTATACATAGCCAATTGGACAAGGCCCGATATTGCATTAGTAGTCAACCTACTATCCAGACATGTCAGCCAACCCACTGTCTACCACTGGGAAGCCATCAAGAAGCTACTCAGATATTTAAAATACAGTGCTGATGCTCACTTATGCCTTGAACCTGACATATCCAAGGAACCAAAACTCATGCTACGCTGATGCCGATTGGGCAGGGGACATCAAAAGCCGGAAGAGCACTTCTGGCTACATCTTCTTCCTCAACAACAGCCCCATACACTGGTATACAGGTAAACAAAAACTAGTAGCCACATCCACCACCGAGGCAGAGTTTGTCTGTATGTCCAAGGCCGTCAATAACCTAACCTGGTTCGATGACCTACTCAATGATATTTGGACAGAACCATTGTACCCTATAGTAATCCATGAGGACAATAAAGCGGCCATCGAAATATCAAAAGCCGACGTTGTTGGTCAAAGGTCACGCCACATTGATATAAAATGCAAACACGTCAGGCAACTCTCAGAGATCGGTTTCATCAGAGCCATACATTGCGACACCGAGGAGCAAACAGCAGACATACTCACCAAGCCATTACAGCAAAAACAACACGCATACCTTATGTCAAAATTATGTGTTTATATGTAAACCATATGTGTATCAGTTAGACATTTAGAGGGGGTTTTGTCACGTAAAATGTCTAACCTATATATGTCCTCACTACTCCATGGTCCATCAAGGGTTAACGCTACTACACAACCCATAACTCCCACAATCCCACCTTACCTTGACTCCTCCCCCTGGGTACAAAAGGACCATCCACATGGGCATCAGCCAGTTCCAGATGTATACCTGAGAAGAAAGGACATAGGTCAGTTACTATTGCATACTTGACCCTGTGATATATTTTAAACTGCAAATAAATAAATTGCAACAATTACTACTTTGCATCGAGAGTTATTGGGTTAGATCCTCCCTTTTTGACACAAACTAATGCCATGAAAGAGAAGATACCAAAATCCACTGACAATCCAAACTGCCGAAACTGTTTCACACTTGTGAGTGCAGCAAAATCACGCAAACTGATTACAAAGCTAGGCATGATTGAGTTACTAAATTAGTCCACTGGTCATTATGTAAAAAATACGCCCTACCTGTATCATGGAAGTCATGGGAGCATAAAGTGGAAAAAGTTACCGAAAATGAGATGGTGAAGATCTTGTGGGACTTTCGAATACAGACGGATCATTATTTGAAACACAACACGCCAGATATCATGGTTGTCGAGGTTGGAAGCATACAATTTATTGATATCGCTGTACCAGGAGACACCAGAGTCGAAGAAAAAGAACTGGAAAAAATCACGAAATAGCACGACCTCGCCATCAAAACTACATGGTTATGGATGAAGCATGTAACAGTGATACCCATTGTCATCGGGGCACTTGATACCGTGTCCAAGAATTTTACAAAACACTTCAAGAAATTGCAGCTTCCTGCAATAACACCAGCGGAACTGCAAAAAACAGCACTACTTGGGACATCATATATTTTAAGAAGATACTTGGTTGATACCTAGGATGCTGGCAGCAACCCATTAACACCAGTCAATGATATTTGTGACACATTTTTAAATGTCCAGTTGACTGAGTTTCATGTTTCATGTTTAATGAATAAAAGAGATAATAATAATAATAATAATAATAATAATAATAATAATAATAATAATAATAATAATGAAACAATGATTAAGGAAGTAAATAAAGGAGGCCTTTTAAAGACAACTAAAACAAAAGCAGAATATAAAAAAGAAGTAATTGAGCAGCGAGCTGAAAATTGGAAAAGCAAAGCTCTGCATGGCCAATACTTGAAAAGTATTGAAGGCAAAGCTGACCAGAAACTAACTTGGAACTTGGAAGCAAATCTCCTCTGTGGGGAGGTGTCAAATCTCCCCTTTTTGCTTGCGTCCGCAGAGTTTTTAACGCAGCTGCAGATTTGAACTCTCTCAACTTCCCATGATCTCAAAGGATGCCCTGGCTTTCCTTATCACCCATAAGTCAGTCCCCCGATCTTTTTCCAACCCGGCACACTGAGGGCGGCGGTCCTCTAATAGTAGATTCGCTAATACATTTTGGGTTTATTTGTAGAATTCTGCTGGAATTCCATCCGGTCCTGGGGTTTTATTGTTCTTTTGTTTTTGAATTGCCCTTTTTAACTCTAAAATCATTATTTTCTCATTTAATGCTTCCTTTGTTGGTTCCGGAAGTGTAGGGAGATTTCTCTTCTGTAAGTAACATTTAATATCCTCTTCTTCTGTTTTCTCCCAACGGTATAGAGTTTGGAAATATCTTAAAGCTATAGGTTTTTACCCCCTTCTGATAATGTATAGTTCCTTCTTCATCCGCTAGCTGCTGTATTAATTTTCTGTTTCTTTTTTTAATTTGTAGGCCTAAAGTGGATTGATGGGATTAAGTCCCTGCTCTCAATGCCTACGTGCCTACGTGACATTGTTGAATGAGAGGACTGATGGGATTAAGCCCCCGCTCATGGTATACGTGACATCTCACCTTTCCTGAGCTACCCCGGCAGGACCAAGGAAGTGGGCATGTCATACCCATATATGGTAATCATGTGTACATCCGGAAATGAATATACTGACTGAAAAGAATATAAACCTGTATGTAACAACCCCTCAGGGTTCAGACTTTGCTTGAGCTACCGCTGCTGAACCTTGCACAATAAACCTTTCCTTTCCATAAAGAGCTGGTGTGGTCTCTTTTCTATAACATTATCTGGCGAGCCAGCCAGGACTCACCAGGCGATTTTTCGCTCCGGACGACCAGGACCCCGCGGCGGTGGAGGGATCCCTTGCCCAGGTACCTCAAGGCGCCACGAAGTCATTTACTTCAGAGAATTAACTCCTCCGTTAAGGTTACAAATGGTAACAATGCTTTGGTTGTTGGGGAGGGCACTGTCTCTGTACCAGGGCTGGGCAATGTCGAAGGTGTATTACATGCTCCCTCTATAGCCAATAACCTGCTAAGCATAATCAAGCTATGTGATGATGGCAGGGTGGAGGTATTGTTTTGCAAAGGGGGAGGTCATGTCACTCAAGACAAAAGGGTCATTGGGAATGTTACCATTATAAATGGTTTGCCATATTTCTCCCCCAAGTACCCAGCCACAGGAGACAGCTCACAGGGTGCCATCCCAGAAGGGGCCTGCACGCAGAGAGAGAGAAAGGCTCCACAGCCAGCTCCCAGGCTGTCAAAGATGCACAAGACTGAGGCAGTTGTGCCCACGCCGCCTCAACCAGTACCACGGCCTTCCAAGGCCAATGCGGGCAAGAAACCCGAGCCTCAGCATGCACCTAAGGCAGGTAAGCCCAAAGAAGGGCCTAAAGTGCCAGCACTACTCAAGGCAACCATAGCCAAGGGGGTGTCAGTGGGAAAGCCGCTGCATACTAAATGTGCCCACCTCTTACATCGGAGGTTAGGCCATGTGAGCTTCCCAGTGGTTAAAAGGATGGGGGAATTCGCTGAGGGGCTTCACCTCCAGGATTGTGAGGTGTTTCTGGACTGTGCCATCTGTAAGAGGGCAAAGAGGAAGGCTGCCCCAATACCTAAGGTGTCACAGCGTAAAACCCAATACCCATATCAATTAATACATGTTGATTTGGTTGGGCCATTTACACCGTCCCTAGGAAAGAGGCAGTATTTCCTCACTGCCGTTGATGATTTCTCACGGTATGGCCATGTGTATACCCTCACGGAAAAGTCTGAGGCCTTTGACGTCATAAAATCACTGTATAACTACGTCAAGACCCAGCGCAAGACCAGGATCGCGCTGTCAGACTTCGATGCTATCTCAAAATAAATGAATTTCCAAACTGCCAATCTTTAAGGAAATTTTCTCTTTATTCGAGTACAGCAACCGGATCATGGCTCGTGCGGTCAGGACTGACCTTTGCCCCCCAATCCCTCCCTTTCCGATCCCCAATTCTCTGCTTCTCATTGGCTATCTTCCAAGTCACTCTCCTGACTCCTTTTCTCGTCAGTTCACAGGAATTTTTCCCCCCTCTTCATTTCCAAGGAGACCGAGCTTCAAAGGGATTTAGCAGGCAAAAGTTCAGGCTTTATCTCCCTTCTCTATGTCAGCGCTGAGACGCTGACATCCGGCCCCTCTCCCTTCACTCTCCCAGTGAGGCCTGCGCAAGACAAACAACAAGTTTAGTACCTTACCCCATCTGAGGGTGTGTCCCACCCCCTCCCGGCTTGTTCGGGTGATCCGCATGGAATTTAGCTATGAGGCGGTCAGCTTGGATGTTTGTGCTCTTCACCCAGGAAGCTTCTGACAAGGGGTAACCCTTTCACTTAATTAAGTATTGGAGGCGCCCTCTGTGCCACCTCAAATCAAGAATTCGCTGTACTTCATAGTGGGTCTGGCCTCCAACAATCAAGGGCCCTGGGGGATCACGTGGCACCGGCCTTAAAGTTGACCCTACCACAGGCTTCAGGAGGCTACTGTGAAAAACGGGGTGTATCCTCCCTAGTAACCAGGGCAACTGCAATTGTACTGTGACCGGGTTAATTATTTTTACTATTGGAAATGGTCCTATGAATTTCGGCCCGAGTTTTCTGGTTGGGAGTCTGAGTCTTAAATACTTGGTGGAGAGGTAGACCTTCTCCCCTACTTGGAACGGCCTCTGGGGGGCTCGGTGCTTATCTGCTTGTTTCTTATAAGACCGTGCCGCCTTGTCTAATGCCCTCTTGACATTCTCCCAGGTTTCTCTCAGCATTGCCATCCATTCGGTCAAGGTAACTGAGAAAGGAGGCTCCCTTGGGTACTCTGGCATGGGGACAAAATCGATGCCGCTCACTATCTTAAATGGGGTTAGTCCTGTACTACTGTGGACAGCATTGTTATATGCGACCTCCGCAAACGATAAGAGGTCCGCCCAGTTCAATTGTTGGTAGTCAACGTAGCACCTCAGGTACTGCTCTATCATGGCATTCAATCTCTCTCCCCCCCCCATTGGTGCTCGGGTGAAACGCTGAGCTGAGGCCTTGGGATGATCCTATGGATCGAAGGAATTCCCTCCAGAACTTCGCTGTAAACTGGACACCTCAATCGGAGATGATTCTTCTGGGTACTCCGTGCAGGCGGTAGATGTGTTTTACGAACAGTTTGGCCAATTGGCGGGCTGAGGGTAGTCCGCTGCAGGGTATGAAATGTGCCTGTTTGGAGAATAAGTCTATTACAGTCCAGATCACTGTGCTTCCGCTGCTCCTCGGCAGTTCGACTATGAAGTCCATAGCAATCTCCTCCCATGGCCTTGACGGTTCAGCTACTGGCTGTAGCAGCCCCGGGGGCCTTCCTGGTCGGGTTTTCATCGTGGCACAGATGGTACAACTTTTTACATAGCTGTCTACGTCTTTTCTCATGTGGGGCCACCAAAACTGTCTCTGTGCTAAATGCAGGGTCTTTAGGAAGCCAAAATGTCCTGCTGGTTTGACATCGTGACTCCTCTTTTTTTTTTTTTATTGCAAAAGTTTTACAATTACATTTTCACCCCATTTTTCCCCCCAACCCACCCCATACTCCCCAACCTAACCCTCCCCAACCCCCCCTAACCCTCCCCCCCTGACTTCCATAGAATATAATCCCATCAAAATCCCCTTTTTATAAAACCTGAACCCCTCAAACCCCCATATAATTTTTCATCTTCACAAAATTCAAATATTTCTATTTTTATATAATACTTTCAATGAAAAACTATTTGATACTTCCTAGTTTGATATTTGTTCTGCACATAATCTATCCATTTTTTCCATTCCCATTCATAAGTCTCTTCAAATGATTCCGGTGCTTAAAAGTGATAAACAATTGAAAGAATGGCAAAGGGGACTGAATAAGTTTGTCTGGAACGAGAAAAAACCGAGAGTGAAACTGAAAATTATGCAAGATGTTCCAGAAAGGGGAGGTCTTAAACTTCCAAATCTACAGTTATTGTCAGCCTCAGCTTTTCCTGCTTCAGCTGCCATAAGAAACGGGGGGAGGGATTAGTTATGGAGCAAAGGGGGGGAAGGAGCAGGAGATGTTTTTTTTCCTTGTAGGATGTGTCTTCATGAGAAACGAAAGTAGATCTTCAAAGGGAGACGGCTGACTAACTGCCCTACATTCCTGATGAATGACGCTGCCAGACGTGTTGCCACCTGACCTTTGGAAGACCTTTGGATTGGCTGATGATTTATGAACACGAGGGGGGGGAGAAGCTTAGTAGATGCATTTCGCGCGTTTTGCTCACTTCCAGCTTTACCTGGGTTGCTATCATTTCATATTCAGTAAAAGTACTAAATTCTTCAAAATGCTTGAGTTTGGGGTTTTCTTTCCTGGATATTGAAAGAAGCATACCTGACATTAAGCTGGAAGACACAACCAGTCATCCCGGACAAAAACCGAGGCGACTGTAAATCCAAAATATGTCAGATCGAGGGAGTGATGGAGAAGAGAAGATGGGGGCAGCCAGTTCAACCACCCTCCAGTCGGAAAAGGAGACTGCAGAATGGTTGGAAAGACTCCGTTTGGAGACGGAAGAGGCTAGATGGTCAAAGGGAGTGGGGAGACTGCCGGACTGGGGAGAGGAACCCCGGGGAGTGACAACTTCCAGACCCCAAAAAAAGGAGGCAGTGTGGATGCAAGAACAAAAGGAACGTCTCATGATAGACCAAGCCTTGCAACTTATCCGTGATGTAGAAGAAAGCAGAAGAAACCGTGAGTCTTTTGGAATTCCTGGGGAGAAGGGGAGAGAAAGCCCCAGGGGGGAGCCAGGAGAAACAGCCTGTGGGGGAGAGGAAGAGTTTGAGGAGGGAGCATCCCAGACTTCGGCAGCTCGAGGGAGAGATGCAGCCGGCCAGAGAACCCCAGCCTTGCAGCCCCCCCCCCCCCGCAGACGTAAAAAGCCAAAAATCCCCCCCCCTTCCTGGGAAGTTTGATGGGAATCCTAAAGCCTTGGGATTTTTCCTGACCCAAGTGTGAAACCACATGCAGGACTGGGGGGAGGACTACGAAACAGAGGCGGCGAAAGTCAGAAGTGTCGCGAATGCCCTAGAGGGAGTAGCTGCTGAGTGGATGGTGGTTCTCCACAATAACAACTCCCCCTTGCTGAGAAATTACAACCAGTTCATGAGGGCCCTTAGAAGGCATTTTGAAGACCATTTAGCTGAACGAAAGGTGAGACTCAGAATGAAGAGCATTCAGCAGGGCCGGAGGCCGGTGGCAGAGTATATCCAAGAGTTTCGTGAACTGGCACCCTATATGACAGGCTGGTCAGAAATGGCTCTTTTGGAGAGTTTCAAAGATGGATTGAATGAAGAGATATATCGAGACTGCAGGAGCATGGGGGTCCCCGATGATTTGGATAGATGGTACATAATAGCTGAGGATGTGGAGATCGAGCTGAAACGGAGCGAACTCCGAGGAAGGTGGATGGGGGACCAGTCATCCTCTTTCTACCGTAAGGGGGCACCCAAGATGACTGGCGGGAAGACTGAATCCAAACCCAAGTCAAAGCCCTTCACCTGTTTCAAATGTGGGAAGGAGGGTCACCGGGCGGCCGAATGTTTCTCCAAACCACCGCCAAAAGCCACCGGGGCCGGCCAAAAGAAAGGCGATAAAATACCTGCCAAAACCCGCGGCACCGCCCTGAAAGGAGAAGTCGTTGAGTTCACTCCCCGGAACCAGGGTGAGTTGGGAACTCCGACCAACGATGACGACAGCGAGACGGACTCCGACTCCGACACCGACGAACGGGTGAGTCACACGGAAGAACCCTTACTCATCCCCGTAGAAATAAGGGTGCCCTCCACAGGAACTCACGCGCAATTGTTAGCCCTGTTGGACTCGGGGTGCACTAGGTGCATAATTAGCCCCAAAGTAGTGGAGGAAATGGGACTGAGACTGAAAACTTTAAAAAGACCCATTGCATTTTGTCAATTAGACGGGTCAATTGCAGGAGGGGGCCCGGCTAGTTTTATGACCGAACCCCTTGAACTGCAGTTGGGGAATCATGTAGAGAAGCTCAGCTTTATTGTAGCACCTGGCATGGAAAGACCCCTCATTCTAGGACTGCCCTGGCTTCGCAAATGGAATCCACGAGTAAATTGGAAGACGGGGGTCCTGCACATCCGTACGGCAGAACCAACTCCGGAAAAGGAAGCCCCCCCCTTAGGGACGACATAAGGCCAGAAAGGGTGGCAGTAGCCATTAACTATATTGAGGGAGAAGAAAAAATTCCTAAAGAATATTGGGACCTCAAGGAAGTGTTTAGCGAAAAAGCATCAGATGCCCTGCCTCCCCACAGGGCCACTGACTGCACCATTGAAATACTCCCTGGGGTGAAGCTTCCCAAACCAAAAATTTACCCCATGACACCTCGAGAATTGGGGGAGTTGCGGAATTTTATCGATAAAAACTTAGAACAGGGATTCATCGAACGAGCCAAACCCAAGGTGGCGGCGCCAGTAATGTTCCGCGAAAAGAAAGATGGATCCTTCAGATTAGTAGTTGATTATAGAAACATGAACGCCATTTGCGTAGAAAATGTCTATCCCCTCCCACTCATGAAGGACATGTTAGCCCATTTAGGGAAGGGAAATTTTTTTACCAAACTTGATTTAAGAGAGGCATACTACCGAGTGAGAATAAAAGAGGGAGATGAATGGAAGACAGCATTTAATTGCCCACTGGGATGTTTCCAGTTTAGAGTACTCCCTTTTGGACTACAGGGAGCCCCGGCTGTATTCATGCAGTTGATCAACGAAGTGTTGCATGAGCACCTATATAAGGGGGTGTTGGTCTATTTGGACGATATTCTAATTTATTCTGACAACATGGCCGACCATGTAAGACTGGTTCGAGCGGTCTTGAATAAACTCAGAGCAGCTGAACTCTATGACAAACTTTCTAAATGTGAGTTCCACCAAGACAAAATCGACTATCTTGGATATCGTATATCACATGAGGGAATAGAGATGGACCCGGAAAAGGTCCGGGCAGTGATGGAATGGGCCGCACCACGCACCCGTAAACAATTACAGAGTTTCTTAGGGTTTGCAAATTTTTATAGACAATTTATCCCCTCTTTCGCGAAAATCGCACTGCCAATTACAGACTTGCTAAAAACCAAAGGGGAAGTAAAACCCAAACCCTCGAAACCCCTAGAATGGACTATGGACTGTCAAGCTGCTTTCGAGAAACTGAAACGACTGTTTGCAGCTGAACCGGTGCTCAAACACCCCGACATGGAACAACCTTTTGTAGTACAAGCTGATGCCAGCGACGTCGCTGTAGGAGCAATACTCTTGCAAAAGAATGAGAACGGGATATTACAACCCTGTGCTTACACATCCCATAAACTATCAGACACGGAAAGGAGATGGGCCATATGGGAGAAAGAAGCGTTTGCAGTTAGATGGGCGCTGTTAACATGGAGACAATTTTTAGAAGGGGCAAAACACCCTTTCGAGGTGTGGACTGATCATAAGAATCTAGAAGCATTAAAAACACCACGCAAACTATCACCAAAACAGGCTCGCTGGGCCCAACACTTCAAGCGTTTCAATTTCACTTTACGTTACCTTCCTGGTGGGAAAAATTTCATGGCGGACGCACTTTCCAGATTGCCACAGTACAACAGCATCAAGAAGGAAGTGGTTCAACCAATGATCCCCTTGACACAATTAGCAACACCTGTCACTACCAGAGCTCAGCGTAAAGCCGAACCAGAACTCTCGGGGGATTTACTTGAAAAATTGCGAGAAGCTCTAAAAATCGACGAGTGGTTTAAGAATCACTCGAATGAATGCACACTTCATGACGGACTAGCTTGGGTTGGATCGAAATTGTATGTTCCAGCCACTTTAAGGACAATCGTATTAACATATGCTCATGATGCTAAGGCCGCAGGACACTTTGCGTTTGTCAAGACTCTGCATCTTGTTAAGAGACAATTTTGGTGGCCTGCACTTAAAAAGGACATAGAGGCATATGTGGCTAGCTGTCCAGTATGTGCCTCGGCTAAAAGACCTCCAGGAAAATCCCCTGGATTATTGCAAAGTGTGGCTAGACCGAACGCCCCATGGAAGGAAATATCTATGGATTTTATTGTGGATTTACCAGACAGTGAGGGCTGCACTGTCATTTGGGTAGTAACTGATTTGTTTTCCAAACAAGTACATTTCATCCCTTGCTCAAAGATCCCTTCAGCAAAAACCCTCGCAAAACTGTTTATTCGGCAAATTTACCGACTACATGGATCTCCGAAAAGAATAATTTCTGACAGGGGTGTGCAATTTACTTCCAGTTTCTGGAAGGAGTTTTTGAAATTGATAGGTTCAGCACAGGGGTTAAGTTCCAGTCACCACCCTCAGACAAATGGGGCCTGTGAAAGAACCAATGGGGTACTCGAGCAATACCTGAGGTGTTACGTAAATTACCAGTAAGACAATTGGGTAGACTTGTTGCCATTTGCAGAAGTGGCATATAACAATTCTGTACACAGTAGCACCGGATTCACCCCTTTTAAGGTCGCATCGGGCCAGGATTTTGTACCCATTCCCGAGTTACTACAAGATGATCCTCAAAATCCCTCCTTGATGGATTGGATTGAACAGCTAAAGAGCACATGGGCAGTGACTCGGAAGGCATTAGATGAGGCACACCGGGTTCTTAAGGCCCAAGCCGATAAGAAAAGGTCCCCAGCTCACAAGTATAAAGTGGGTGATAAAGTCTATTTGTCTACTAAATACTTACAGACTACCCAGAAGTCCAAAAAGCTGGGGCCTAAGTATGTGGGACCATTTCGTGTGATTAGATTGATTAATCCAGTAACAGTTGAATTGGAATTGCCAAAAACCTTGAGACGAATACATCCTGTATTTCATGTTAGTTTATTGAAACCTGAACACTCATCTCCTTTAAGGGCTGATCAAAGCACCCCTCCAGTTCCCATTCTCATAGAGGGGGAGCAACATTTTGAAGTTAAAGAAATTTTGGACTCGAGAAAACACCATGGTAAAGTCCAATATCTGATTGCCTGGAAACATTTCCCTTTATCTCAGGCTGAATGGGTGAATAAACGAGATGTCCGAGCTCCCAAGAAAGTACAGCAATTCTATACCAAATACCCAGATAAACCATAATTATTGTATATATTCTGTTTCTCTCTCTTTTCTTTCCTTTTACTTAGGAATAACGTCTCTTCTGCAAGGGGGGGCGAATGTCAGCCTCAGCTTTTCCTGCTTCAGCTGCCATAAGAAACGGGGGGAGGGATTAGTTATGGAGCAAAGGGGGGGAAGGAGCAGGAGATGTTTTTTTTCCTTGTAGGATGTGTCTTCATGAGAAACGAAAGTAGATCTTCAAAGGGAGACGGCTGACCAACTGCCCTACATTACTGATGAATGATGCTGCCAGACGTGTTGCCACCTGACCTTTGGAAGACCTTTGGATTGGCTGATGATTTATGAACACGAGGGGGGGAGAAGCTTAGTAGATGCATTTCGCGCGTTTTGTTCACTTCCAGCTTTACCTGGGTTGCTATCATTTCATATTCAGTAAAAGTACTAAATTCTTCAAAATGCTTGAGTTTGGGGTTTTCTTTCCTGGATACTGAAGGAAGCATACCTGACAGTTATATTATGAAGCAGCAGCTCTGACTCAAGCAAGAAATTGGTTTGGAAGAAAAAAGACTGGAATATTGAATATAGAAAGTTTTGACCTTGAATTTGGATGGCATGCTTACTTATTTTATGAAGATAAAGTGGATAAAGTATTTAAAAGTCATATACTTAGAGATTCCTTGATGAGAGTTTGGAAGAAGCACCAATTCAAATGGGATTATAAAATACCGTTATGGCTGGATCTTGGTCATATTATGTGGAATACAAATATAATGTCACTCGGGGGGTTTTTATATAAAGAAGTTCTTTTTACAGATGCGGGCAGATGGCAACTGAAGACATTAGAGACACTGTTGGACGAAGGGATTAATCTAACTTGGTTACAGTATAATCAACTTCAACTGAGATGGAAAGAGGACCAAAAAACTGGTATTATGTTGCATGAGGAAGAACTGGTTAGACATATAAAAGAGAAAGGTCCAATGCATATTAAAAGGCTTTACAATGTTTTGTTAGAAAGGGATTCAGAAACTGAATTGGTTAAAGATTGTATGATTAAATGGGCACAAAATTTTGCAGAACCAGTGATGTTGGAAACATGGGAAAAAATATGGGTTCAGAATGTTAAATTTACACAATCGCAGAATTTGAGGGAAAATTTTTATAAAATGTTTTATAGATGGCATTTAGATCCCAAGAAATTGTCGTGTATGTACCCTAATGTTCAGCCAAAATGTTGGAGATGTGATTGTTTAGATGCTACATATTATCATGTTTGGTGGACCTGTAAGAAAGTTAAGGCTTTTTGGATAAAAATATGGTGGGTCATGCAGAATGTTTTGAAGAAAAAAATTCAATTTTCTCCACAATTGTTTTTACTGGGTATAGTAAAGGGTTTCACATTGGATGAAATTAAGTTGATATTGTATATGATAACAGCAGCGAGATTATTGATAGGTAAATATTGGAAAAATGAAGCTTTGCCTACTATTGAAGAATGGACGTTGAAGATGGCCAGCTTTGCAGAGATGGCGAAGATTTCTGCATATCTAAAAGATCGCTCACAAGAGACTTATGAATGGGAATGGACATCATGACTCCTCTTGAGGACCAAGGTGCGTAAGGCCTCTGGGACATAAAGTTTCGTCCCTCTCCATGCTAGGCCATCTCTCTTTGTCAAGAGATGTTGATTGTCTCAGAACCAGGGGTCCGCCAACGTTTCTGCCTTGAGCCTTGTCATTAGGTCACTTGCGGGTTGCCCCTGCTGGTCTTGATGCTGCCGTCTTGTGGTTACTTGGCCCATTCCTTGGGCAGAGGGGATGATGGGATTCACTATCTGCTCACGTTCACTGTTGTATTGAGGCATTCGGGAGAGGGCATCGGCCAGAAAGTTCTTCCCCCCTGGGATGTGCTTCAGCTCGAAGTTGAAACGATTGAAGTATTGGGCCCACCGGACATTCCTGGGCGATAACTTTCGTAGGGTCTTGAGGGCCTCCAGGTTTTTGTGGTCAGTGCAAACCTCAAACGGTGTCTGGCCTCCTTCTAGCAGGTGTTGCCAGGTTAACAGCGCCCATCTCACCGCGAACGCTTCTTTTTCCCACGCCGCCCATCATCTCTCTGTGTCGGTGAGTTTGCGGGATGTGTAGGCACAAGGTTGCAGGTCCCCCTGGCTGTTCTTTTGGAGTAGGACTGCCCCTACTGCCACATCGCTGGCATCTGCTTGGATGACGAAGGGTTGTTCGGGATCAGGATGCTTCAAGACCGGTTCTTTTGCAAACATTTGTTTTAGTGTCTCGAATGCCTGTTGGCAGGCCGGGTCCCACTGTAGAGGTTTTCCCAGGCGGGGTTTCGTTGTCGGACTCCCTGTCTTTAGGAGGTCCGTCAGAGGTTTGGCAATTCTTGCAAAGGAGGGGATAAATTGCCTGTAGAAATTCGCGAACCCCAGGAAGCTTTGTAGTTGCCTGCGGGTGCGAGGGGGTCGCCAGTCTAGGACTGATTGTACTTTAGCCGGGTCCATCTCTATCCCCTCGTTTGACACTTGGTAACCTAAATAGTCTAGACGCGATTGGTGGAACTCGCATTTTGACAGTTTGACATAGAGGTTCGCTTTCAGCAGTTTTTCCAGCACTTTGCGTACGAGGGGTATGTGTTCGTCTATGGTCTCCGTGTAAATGAGAATGTCATCTAGGTAGACGAGGACCCCTTTATACAGGTGGTCATGTAGAACTTCATTTATCAATTGCATGAACACCGCTGGGGCTCCCTGTAACCGAAATGGCATCACCTTGAATTGGTAACTTCCCAGGGGGCAGTTGAATGCTGTCTTCCACTCGTCTCCTTCCCTGATGCGTATTCGGTAGTAGGCTTCGCAGAGGTCTAGTTTGGTGAAAATCTTCCCCTTGGCCAGGTGGGCTAGCATGTCTTTCATGAGGGGGAGGGGATATAAGTTGTGTACGCAGACCGTATTGATCCCCGAAAGTCAACTACCAGACGCATAGAGCCGTCTTTCTTCTCTTTGAAAAGGACCGGTGCCACGACCCCCAGTTTGACTGGCTCAATGAAACCCCTTCGTAGGTTCTTGTCTATGTAGTTTCACATTTCTTGCATTTCATGGGGCGTCATGGCATACAATTTAGGTTTAGGTAGTTTCGCCCAAAGGATGATTTCGATGGCGCAGTCGGCATCATGGTGGTGAGGTAAGACGTGACACTCGGTCTCGCTAAATACCTCTGCTAGGTCTTGGTAGTCTTTTGGGATCTGCTCTGCTTCATGGGAGCTGTTGGATGTGGGCCCCAGCAGCTTCGCGGTGCCCTTCGGGAGGGGCCCTTGTGTCGGTGCCATCTTCTTTTGTTCAGGCGGGAGAAGTTGGGGCTCGAATGTGGGGGGTGTCTGTTCTGGTTGGAGCGGCAGAGGTTGGGGCCCTTTGGCTATCCTCAATCTGCGGGTCCCCTCTTGCCACCAGATAATTGGACCCCACTTGTCTAGCCAGGAAAGTCCCAGTATGACTGGATCGGCCATCTTGGGGGCTATTATGAACCATATCGTCTCCCAGTGATCCCCTAGTTCTAGCTTCACTGGTTCGGTCAGGTGTGTGGCATAAGCTCCGCCTACTTGGGTCCCATCAACTTGCTCAAATCGAATTGGGTGGTTGAGCTTCTTAGCTCGGATCCCCAATTTTAGGACTGTGGGTAGATTAATCAGGCACCTAGTGCAGCCCGCATCTATCAGGGCTTGGAAAGTCTCTTGGGTTCCTGTTTTTGGGGCTGTTAGGCGTATGGGGAAAAGGAAAGGATGGATGGGACCACTCACCATTGGGTCGTCTTCACCCTCGTCCTCGCTGTCATACGAGTTGGGGGATTGGTCTTCATCATCCGGGACTCCCCTTGTTTCGGTCAGGTGGGCGAAGACCTCTGTGCCTGGGGGGAGACTTCGTGGCGCATTGGTGGCTCGCTTGGGGCCCCGCTCCCGTTGTGCCTTTGGCTGAGGGTTTGGCCTCGGGCCCAGGGTTCCACACGGTGCTGCTAGATGGCCCTCCATATCTGTAGCACCTCATTGGGCTCCGCAGAACGAAAGGCCTTTGGGTAGGCCGTAGTGCCGTGGTTCCTCGTCTGGTATGTGGCCTCGGGTCCGATTGGTATCTTTCCCTGGCCTCTGGTTGCTTTAGCATGTCGTTGGCGCGCAGTCCCCTTTCAATTTGCATCGCCACGCGGAACCATTCAGAGAGTCGGTTTGGGATGTCCCGATAAGCGGTCACTTGAGCGATCCGCTTATCTAGGCTTGTTCTGAAGAAATACACTAGCAGTTGCTCTGGTAGGGGAGGCAAGGTGCCCACGACTCTTCAGAACTCACGAATGTGCTTCTTGATGGGCTTCCCTCTCTGCATTAGGCTTCTGAGTTCGTCTTCCACATGTGGGTCCTCCCCTGCTTCCTCGAACCTCGCCCGCAGTAGTTGCAAGAAATCATCTGCGTCTTGCAGTTGCGGGGGCTCTATTCTTGTAGAGGGCTGATGACCAAGGCTTTGCTTCTCCCTCCAGCCCTTCTGAAAAGGCATTGACTAGGGCTCTGGGGAATGGATAAAGGTGCCCATAGTGCTCGATATAGACCTCAGCTGCATTGAGGAACTGCGCTACCTGGTCTGGATCCCCATCGAACTTCCCTCTGAACCGGGGTGGCTCCGCCCTCGGTGGCCCCTCCTCCCATAGTGGGGCTCTGTGTGCCTGTCTAGGGTGTCATTGGGTTTCTTCCTCATCTCTCATTCGGGGGCGGGGGGGGTGATGCCTTGCATAGGCTGGTATGCTTGCTGGGCAGAGGAGGAACCCATGGATGCACACTGGGACTTTCTTTCCTTCTGGTGTTGGGGGGGAGCTGGGCCCCCGTCTAAGGTGACTTAGTTCAACAGGGTCAGCTGGCCTCCTTCTATCTTTGGGCCTGCCGGATGGACCCTCTTCCAGTCTGACGGCACGTTCAAAATCTTGCTTTAATTCTTCCATGGGGTTTTCGAGTGGTAGCTTTGAAGTTTCCTGCTGTCTGGCCTGCTGCCAATCCCATAACCGGTCCACCCTTCCCAATTCACTCAGGGGCTTCCCTTTACCTTTAGTGTCTGGAAAGGGGAATTCAGCTTCTGCAGATTTTGGCAAAGTCCACCAAGGTTCATCATTTTTTCTTCTCTTGGGCTGGAGCACGATCGTCTGTCCTTGGTAATTCTGTGGCAGTGGGGGGGGAAGGGGGGTTGCAGCTTTGCTGGGGGAGGGGGTGGCCCCGTTGCATCCAAGCTGGCTGGAGTAGGGAGTGGGGGCTGGCTCACAGCCTCTTGAAGTAGGCTTTCAGTAGAGAGCTGTCTTTCTGCCATGGCTTCGGAACCTTGCCACCACTCTGTCCAAACATTTGGCAGGGAGCTGGAGGGCTGGAGGTTTGCCAGTTTGGCTTGGAAAGTTGTGAGTCCTGACCGTCTGTCAGACTTCGATGCTATCTCAAAATAAATGAATTTCCAAACTGCCAATCTTTAAGGAAATTTTCTCTTTATTCGAGTACAGCAACCGGATCATGGCTCGTGAGGTCAGTACTGACCTTTGCCCTCCAATCCCTCCCTTTCTGATCCCCAATTCTCTGCTTCTCATTGGCTATCTTCCAAGTCACTCTCCTGACTCCTTTTCTCGTCAGTTCACAGGAATGTTTTCCCCCTCTTCATTTCCAAGGAGACCGAGCATCAAAGGGATTTAGCAGACAAAAGTTCAGGCTTTATCTCCCTTCTCTATGTCAGCGCTGAGATGCTGACACGCGCAGCTGCAGAGCGATCATGGGGCCGAGTTCATGTCCCGAAAATCCAGGACTGGATAAGGCACAAGGGCATACACCATTTTCGTACAGCACCTTTTTCTCCTGTGCAGAACGGCATTGTAGAAAAATGAAATGGCATTCTACAGACTATGGTGCGCAGCCTGATTGCGGATGCTGGGGTTGCAGAATCGTACTGGGCAGAGGTGGTACACTACGCCAACTACACCCTGAACCGCACCTGGAGCTGCGTTGTGAACCAGACCCCATATTCTCTGGTCCACGGTAGGAAGCCAAGTTTGGGACACTTGTGTGTGTTTGGCTCCTACGCTTGGGTGCACATCCCCAAGCAGCTGCGGAAGAAGGGGAGATCCGTCTCCCAGAGACTGAGGTTCTTGGGCTATGCCCCTGGCTCCAAGGCCTACCAATTCCTGGGAGAAGGGAGCAGGACTGTTATCTCCCAATCTGCCTCCTTCGATGAGGACTCCAATTGGACCCAGATCCACTCAAATGATCTGGGCCCATACATCAACCGGCCCAGCAAAGCCGCACCAACCATGACACCGCCTGAGACAACCACAGACCCTTCCACCGACGAGAGTGAGGAACAGGACGAAGAGGTCAGCCTACCTGGTCCAGATGAGGAGGATGAGCCGTCCAGTCCTGAGGGGGAAGACACACCATCTTCACCTGACTCTTCGCCTCCAGCGACGCTTCAGAGGCCCATGATGCCCAACGCCTGGGACCGAGGGCCTCCACATCCCAGTCATGAACAGCTAGTTGGCGAAGAACCCGCAGAGAAAAAGGGTGGCGAGTGGCAGGAGGTCAGAAGGTCAAAGCGGTCCAACAAGGGGGTCCCACCTAAGAGAATTGTCATTGGGCACATTGCATCCGTCAACAGCGTTGTGGTCACCCCAAAGACTTTCTCAGACATATTCACCATCACCTGTCATTGGCTGGCAAGAAGGCACCTTTGATCCCATTGGTGGGTCAAGGGGCTCCAGCCCCTGCAGCCCCATTGGGGAAAGTTAATGGCCCTCCAGCCCCCTCACACACCTTGTAAGGGAGGGGCCAGGGACCCCTATAAGAACCCCTGCACAGGGGCTGCTCCCTGCTTTTCCCTCCTTTCCCTGCTCTTGTTCTACTGTCCTATGGGACTGACCCATGGGCTCAATCCAGGCATGGATGCCTCCTCACAGAATTGAAGATCAAAAAAGTACGTGGAGATTTGAGCTACTTGAAGAACCTAAAGCAAGGTCAGCTAAAGAACAAGCAGGTCAAAAGTAGCCTGGAAGCAAGATATGATCTGAGGAATAAGGAGATTGTGGTAGTAATTGAAGAGCTGAAGCAGAGGGTTGTTACTATCGCTGAAAAGATTAAAAGGTATGAAAACCGAGTAACTCAGTTCAAGGAAAACTCACAGTTCAGAGAAAATCAGCACCAGTTTTATAAGAGCTTAGAAAATGGAGACGGAATAACAACAAATGAAAAGCCTGATAAAGAGAAAGCTCTGAAATTCTGTGGGAAAACAACAAGAAGCACAACAGAAATGCAAAATGGATCAAAGAGGTTGAGGACTCTATTAAAGTGCATAAAATGGAAGACGTGAAAATAACAAAAGCAATGGTGCAAAGACAGTCAAGAAAAGTGAAGAACTGGAGTGCACCTGGACCGGATGAGCTGCATGGCTTCTGATTAAAGACACTTACAAGTGTGCACAAAAGATTGGCAACCCAGATGAACCAGATTCTAAAAAAAACTGAAAATGATGAATGGATGACAACTGGAAGGACATTTTTGATCCAAAAAGATAAAGAAAAAGGAAAGGACCCTGGAAACTATAGGCCAATCATCTGTTTGCCAACAACATACAAGCTTCTTACTGGTATCATTGCAAACCAAATCTATGGATACCTGGAAAGAAATAACTTGCTTCCTGTAGAACAGAAAGGATGCTGCAAAAACTCAAGAGAAACAAAGGATCAATTGCTGATCGACAAGCTAATCCTAAAGAACTCAAAGAAAAGACGAACCAACCTGTTCATGGCTTGGATAGACTATAAGAAAGCATTTGATTCAGTTCCCCATAGCTGGATCAAGAAATGCCTGGAAATCTTAGGCATCAGCAGCAACATGGAATCTTCAATGAACCTATGGCTAATGAAGAAGAACTGGGTGAAGTTGAAATTAAACGAGGCATTTTCCAGGGTGATTCCCTTTCACCCCTACTTTTTATACTCTCAATGCTACCACTGACAATCATTTTGAAGAAGATGAACTGTGGATACGAACTTGCAAAGAAAGGACTGAAAATCTCGCACTTGATGTACATGGATGATTTTTTTTTTATTGCAAAAGTTTTACAATTACATTTTCACCCCTTCCCCCCCCCCCTCAACCCACCCCAAACTTCCCAACCTCCCTAACCCACCCTAACCCTCCCCTCCCCCCGGACTTCCGCACAGTATACTCATATCAGGTAAAAGGAAAAACCCTCCTTTGTATAAAACTTATATAAAACTTGAACCCCTCCCTTCCCCTTATAAATTTTCATCTTCATTACATTAAAATATTTCTATCTTAATATAACATTTTCAAATAAAGGCTATTTGATACTTCCTAGCTTGATATTTGTTCTGAACATAATCTATCCACTTTTTCCATTCCCATTCATAAGTCTCTTGTGAACAATCTTTTAAATATGCTGAAATCTTCGCCATCTCTGCAAAACTGGCCATCTTCAAAGTCCATTCCTCAATCGTGGGCAAAGCTTCATTTTTCCAGTATTTACCTATCAACAATCTTGCTGCTGTTATCATGTACAATATCAATTTTGTTTCACCCAATGTAAAACCCTTAACTATACCCAATAAAAACAATTGTGGAGAAAATTGAATTTTTTTCTTCAAAACATTCTGCATGACCCACCAAATTTTTATCCAAAAAGCCTTGACTTTCCTACAGGTCCACCAAACATGATAATATGTAGCATCTAAACAATCACATCTCCAACATTTAGGCTGAACATTAGGGTACATACACGACAATTTTTTGGGGTCAAAATGCCATCTATAAAACATTTTATAAAAATTTTCCCTCAAATTCTGCGACTGTGTAAATTTAACGTTCTGAACCCAAATTTTTTCCCATGTTTCCAACATCACTGGTTCCTCAAAATTTTGTGCCCACTTAATCATACAATCTTTAACTAATTCAGTTTCTGAATCCCTTTCTAACAAAATATTATAAAGTCTTTTAATATGCATTGGACCTTTCTCTTTTATGTGTCTAACCAATTCTTCCTCATGCATCATAATACCAGTTTTTTGGTCCTCTTTCCATCTCAATTGCAATTGATTATATTGTAACCAAGTTAAGTTAATCCCTTCAGCCAACAATGTCTGTAATGTCTTCAGCTGCCATCTGCCCGCATCTGTAAAAAGAACCTCTTTGTATAAAACCCCCCCGAGTGACATTATATTTGTATTCCACAAAGTATGACCAAGATCCAGCCATAGCGGTATTTTATAATCCCATTTGAATCGGTGCTTCTTCCAAACTCTCATCAAAGAGTCTCTAAGTATATGGCTTTTAAATACTTTGTCCACTTTGTTGTCATAAAATGCTACTATTCTTCCAAGTAGAGACAGCTGCAGTTTTTTCCAAGTCTCCATATCTTTCTGCACCTCTCGCCACAACACCTCATAGTTATTTTGAAACAATTTTGTGTTTGATTTTGCAACCTGAACTCCTAGATATTTTACCTTTGGTACAATCTCAAAACCTGCCCTTCTTTCAAGCTCGTGTTTACGATCTTGTGTCATATTTTTAACTATCATCTTAGTTTTTTTCTGGTTCAGTCTAAAACCTGAAACTTTACCAGTCTTGTATAATGTCCTTCATCTGGATTATTGATTCCATTGGGTGTGTTAGGGTAACAACCAGATCATCTGCGAATGCCTTTATTCTGTAGTCCTCTTGCCTTATCGTTATACCTTTCAAGATATTAGAGTCCCGTATTGTGTTTAACAAGACTTCTAATGTTAAAATAAATAGAAGTGGGGACAGCGGACATCCCTGTCTTGTTCCTTTTTCAATTTTAAACTCTGTTGTCAAACTTCCATTGATAATAATCTGTGCCTTTTGCTCTTGATAAATTGCTGAAACCGCCTGTATAAATTGATCCCCAAAGTCCATCTTTTTTAAAGTCTTTAATAGAAAATTCCAATCCACTCTATCAAAGGCCTTCTCTGCATCCAAGAAAACCAGCACTGCAGGGATCTGTTTATTCTTCTCAAGATATTCCAATAAATCTATTACTTGCCTTACGTTGTCCTTCATGTATCTACCCTCGATAAATCCCGCTTGGTCATCATGAATCACCTTTTGAATTACTGGCATCAACCTGTTGGCTAATACTTTTGCATAAATTTTATAATCCATATTCAGAAGAGATATTGGTCTATAATTCTCCGGTTTTTTAGGACCTGCTTGCTCTTTTGGTATCAAAGAAATATAAGCTGTTGTCCATGATGGGGGTATTTTACCCCCTTGTTGTATATTACAAAATAAATCTCTGAGTTGTTCCACCATTTCTGCTTGCAAAGTTTTATAATACACTGCAGTCAGACCATCCGTTCCAGGAGCTTTGGCTGTTTTTAATTGTTTAATTGCTACTATTATCTCCTCCTCTGTTATAGGATGATTCATTCTTTCCTTTTGTTGGTCAGTAATTTTTATAACTCTTTTATTATCTAAGTATTTTTCTATAAGTCCATTCTGCACATCATCTTTAGCATATAATTTAGTGTAATAGTCCACAAAAGCTTCTTTAATTAATTTTTGTTGAAAAATTTCTTTCCCTCCAATATCGATACTATCAATAGTCCGTATACTCTGTTTTTTCCTCAGTGTATAGGCCAACCATCTGCCCGGTTTATTGGCATTACAAAATGTATTATGCTTCGCATATTGTAAATTTGTTGCAACTTGTTCCGCCATAAGCATTTGGAATTGGTCTTTCAAAAGTTTTATAACACCACGTATTCATTCATCTGTTGGATTTTTAATAAGTAACTGTTCTTTATTCTTTATTTCTGCTTCCAATTCAAGTCTTTTCTTTTGTCAAATCAATCTGTGTTTAGAGTTCATATAAATAAGCACCCCTCTCATAGAAGCCTTGCTTGCATCCCACACAATTTCTGTTGGGGTGCCTTTGTTCAAATTTATTTCAAAAAACTCTTTCAAGTACTTTTTAAGTTCTATTATATTTTTTTCATATCTGAACAAGTTTTCATTTAATCTCCAAGAGCGTCTCTCAGTCTTACCTATCTCAATTTCTATCCATACTGGGCTATGGTCAGTCAAAGTTCTTGGAAAAATCTTTGTTCTTTTTGTCTTGACAAGTAAATCATCTGACAACAAAATGAAGTCAATCCTAGAGAAGGATCTATGTCTGTCAGAAAAAAAAGTGTAGTCCAATTCTTTTGGATTATGTATTCTCCAAATATCTTTTAGTTCCAAATCTTCTTTCATATCAAAAAAAGTCTGTGGTAATCTAATCCTAGACTTTGCCAAACTCTTTTTATCTAATTTAGAATCAATTACTCCATTCCAGTCTCCCATAATTAAAATAGATCTGTAATCCCATTGTAGTATTTTAGTATGTAACATTTTGTAGAAGTGGTCCTGTTGTTGATTGGGAGCATAAATTCCAATCAAAAGAATTTGGCCATTTGCTGTAAGTAGTTCAATTGCTACGAACCTACCATCTTCATCTGCTTCTATAACTTTGGCTGTTAATTTTTTATTTACATAAATAACCACACCATTCTTTTTTTGCATAGTTGAAGATATAAAGTGTGTTCCTAATTTGGAATTTTTCAAATAGTTTTGATCTTGAACTGTAATATGCGTTTCTTGTAGACAAATTATATCGTTATTAAATTGTTTCAAATATGCAAATAATTTCTTCCTTTTCTGTGCTGCATTCAACCCATTCACATTCCAAGATAAGCATTTAATCATCATCATTATCTTTCTGGAGCAAAGAGCAAAATAACCAAATGTCTTCCGGAATCTTCGGTCCTGCTTTCCCCATGGCTCCAGTCTCTTGTGTAGTACTCTTAGCTCCCTTTTTATCTTGTCTTTCCTGTTGTTGTTTTTCTTTAAGTTGCTTAGATTTTGCTCGAGTTATACGCTGATCCTTAACTTCAACCATCCAAACCAGGTCCAGGATTGGAGAAGATTCCAACAAAGGCTCATCCAAAAAACCTCCTTCAGCGCCCTTCGTTTCCTCTGATTCCTGCTTAGACTGTTCTTGCGATTCTTGTTGAAGTTGCTTCTTGTCACTCTCCTTAATCTCCAGAACTGTGGATGTACGTGGAGATGGTGTTCTTTCTTTAAAAATGGTAGTGTAAAAATGCTCCGCCTTCTCCACGGTATTCAAACGATATCTTTCTCCCTTGTATCTCAGAATTATACCAGTTGGGGCATCCCACCGAAATGGTATCTGTTGATTTTGCAATTCTTTAACAAGAAAGCCAAAGTCTTTTCTGGTTTTCAGCATTTTAGGTGGTAATTCTTTGTAAACTGCAATTTGCGAACCCCCTACTTGCACAGAGGTATGAAAAGATTTTTGCAGGATATCATTTCTTATTGCTCTATCCGTAAAATATATGATCACATCTCTAGGCAATTGTCTTTGTCTGGCCACCCAGGAATTCACTCTGTAAATTTTGTCTATTTTGTAAAAAACCATATCAGGATTAATTTTTAGAATCACAGCCAAGGCCTCAGCACAAACCTGTCTCAAATCCTGTCTGTCCTCTTCTCTAATTCCTCGAAGCTGTATAGCGAATTCCATTGCCCTGAATTGCATCATAACAATTTCGTTTTCAACTCTCTGCATTTTATCATCAACATCAGAAATTTTGTGATCATTGTCTTTCATCTTAACATTGACTTCTGATTTAAATTCATCCACTTTAGAATCAACTTTAATAATAAATTCTGCCAGGCCAGATGCCACATCTGATATTTTTTTTGTCACCTTGTTTTGATTCTGTTTCACCATATCTTTAACTTCATTAATTTCCTGCATAATTTCCTGTTGAGACTTTTGAAGTTTGTCATCTATTTCCTGTTGGGATTTTTGAAATTTATCATCCAAAATTTTAGAAATAAATTCTTTTAAATCTCCCATATCAAAATCTTTGTTTCTGAGTTTGTAACTGTTGAGCAGGGGGAAACTGTGTTTCATGTTTATGTGTGGGGGATCCCCCCCCCTGCTGCCTTCCCTTCCTGCTTCTTTGAGGCCATCCTGCCACGTAAGCTAGTTTTTCTGAAGAGGGAAGTTCCTTTTCCTCTCCCACCTCCACAAAGACTTCTAAAAAAGTCCCCCAGATTTAATCAAATAGAAACTGAGGTAAAGCAAAGTCAAGTATTAAAAAGGGAGAAAATTTTCTCTTGTTTCTCTTGTTACAAGCGAAGCAACTTTATGGCAACTTAGTAACTTTGTAACAAAGCAAGATGACTTCACAAATCCACACTCGCTGGCTCGTTCACTCTAATGCTGAGCGCCATATTTTTTCAAGTCACTTTCACTCATTCGCATTTTTTCTCAAGTTAAAGAATCAACAAAGCGCTAATACTTGCAATTCCGAGTTTCAGGGTTCAAGTGGATTTCCGCTGCTTATTTAGGTTAATTCCTTTCTCTTTAAGTGTTTCCTGCAGCCGGCTTGTTCTGCAAAGGCAGAATCATCCCACGCCGCCCGGAGTCTCAGCAGGTTGGAAGGGAGCCGCGCCTGTTTCCTCCCCAGAAACAATTCCCTGGGGGGTTACAGGGGCTCGACCTGTGCCCTGCTATCTCTCCTCCAAGAATCCTTAGGATTTTGAAGTTTTCAAGCCGCTTCTCGATCGCGAAGCGGCTCTACAAGCGGCGGGGCTGGCGGTCCTTCAAAAGGCACCGTCGTCGCCGAAGACAGGGAAACCGGAAGTCCTCCAATGTACATGGATGTTTTGAAGCTGTTTGGTAAAACAAAAGCTGAACTGAATTTATTAATTGAAAACACAAAAGAATTCAGCCAAGACATCGGTATGCAGTTTGGAATTGACAAATGTGCAACAATAGCAACCAAAGCAGGCAACATCATAGAAGAGGATGGAATAGAACTAGAGAATGAAGAAATGATAAAGGCAGTAAAATCAGAAGAAGGCTACAAGTACTTGGGGATTTTAGAAGCCTCTGACTTAATGCATAATAAAGTCAAGGAATTAACTTCAGCCAAGTACATTCGGCGAAGTCGTAAGATATTAATGTCCAAATTGAGTGGAGGAAAGATCATAAAAGCCATAAATACCTGGGCTATACCTGTGATTAGATACTCTGCAGGAATAAGTGACTGGACCCAGATGGAGTTAGACAATTTGGACAGAAAAACAAGGAAGCTTATGACAATGAATCATGCCTTGCACCCTAAAAGTGATGTTGACCGATTATATTTACCAAGAGCAGAGGGTGGTCGAGGACTCCTACAAGTAAAGCAGACTGTGGAAGAAGAAAAACACAGCTTGAATGATTACATCCAGAAAAATGAAGAACCAATGATTAAGGAAGTAAATAAAGGAGGCCTTTTTTTTTTATTGAAAAAGTTTTCAAATACAAGTTTTCCCCCTTTTCCCCCCCTCTTCCCTAACCCCACCCTCCACCCATCCCCCCCTGTGACTTCTTCACAACAATAGGCTATTTCATAACTAGTTACATACATAATATCTTTCCTTTCCCTTACTCCCTTCTCAGAATACTGACCCTTAGCATATTATTCTTATAACTCCCATTTTTACGATAATCTGCCCTTTTTCTCCTCCCCTAAACTTATAGTATATTATTACAATTTAACATTTAATCTTTTATATATATTAATAATATAACATTTTAAGGCGGCCTTCTCCCTACATCCAAATTTAACATTTATTCAGTTCTATCCAATTCCTCCACTCCCCAAACTAACCTATTTCAACCCTTCAATTCCAGCAAGATCATGCAATACAATTCTAAATAAAGGAGGCCTTTTAAAGACAACTAAAACAAAAGCAGACTATAAGAAAGAAGTAATTGAGCAGCGAGCTGAAAATTGGAAAAGCAAAACTCTGCATGACCAATGCTTGAAAAGTATTGAAGGCAAAGCTGACCAGAAACTAACTTGGAACTGGTTAAGAACAGGAGTACTGAAAAAAGAAACAGAAAGCTTTATTTTGGCAGCTCAAGAACAAGCCCTAGCCACAAACTGCATGAAGGCAAAAATTCAACATGTTACCACCAACAGCGAATGCCGCCTCTGCAATGAGAAAGAGGAGACAGTTGACCACCTGATCAGTGGGTGCAGCAAAATTTCACAAACTGACTACCTACAACGCCATGACCATGTTGCTAAGATCATTCACTGGAAATTGTGCCAGAAGTTTGGATTTGAGTACAGCAAAAACCACTGGGAACATCAGGTTGAGAAAGTTTTAGAGAATGAGAAACTCAAGATCTTGTGGGACTTTAGGATTCAGACTGACAGGCACTTGGTCCACAACACACCTGACATAACAATAGTTGAAAAGAAAAAAATATGGTTCATTGACATTGCAATACCTGGTGATGCAGGGATTGAAGATAAGCAGCAAGAAAAAATCACAAAGTACCGGGACTTACAAATTGAAGTTGAGCGACTGTGGAAAAAGAAATCGTGTGTTGTCCCGATTGTAATTGGAGCCCTTGGAGCAATACCCAAAGGGCTACCCTGATATTTAGAAATTCTAAATTTGCCGGACTTGAACATTTTGACCCTACAAAAAACCACCTTACTCAGAACAGCTTACATCCTCCGACAATACCTTAACAGTTCCTAGGTCCTTGGTTAGGACTCGAGCTGCTGAGCTATTAACCAGCCTCAAAGGCTGTGAATCTCACTAAAGATTAACCAATAATAATATAATCCCAAAATTGGTTATGTCTCTAAACTGAGGACTGTTTGATAAAGTTCAACCTTGAAGTCCAATTCTAGATCCTTTTCTGATCTAGAAAAAAAATTGGTAGCAAAAAAACCAAGTGTAAAACTACATCCAGATCCTCATATTCTTCAAAACCTTCTAAGAAAATAAGTTTATGGTTTCGCATGCAATAGAAGAGAATAGAATAACAGAGTTGGAAGGGACCTTGGAGGTCTTCTAGTCCAACCCCCTGCTTAGGCAGGAAACCCTACACCACTTCAGACAAATGGTTATCTAACATCTTCTTAAAAACTTCCAGTGTTGGAGCATTTACAACTTCTGAAGGCAACTTGTTCCACTGATTAATTGTTCTAACTGTCAGGAAATTTCTTCTTAGTTCTAAGTTGCTTCTCTCCTTGATTAGTTTCCACCCATTGCTTCTTGTTCTACCCTCAGGAGCTTTGGAGAATAGTTTGACTCCCTCTTCTTTGTGGCAACCCCTGAGATATTAGAACACAGCTATCATGTCACCCCTAGTTCTTCTTTTCATAAGACTAGACATACCCAGTTCCAGCAACTGTTATTTATATGTTTTATACTTGAGTCTCCTCATCATCTTTGTTGCTCTTCTCTGCACTCTTTCTAGAGTCTCCACATCTTTTTTACATTGTGGCGACCAAAATTGGATGCAGTATTCCAAGTGTGGCCTTACCAAGGCATTATAAAGTGGTATTAACACTTCACGTGAACTTGATTCTGTTAGGTGTTTTGTGCCAGCCATGGCAGTCTCTTAAAAGGCCACCAGATGGGGGCAAAGAGGCACCTTTGATCCCACTGGTGGGTCAAGGGGCTCCGGCCCCTGCAGCCCCATTGGGAGAGTTAATGGCCCTCCGGCCCCCTCACACACATGGGTAAAGGAGGGGCCAAGGGCCCCTATAAGAACCCCTGCACAGGGGCTGCTCCCCCTTTTGGCCCTTTTGCTTTTACCCTTTTCCCTTTTTCCCTGCTCTTGTTCTAGTCCCCTATGGGACTGACCCATGGGCTCATTCCAGGCATGGATGCCTCCATGCCTGGGAACTTATTTTACTCCACTTTTACTTCTAAATAAAGACTTAGTTTGATTGCATCCTTGCGTGCTGACCTTTTCTTGGAAGCACCCTCAACGAACCATCATTCTTCGTTAGATCCCTCACAAAGTGGTAGCCGAGGATGGTTTGAGGCAACGCTTCCAAGCCAGCGGAATGCAAGGGACCCCTTTGCATGCTTCCTTGCAGCTGCAAGCCATAGAGGAAGGCATGGAAGACCAGCAGTCCACCCAGGACTGACAGGACACTGGGGATGCGGCCAGGGACCAGGCCACCCCCAGCGTAGACCAGCTCACTGGTGAGGAATGCAGAGAGCTGCTACGATCACTCCTAGCAACCCGAGGGACGCCAGGAGCCCAGCCACATGGGACACCAGCGCAGGGGGCCTCTGGACACCGGGTAAGTCCTTCCCCAGCGCCCAGGAGGCTCCCCAACATGGCGCCGGCCACCCTGGGGGACCCCGGGGACCCGGAGCTTTTGACGGGAAAATTCCCGCCAAATCGTGACCTGCAGCTTCCGGGGCCAACAGGAAGCAACATGGCGGCCCCCAGGCCACCTACTCCAGCGAGGCTTGGTAGGCCTCAGCTAGGCCACGAGGCCCAGCAATGGATGGCAGCCAGCCGAAGTAGCATGCAAACTGCTCGCCCCCACCCCCACCCTGCCCCACAGGCAAGCCTCGAAGTCTGCCCAGCTGCTCCTGCTGCAGCGGGCATCAGGACTGCAATCCAAGTCCTGGTCGCAGTCCTGGAGGCCACGATGACCGAGGCCTCAACCTCGGGGGCAGCCAGCCTCCCTCAACACCCCCAGGGGACCAGCGAGGGGGGGAGGCATCCAGTCCGGAGCCCCCCAGCCAGGACCCAGGCCTCCAGAGAGCCCCAGAAGAATCCCTGGGGGCTCCAGCCTTCTCAACACCCCCACCAAGGCAACGGAGGACTCACCTCGATGACTTCAGGAGGCCTCCAGCTGAGCCTCCCACTTCCCAAGATGGATGCCTCCTCCGGAGTTTTCAGGACCAGCAGTGGGCCCCTCCAGGCGATCCTCAGCATTTTCGGGCTTTTCTGGCCCCATCCTGCAGCCTTTGCCCCCTGGTAAGTGTTCCTGTACCAGGGGGGCTTCCAGAAGACTCTCCAGAGCCCCACAGGCCTGGGTTCAGGCCTGGCTCTGAAGCACAGAGGGAGAGGTCCGCCTCCATCGGTTCCTGGGCCGGAATGAGATCTGAGCATGCTCAGCAGTTCGCACATGCTCAGTTCGCTCCACCTGAAGAATAATCAGAGAAAAATACCTACACCGGCCAGCAGAGGGATCCCTCTCCCATTTACTTCAATGGAACCAAAGCAAAGATACCTTGGACAGCAAAATATATCAGCATTTTCTGCCCCAGCTGTGTCTGTTCTCCCAGATAATTTTCAGAAATTACATCTGGCAGGGGATAATTATAATATATGGAATAAAGAGATTCAGGTATGTCTCTTAAAAGAGGGGACCCTAGAAATGGTTTTAGACCCCCCCCCATCTTTCCCTTGGGGACCTCAATGGAACACAGGCAAAGATACCATGGACAGCAAAATATATCAGCATTTTCTGCCCCAGCTGTGTCTGTTCTCCCAAATAACTTTCAGAAACTACATCTGGGAGGGGAAAACTTTAACATATGGAGTAAAGAGATACAGGTACGTCTCTTAAAAGAGGGGACCCTAGAAATGGTTTTAGACCCCCCACCTTTCCCTTGGGGACCTCAAGAAGTGTGGTACCACAGGAGAGCCTATACCACTCTACTGAGCTCACTGGATGCTAAATTGTACCCTAGCATTCCAGATGGGCTCACAGCTGGTGAAATTTGGGGGTTGTTATATAGCTTATTTAATAGTGATAGCTTGGGCTCCACCACAAGACTCACAACAGAGTTCTACAACACCAAGCTAAAATTTGGGGCTAGCATGGCTGAGCACCTGGGAAAGTTGAAGGCACTCAGGGCAGAACTGGTGCTCAGGGACTACCCCGTGACTGAGGCCAACATGATCGCTGTCATTCTGGCATCCCTGGACAAAAGTTGGGGCAATTTTATTGTCTCACTAGAGGGAACCAGAAAGGAAGCCATGACTCTGTCCTACCTCACAGGGAGGCTCAATGAGGAAGACAGAAGGCGTAGAGATGCGGGAGAGTACACCAGGGCCACAACTCATCGCATCAACAGAAGGCACCAGAGTTCAGAGCAGGTTAATGCTCTACCCAAGTGTTTCAACTGTGGCTCTGAGGAGCATCTGAAGAAGGACTGCCCCCATTACCAGCAAGGACCTAAGCGTGGCTCCAATCAAGGAAGGGACAGGGGGCAGAGAAGGGGGCCTGGCGGGGGCAAAGGTGGTGCTAAGGGCAATCTTGTGAATACTAGCTATTTCACCCCCGCCACAAAGGCTGATGGCCCTACTGGCCTCTGGTTACTGGACTCTGGGGCTTCATCTCACATTGCTAACTTGAGGCAAGGCTTTAAGAGGTTAAGGAGAATTAACTCCTCCGTTAAGGTTGCAAATGGTAACAATGCTTTGGTTGTTGGGGAGGGCACTGTCTCTGTACCAGGGCTGGGCAATGTCGAAGGTGTATTGCATGCTCCCTCTATAGCCAATAACCTGTTAAGCATAACCAAACTATATGATGATGGCAGGGTGGAGGTATTGTTTCGCAAAGGGGGAGGTCTTGTCACTCAAGACAAAAGGGTCATTGGGAATGTTACCATTATAAATGGTTTGCCATATTTCTCCCCCGAGTACCCAGCCACAGGAGACAGCTCACAGGGTGCCACCCCAGAAGGGGCCTGTGCGCAGAGAGAGAGAAAGGCTCCACAGCCAGCTCCCAGGCTGTCAAAGATGTACAAGACTGAGGTAGTTGTGCCCACGCCGCCTCAACCAGCGCCACGGCCTTCCAAGGCCAATGCGGGCAAGAAACCCAAGCCTCAGCAGGCACCTAAGGCAGGTAAGCCCAAAGAAGGGCCTAAGGTGCCAGCACCGCCGAAGGCAACCGGAGCCAAGGGGGTGTCAGTGGGAAAGCCGCTGCATACTAAATGTGCCCACCTCTTACATCGGAGGTTAGGCCATGCGAGCTTCCCAGTGGTTAAAAAGATAGGGGAATTCACTGAGGGGATTCATCTCCAGGATTGTGAGGTGTTTCTGGACTGTGCCATCTGTAAGAGGGCAAAGAGGAAGGCCGCCCCAATACCTAAGGTGTTACTACGTAAAACCCAATACCCATATCAATTAATACATGTTGATTTGGTTGGGCCATTTACACCGTCACTAGGGAAAAGGCAGTATTTCCTCACTGCCGTCGATGATTTCTCGAGGTATGGCCATGTGTATACCCTCACAGAAAAGTCTGAAGCCTTTGATGCCATAAAATCATTGTACAACTACGTGGAAACTCAGTACAAGACAAAGATCGCGCAGCTGCAGAGCGACCGTGGGGCTGAGTTCATGTCCCGAAAATTCCAGGACTAAATTAGGCACAAGGGCATACACCATTTCCGTACAGTGCCTTTTACACCTGCGCAGAACGGTGTGGTAGAAAAACGTAACGGCATTCTGCAGACTATGGTGCGCAGCCTGATTGCGGTTGCTGGGGTTGCGGAATCATACTGGGCGGAGGCGGTACACTACGCCAACTACACCCTGAACCGCACCTGGAGCAGCGTTGTGAACCAGACCCCATATTTTCTGGTCCACGGTAGGAAGCCAAGTTTGGGACACTTGCGTGTGTTTGGCTCCTACGCTTGGGTGCACATCCCCAAGGAGCTGCGGAAGAAGGGGAGATCCATCTCCCAGAGACTGAGGTTCTTGGGCTCTGCCCCTGGCTCCAAGGCCTACCGATTCCTGGGAGAAGGGGGCAGGACTGTGACCTCCCAATCTGCCTCCTTTGAGGAGGACTCCAATTGGACCCAGATCCACTCAAATGATCTGGGTCCATACATTAAACGGCCCAGCAAAGCCGCACCAACCATGACACTGAGACAACCACAGACCCTGCCACCGATGAGAGCGAGGAACAGGACAAAGAGGTCAGCCTACCTGGTCCAGATGAGGAGGATGAGCCGTCCAGTCCTGAGGGGGAAGACACGCCATCTTCACCTGACTCTTCACCTCCAGCAACGCTCCAGAGGCCCATGATTCCCAATGCCTGGGACCGAGGGCCTCCACATCCCGGTTGTGAACAGCCAGTCGGCGAAGAACCCACAGAGGAAAAGGGTGGTGAGTGGCAGGAGGTCAGAAGGTCAAAGCGGTCCAACAAGGGGGTCCCACCTAAGAGAATTGACATTGGGCACATCGCGTCCATCAACAGCGTCGTGGTCACCCCAAAGACTTTCTCTGACATCCAGGAGCTGCCCATTAAAGAACAGGAGAGGTGGCAGGACACCTGCTCGCCCTCTCACACACATTCACTGGCACCTGTCATTGGCTGGCAAGAAGGGGAATTGTTAGGTGTTTTGTGCCAGCCATGGCAATTTCTAAAAAGGCCACCAGATGGGAGCAAAGAGGGACTTTTGATCCCACTGGTGGGTCAAGGGGCTCCAGCCCTTGCAGCCCCATTGGGGAAAGTTAATGGCCCTCCGGCCCCCTCACACACCTTGTAAGGGAGGGGCCAGGGGCCCCTATAAGAACCCCTGCACAGGGGCTGCTCCCTGCTTTTCTCTGCTCTTGTTCTACTCTCCTATGGGACTGACCCATGGGCTCAATCCAGAAAAGGATGCCTCCATGCCAGGGAACTCATTTTACTCCACTTTTACTTCTAAATAAAGACTTAATTTGATTGCATCCTTGCGTGCTGACCTTTTCTTGGAAGCGCCCCCAACGAACCATCGATCTTCGTGAGATCCCTCACAAAATGCTATATAGATGCCACTTAGCCCCTGCAAGACTAGCCAAAATATATCCAAACATAAGTCCCAAATGCTGGAGATGTGGATACCACCAGGGTACCTTCTTTCTTATGTGGTGGTCCTGTCCCGAAGCGATGAGGTACTGGAAGAAAATTCAAATTTGGCTACAAGAATTAATTAAAGAAAAAATTGAATTGGCACCTGAAACCTTTCTCCTGGCAGTACTAAAGAGGAAGTATGAGAAAAAAAAGAGGTAGCCATGGCAGTCTCTTCAAAGGCCACCAGATGGGGGCAAAGAGGCACCTTTGATCCCACTGGTGGGTCAAGGGGCTCCGGCCCCTGCAGCCCCATTGGGAGAGTTAATGGCCCTCCGGCCCCCTCACACACATGGGTAAAGGAGGGGCCAAGGGTCCCTATAAGAACCCCTGCACAGGGGCTGCTCCCCCCTTTTTGCCCTTTTGCTTTTACCCTTTTCCTTTTTTCCCTGCTCTTGTTCTAGTCTCCTATGGGACTGACCCATGGGCTCATTCCAGGCATGGATGTCTCCATGCCTGGGAACTTATTTTACTCCACTTTTACTTCTAAATAAAGACTTAGTTTGATTGCATCCTTGCGTGCTGACCTTTTTTTGGAAGCGCCGTCAACGAACCATCATTCTTCATGAGATCCCTCACAGATTCTATCCCTCTGTTTATGCAGCCTAGGATTGTATTGGCAACAACTCGTCACTAGGAGTGGATCGACCCCCACTGGGCTCCAGCACCAGGCTCCAGGAAGCTTCACGAATTTCTCTTCCTTCCAGGTTGCAGCGCGTCAGGCTGGGGAGAAACAACGCTGGCTCCGCGCTTGGCTGCCAGCATTCCGGGGGGTGGGGGGGAGGAGCAGTGGCAGCACCAAGTTGGAAGGGGGGCGGGAGTGAAGCAAATCTCCTCTGGGGGGAGGTGTCAAATCTCCCCTTTTTGCCTGCATCCACAGAGTTTTTAACGCAGCTGCAGATTTGAACTCTCAACTTCCCATGATCTCAAAGGACGCCCTGGCTTTCCTTATCACCCATAAGTCACTCCCCTGATCTTTTTCCAACCTGGCACACTGAGGGCAGCGGTCCTCTAATAGTAGATTCGCTAATACATTTTGGGTTTCTTTGTAGAATGCTGCTGGAATTCCATCCGGTCCTGGGGTTTTATTGTTCTTTTGTTTTTGAATTGCTTTTTTTAACTCTAACATCGTTATTTTCTCATTTAATGCTTCCTTTGTTGGTTACGGAAGTGTAGAGAGATTTCTCTTCTGTAAGTAACATTTAATATCCTCTTCTTCTGTTTTCTCCCGACGGTATAGAGTTTGGAAATATCTTAAAGCTATAGGTTTTTTTCCCCTTCTGGTAATGTATAGTTCCTTCTTCATCCGTGTTATGAATAAATGCCTAACTTTGTATGAGGCAGTGCATGGGTTAACTCCACCTTTCCCCACGTAGCCCTTCCCTTGACCCCTCCTTACCTTGACTCCTCCTCCGTGGTATATAAGTCCATGCCCAGGGACTGACCAGATTGTTCCAGATGTTCAGCTGAAAGAAAAGGTTATTGGGCAAGGTCCTTGGAAAACAATTAACAAGATGGTAGCAGAGGATGGTTATGTTGTGGCTCCGATCCCCGAACCCATCTTATCGGAGGAAGAAGGCTCCGAACATGAAGGAGAGGAGCCGGCCAGTCCTCCCTCTCCAGGCCCCTTCTCTCTGGCTATGCCTCAGGTGTCTGCCGAGGGAGAGGAGATTGGCCAGTAGCCAGGTGTCTCCGATGACAGCGATGACGGTGATACGTCGTTCCTGGATCCACACCAACAAAGACGAGATAAACGTTTGCAGCAGATGAGGAGGCGTGCCAGGGATTAAGCTGAGTCACTGGACCACACCCCACAGGCTATATAAGAGAGTGTTGTGGCCATTTAGACTCTGTGACGCACAAAGCTAACTTCTGGCTAGTCACTTTGTACAACGCCTGAATCTGCTGAAGGTTTCTGTTTGAGCTGGACTGTTTTTGAAAACTGTGTGTATTTGTTGGTGTTTATCTGGTGGAGGAAAACTCCCTCTTCTTGAAGTAAAGCACTTGGCAGACGGTTATCGTATTGCTGCCAAGTTCCTGATAACGAACCTTGTGTGTGCCAAGTAATTCTTTAACCCCTGGCTGGCTGTTTGTGTGTGTGTGGGGACGGGGATAGAACAGGTTATGCCCAATAACCCAAGAATAATAACTGGAATACAACTTACCCTGAAATGGAAGAAAGAATGAACACGAGGTCCATCACCAAACTAATGGCAGGGCTGCAGGAATCCGAAGGCGCCACAGCAAGAATTCCAACTGCCATGGAAGTGAGAGACCTGGAGCGGACAGACAGGAGCGTGAGTCCACGAGAAAATGCAGCCAGGTACGAAAGAGATTAATCGTCCGAGAGGGATGAGCTGAGAGAGACCATACAAAGGATGATGGAGGCCTCCATCAGCAAAAGGGAACTCATCGCGAAACTCCAGGACCTACTAGATGACCACGGGGCAGCGATGAGCTCCCAAGAACGAGACCACGAGACTGCCAGCCCGGTAAGAGAAAGATGCCCCCTGGCAGAAACCCAGGACTTGAACAGCTCCAGTTTCGCGCCATGTTCCCGGCGGCCATCTTGGGATGGCCACCGACCAATAGGGAGCCGAGAGTCAAATTTAATGGCGCAAAATGAAAGAAACCCCAAAACAAATGGGGGACCAACCAAAGATAACCCAGAAAGAGGATAACAAGCCACCAGGAGCTCGCCTGCCGAGCTCGAAGTCGAAAAAACGTATGGGACTCCAGCAGCAGCAACCGGCTCCGCATGCGACCCCCTTGCGCCAGCCACAAACCGCAGAAAGACAGCCGCAAGCCAAGGGGACTACGGGGGGGGGCACTGATGTCGATGCATTGCCCCAGCTACCCCACCCGAAGAACGCACACCGCGAGGGCGATCACCAAGCACCGATCGCACACGAGACATACCGATGGCAGGACTCGAACTCACCACCCACCGCACCAGCAACGTGAGACCCGAGGGAAGGAGGGCACGCCGGCTACTCACCCTCCATGCGACCTCCACCAGGCTTCCTCGCTCATCCAGGGACCAGCAACCAAGGATCGGGACCCCTTGCCGCCGCCGTTGCCACCGCTGCCGCCGCCGTGCCGCCAAATCCCAGAAGTCCTCGACGTATGACCACCTCGCCTCCTCGCCTCTCTCCAGCCTTCAGCAGGGATCCAGCCGCCCATCGATGGATGCCTGCCTCCAGCGACAAAGCTGGAAGCCCCAGGGGTGAGTCCGAACCCCCAACTGCAGGCCTAGGCCGAGGCCTGAGAGCAGCGACAGCAAGCTACTCACCCACCAACTACAGACGCGAAATAGGGTTCGCGCATGCTCAATCAGCTCCTGTAAGAAGAGAAGAGGAGAACATAGATATTCACCAACAGTTAGGGCAGAAAGTGTCAAAAGCACCCTAGTAATAGCATCCATCCTAGGCCTAGAAGTTTACCAATTTGACATTCAGACTGCCTACCTCCACGCAAAGCTAGACAAAGAAATCTATGTCAGGGCACCCCCAGGGAAAGACACGAACAAGGGAGACACCTGGTTATTGAACAAAAGCCTGTACGGATTAAAGCAGTCGGGAAAGAGGTGGTATGAGTGTCTAGCCAAAACGCTCAGGGACATGGGTTTCACCGCCACCTCAGCGGACCTCTGCCTCTTCGTCAAGAGGGAGGGCACGTCAGTTGAGTACGCACTCATTTACATAGATGGCATTCTATACTTAGGCCAACAGAAACGGAAATGTGATGAGTTTGCCGAGAAACTGGGGAAACATTTCACACTCAAGACCCTAGGAAGAGTAAACAAATATCTAGGGGTACAAATTGACAAAACAGACAATGGGTTCAGGGTCTCACAGAAAGAAAAAATATTAGAACTTATACACAGGTGTAACATGAAGGACGCCAAACCATGTGAGACACCCATGCAAACAGACTTCCTGAAACATATGCACGAAGAAGGGGATTCATTTAAGGACAATACTCTGTACAGATCCGTCATTGGATCCCTTCTATACATAGCCAATTGGACGAGGCCAGATATCAGTTTAGCGGTAAACCTACTATCTAGGCATGTCAGTGATCCGAAAATATACCACTGCGAAGGTGTAAAACGGATAATCAGGTATCTGAAATATAGCATAGACGCATACCTATGTCTGGAACCCATATTGACCTGCTATGCGGACGCTGACTGGGCAGGTGACACAAAGAGTAGAAAAAGCACCTCTGGTTATATATTTCTCATCAATAACTGCCCAGTACACTGGTACACCGGAAAACAGAACTTGGTTGCCACGTCCACAGCAGAAGCAGAGTACATCTGTCTGTCAAAAGCAGCCAACAATTTAGTATGGTTCGATATTTTATTAATATTTTAATATTTTATTAAATTTCTATACCGCCCTTCTCCCGAAGGACTCAGGGCGGTGAACAGCCAAAAGATAAAACACAGAAATACAAAATTTAAAATAGATTAAAACAGATTAAACAATTTGGCTAAATTTTAAAAATCCCATAATTAAACAAATTAAAATTAGTGTTTAAAATTTAAATTTTAAAATTTTAAAAGGGAGAAGATTTAGGCCAGGCCAGCTTGATGAAATAAAAACGTTTTAAGCGCGCGGCGGAAGGTGTGCAGATCCGGGATCCTCCGTATCTCCGGGGGGAGCTCGTTCCAGATCGTAGGTGCCCCCACAGAGAAGGCTCTCCCCCTAGGGGCCGCCAGTCGACATTGTTTGGCCGACGGCACCCGGAGGAGCCCCTCTCTATGGGAGCGTACTGGCCGGTGGGAGGCTATTGGTGGTAGCAGGCGGTCCCGTAGATAACCAGGTCCTAAGCCATGGAGCGCTTTAAAGGTGGTAACCAGAACCTTGAAGCGCACTCGGAAGACCACCGGGAGCCAGTGCAGCTCACGCAGGAGAGGTGTTACATGGGAGCTCCACAATGCTCCCATAACCACCCGCGCGGCCGCACTCTGCGCCAGTTGGAGCCTCCGAGTGCACCTCAAGGGGAGCCCCATGTAGAGAGTGTTATAATAGTCCAGGCGAGAGGTGACGAGGGCCTGAGTGACCGTGTGTAGGGAGTCCCGATCTAGAAAGGGACGCAACTGGCAGATCAGGCGAACCTGATGAAAAATCCTCCCGGTCACGGCCGTCAAGTGCTCTTCTAGAGACAGCCGTGAATCCAGGAGGACGCCCAAGTTGCGAGCCCTTTCCGTGGGGGCTAATGATTCGCCCCCAATAGTCAGTGATGGCACCAGCTGACTATATCGGGACGTCGGAAACCACAGCCACTCAGTCCTGGATGGGTTGAGCCTGAGCCTGTTCCTCCCCATCCAGATCCGTACGGCCTCCAGGCACCGGGACATCACTTCAAGGGCATCGTTGGGGTGGTCCAGGGTGGAGATGTACAGCTGGGTGTCGTCAGCGTACTGGTGGTACTTCACCCTGAAACCACGGATGATCTCGCCCAGCGGCTTTACATAAATGTTGAACAAAAGGGGCGAGAGGACCAATCCCTGCGGCACCCCACATATGAGGGGCCTCGGGGTCGACCTCTGCCCCCCTGTCAACACAGACTGCGACCAGTCAGAGAGAAAGGAGGAGAACCACCGTAATACAGTGCCTCCCACCCCCAACTCTTCCAACCGGTGCAGCATGATACCATGGTCGATGGTATCAAAAGCCGCTGAGAGATCTAACAGGACCAAGACAGAGGATGATCTACTTTCCAACATATGGACCGAACCAGCTTATCCAATAACAATTCATGAGGACAATAAAGCAGCCATAGACATTTCCAATGCGGATGCAGTAGGCCAAAGATCCAGACACATCAACATCAAGCATAAGCACGTCAGACAGTTATCGAACGTAGGCTTCATCAGAGCCATACATTGTGAGACTTCTGAACAAGTCGCAGATATCCTGACAAAGCCGTTGCAGGCTTCATGCAGGAAATACTAGTTTCATATTGACTTATGTGGTTTTAGCTCCGCGCTTTGAGTCAGAGGTGAGAAAACTAGCTGACTCTGTGGTTTGACATTTGGAACTCAGAAAATGTCTCTTAGGTGAAGGGACCTTTAGAGGTCATCCAATCCAACCCCGTATCATTTCACTCTTATGTTCAAATCTCACTTTACGTCCTACTTTACACCCCCCCCAAGACTCTATTTTTTTTATCTACAATTGAGTCTTACCTATTACAGAGCTTAAATCAGCAATGCAAGCATATAATGTTTGGCATAACATAATCAATTCAGGATAAAGATATATAGTAGTGAGAAGGAAAAAGAAAAGTAATACATATGAAATGACTTTCAAATCTCAATCTCTGAAGGCACTTTCTCCAGTCCCCCCAGGTGTGAGTTGTACATATGTTCCTGTATCAGAATCTTCATCTTCATCAAAGGGATCAGAGCCAATCTTACAGTCAATAAGGCTTTCCATCAAAACCAACTCTTTCTCAACCCTTATCTCCTTTATTGACCTCATAGCTAGCTATCTGAGCAGTGGTATTGTGTTGTGGCCCACCTGCGGCCTGCGCGGATTGTGGCTGATCCCGATGACAAAGAGTCTGATGTGGTGTTGTGCCAGCAGCCGGCACAGCTGGCGCTCGTGTCGGACAGCGAGGAGGCTGAAGAGGATGTGGTGCCAGAGGCAGAGACTCAGCCAGGGCCTTCAGAACCTCCAGAGGCTCCTTCAAGTGGAGATAGCGAAGTGGAGGAGCCTCTCCTCAATGCTCGAGCACGCAGGGCTGCCAAAAGGCAGGAGTGGCTACTCAGGAGAAGGAAGTCTCCTCGAGAGTAAGGCTTGAGGATAATTGGCCACTCCCTCAGCCTATTTAAGTCACACGCCATTAGTAAATTTCTTGCTAGAAACAACTTGTAATTATCATCAGAGCATTTTTGTAAAAGTCTTATCGTATCTTGCTTTCTGGGCTGGTTGCCAACCTTTGCCAGACTTTGGTTTATTCTTGCTACTTAATAAATTTGATAAGGACCATTGGTGTGTGTCAATATCCTTGGGAATCCAGAGCTGGGGCAGAACATATTGCGCAAGGAATAAAAGCCCGGCCTGCCACGGCACATAACAACAGGAATAACATCTGCTTAATCCAGCCGGTCCCAGGCAACCAAGAAAACCACATGTCCATTGCTTGTAACCTCTGACCCATCTTGGATACCCGGTCCTGCAATTCCTTGGCAATCTCTCTGACCACACCTGACTTATTCATGTGGAAAAAACAGTCTTCTCCCAGGAATACACACAAACCACCTTTCTCAGCTGTTAAAAGGTCTATGGCATGCCGGTTTTGTAAGACCACTGCTGCCAAAGAATCTATTTGGTCTTGGACCTCAACCAAGGTCCCAGCAATTTGGTTCAGGCTTTCTTGGAACTCCTCTGACAATTGTCTAAACTGTATTATGGAGTGTGTCATTCCTCCTACACCTGTTCTAACTGCTGTCCCTAACCCCAGGATTGCTAATAGTAGGATTAAGAGTGGTGAATTGATGAGACTTCCGGTTGGTGATTCGTGGCAAGACGGTGGGAGGAGAGCGATCTCTGCTCTCCAATCCCAGATTTCTTCGTGTTTTGGGGACTCTTAGGGGTGCAACAGCCTGAAGAGCGTTGTGAACAAGAGAGGGAGTCCGGCGAGCGGAAAAGCGTGGGGCGAGCACTCTCTGCCCAATCGGACGCCTCTGTTAAACCCAGCACGAATGCGTCTGTCATCTTGAAATGGCGGACCCGAGGCCGCAATAAGCTGACAAAGAGCCGGGGAATGAAGATCGGAGTAGACAGTGCCAGGAGTGGAGATTTTGTTTCCCAGAACATTGTAAAGACACAGAAATTTGGAGAAGTGAGATCGGTCCTGTCAGGAGAGAAGACCCACAGAAGGTGATTAAGCTGTGACGGGATGGAAGGAGAGTGATCTAGCAGAATAAGTTGAACTGACAGGATGGCACAGGAGCGAAACAAGAGTTCGGCTATAGCAGAGGCACGAGGAGGAAGAGCCGGTGGTGCCCGTGAGTAAATAAATAAAGTGGAAGAAGAGTTGGCGTTACGGAGGGATAGAAGGAGATCTAGGCTGAGACGGAAAAGAAAGGAAACAGGAAGTGCGGCCATTGTAAAGAGCAAACAGAGAAGAGAAGGGACAAACAGAACTAAGAAAGGTCCACTATAAGATAAATAAACTTACAATTGGACTAATTGGATTAATTCTCAAAACAGAACTGAGAAGACAAAGCGAGAACTGAAGGATATTGAGAACACCCGAACTTAAAAGGACTGTAGAAAACAACTGGAACTGTAGATGGAAACTGTGTTAAAAAGCTACTAAATGATTATCGGAAAATAAAAATAACAATAACAAACTCCAACCTAACAAAGTTAAACAATTCTGGAACCGTGCTTTGTAACATAAGTATTAAGATAAATTGTTCTTCCTTTATTTTTCTATCACCTTGCATTCCCCCCTCCCCCCGTTCATGTTATTTGTTATTTGTTGAATGATTAATTAAGTAAGTGTATATATTTGAGTCATAAGTTAACGGCCAGTTATCAATTAATTAGAAATAAGCAAATAACGATCATATATTTTAATAGGTGAATAATTGAATATTAATTGAAATGCAGATCTAATAATTGATTAATTTATTTTTATACACTTATATACACATTTTATTGTATAGATCTTTGTTAAGACTATTTGAACTAATTAACTATAAATCAAGTAGACTAATCGAAATCTAGATTTAAATATTGATTAATTCACTGTTTATATATTTAAATATAGACATTACTGTATAGAAGCCTAAGATCATTTGTTAAGACTATAAGTATACTTTTGATTGTGTATACATCTCTTTGTAGGAAAAACAAAACATAAGAAATAGAAGCAATAGAAGTGATAAGGAAATATAAGGTATAGACTTAATAGATATAAGTTCCCTTTGGGTACTACTCTGCAAGGTTCTCTTTTAGTGACACCATAGACCAACAATAAATGATAAATAAGGAGAACAAGAAAAAACAAAATAGATAACATCAGTGGATGATAGTTTGGAGAAACATAGATAGGATAGTGAGAGATCAAAGGAGGATACTGAAAGAAATGACAAGTCTCTCCACAACAGTGTTAAAAACAGGAAAAAAACCCACCTCAAATCCTACAATCACTATGGCATCACCTGCAACTCAACGATCAACAGAAGGGCTATCAAAGACTGAAAAATCTGTGGTAATCCCAATGATGCAGGCCATGCAATCTACTTTAACATTGATACAGGAGACGATGATGAAAATGCAGGAGAAAATGTCCAGCAACCACAATGAACTAAAAATAGATATACAATCTTTGGACTGCAAAATGAATGACATCCAAGACTCAATCCACAAAAACGAACAAAAAATAAAGAACGTAGAAACTAAAGTGGAACAAAATGAAAAGAAACTCGAATTGGTAGATCAAAAACTGATGGCCCAAAACAGAGAACTTGAAGATTCCATCATTCAGTTGGAAATGGATCGGACAGCCTTCTACCTGTGATTCCAGAATGTAACGGAAGGAAAGGAGGAAGATTTGGGACAATTAATGGCAGAGATGATTGCAGAGGCCGTACAAAGGGATAAGCATGAAATAATAAAAGAGCTGGACGAGGTATATTGGATCCAGACAAACTATGCCAGAAGGCATAAATTGCCAAGAGAGGTCCACATTAGATTTGCCAGAAAAAAAGTCTGGGATATAGTGTACAACATAACCAGGGAAGAACCGATGATCTTCAAGGGAAAGGAGGTTACAATACTGAAACAAGTCCCCAGGAGAGTAAGGGAGTCACAAAGAGACTATCGTTTCCTGGCTATGCAACTAAATAAAAGAAACATTCTATTTAGATGGATTCTGCCAGAAGGCATGTTAATTACGTGGCAAGGGGAAAAAATAAAGATTGACAGCCTAGTGACCACGCAAGACTTCCTAGACCAGTGGTTCTCAACCTTCCTAATGCTGCGACCCTTTAATACAGTTCCTCATGTTGTGGTGACCCTCAACCAGGGGTGGGTTCTAAATTTTTTTACTACCGGTTCTGTGGGCGTGGCTTATTATATGGGTGTGGCTTGGAGGTCATGTGACTGGGTGGGTGTGGCTAGCTGGTCATGTGACTGGGTGGCCATGGCTATGTGTATAGGGACTACTCAGAGGGCTGAAAAAAGTAATTTCTGACAGGTCCTCGCACTTTTGACTGGTCCTCACACTTATGACCATCCTCACATTTATGCCCGTGCAGCATTCTTTTTTTTTTATTGCAAAAGTTTTACAATTACATTTTCACCCCTTTTCCCCCCCCCTCAACCCACCCCAAACTTCCCAACCTCCCTAACCCACCCTAACCCTCCCCTCCCCCCCGGACTTCCACACCATATACTCATATCAAATAAAAGGAAAAACCCTCCTTTGTATAAAACTTATATAAAACTTGAACCCCTCCCTCCCCCTTATAAGTTTTCATCTTGATTACATTAAAATATTTCTATCTTAATATAACATTTTCAAGTAAATTTTCATCTTCATTACATTAAAATATTTCTATCTTAATATAACATTTTCAAATAAAAGCTATTTGATACTTCCTAGTTTGATATTTGCTCTGAACATAATCTATCCACTTTTTCCATTCCCATTCATAAGTCTCTTGTGAACAATCTTTTAAGTATGCTGAAATCTTCGCCATCTCTGCAAAACTGGCCATCTTCAAAGTCCATTCCTCAATCGTGGGCAAAGCTTCATTTTTCCAGTATTTACCTATCAACAATCTTGCTGCTGTTATCATGTACAATATCAATTTTGTTTCACCCAATGTAAAACCCTTAACTATACCCAATAAAAACAATTGTGGAGAAAATTGAATTTTTTTCTTCAAAACATTCTGCATGACCCACCAAATTTTTATCCAAAAAGCCTTGACTTTCCTACAGGTCCACCAAACATGATAATATGTAGCATCTAAACAATCACATCTCCAACATTTAGGCTGAACATTAGGGTACATACACGACAATTTTTTGGGATCTAAATGCCATCTATAAAACATTTTGTAAAAATTTTCCCTCAAATTCTGCGACTGTGTAAATTTAACGTTCTGAACCCAAATTTTTTCCCATGTTTCCAACATCACTGGTTCCTCAAAATTTTGTGCCCACTTAATCATAGAATCTTTAACTAATTCAGTTTCTCAATCCCTTTCTAACAAAACATTATAAAGTCTTTTAATATGCATTGGACCTTTCTCTTTTATGTGTCTAACCAATTCTTCCTCATGCATCATAATACCAGTTTTTTGGTCCTCTTTCCATCTCAATTGCAATTGATTATATTGTAACCAAGTTAAGTTAATCCCTTCAGCCAACAATGTCTGTAATGTCTTCAGCTGCCATCTGCCCGCATCTGTAAAAAGAACCTCTTTGTATAAAACCCCCCCGAGTGACATTATATTTGTATTCCACAAAGTATGACCAAGATCCAGCCATAGTGGTATTTTATAATCCCATTTGAATCGGTGCTTCTTCCAAACTCTCATCAAAGAGTCTCTAAGTATATGGCTTTTAAATACTTTATCCACTTTGTTATCATAAAATAAGTAGGCATGCCATCCAAATTCCAAATCAAAACTTTCTGCATTCAATATTCCAGTCTTTTTTCCTCCAAACCAATCACTTGTTAAAGTCAAAGCTGCTGCATCATAATATAACTGTAGGTTTGGAAGTTTAAGACCTCCCCTTTCTGGAACATCTTGCATAATTTTCATTTTAACTCTCGGCTTTTTCTCGTTCCAGACAAACTTATTCACTCCTGTTTGCCACAATTTCAATTGTTTATCACTATTAAGCACCGGAATCATTTGAAACAAAAAAAGAAATCTTGGCAAAATATTCATCTTAAATGCTACTATTCTTCCAAGTAGAGACAGCTGCAGTTTTTTCCAAGTCTCCATATCTTTCTGCACCTCTCGCCACAACACCTCATAGTTATTTTGAAACAATTTTGTGTTTGATTCTGCAACCTGAACTCCTAGATATTTTACCTTTGGTACAATCTCAAAACCTGCCCTTCTTTCAAGCTCATGTTTACGATCTTGAGTCATATTTTTGACTATCATCTTTGTTTTTTTCTGGTTCAGTCTAAAACCTGAAACTTTACCATAGTCTTGTATAATGTCCTTCATCTGGATTATTGATTCCATTGGCTGTGTTAGGGTAACAACCAGATCATCTGCAAATGCCTTTATTCTATAATCCTCTTGCCTTATCATTATACCTTTCAAGATATTAGAGTCCCGTATTGTATTTAACAAGACTTCTAATGTTAAGATAAATAGAAGTGGGGACAGCGGACATCCCTGTCTTGTTCCTTTTTTGATTTTAAACTCTGTTGTCAAACTTCCATTGATAATAATCTGTGCCTTTTGCTCTTGATAAATTGCTGAAACCGCCTGTATAAATTGGTCCCCAAAGTCCATCTTTTTTAAAGTCTTTAATAGAAAATTCCAATCCACTCTATCAAAGGCCTTCTCTGCATCCAAGAAAACCAGCACTGCAGGGATCTGTTTATTCTTCTCAAGATATTCCAATAAATCTATTACTTGCCTTACATTGTCCTTCATGTATCTACCCTCGATAAATCCCGCTTGATCATCATGAATCACCTTTTGAATTACTGGCATCAACCTGTTGGCTAATACTTTGGCATAAATTTTATAATCTGTATTCAGAAGAGATATTGGTCTATAATTCTCCGGTTTTTTAGGACCTGCTTTTAGGACCTGTCTTCCGGTTTCCCTGTCTTCGGCGACGACGGTGCCTTTTGAAGCACCGCCAGCCCAGCCGCTTGTAGAGCCGCTTCGCGATCGAGAAGCGGCTTGAAAACTTCAAAATCCTCAGGATTCTTGGAGGAGAGGCAGCAGGGCACAGGTCGAGCCCCTGTAACCCCCCAGGGAATTGTTTCTGGGGAGGAAACAGGTGCGGCTCCCTTCCAACCTGCTGAGACTCCGGGCGGCGTGGGACGATTCTGCTTTTGCAGAACAAGCCGGCTGCAGGAAACTTCAAAAGAGAAAGGAAATAACCTAAACAAGTAGCGGAAATCTACTTGAACCCTGAAACTTGGAACTGCAAGTATTAGCATTTTGTTGATTTCTTAATTTGAAGGGGGAAAAAAAATGCGAATGAGTGAAAGTGACTTGAAAAAATATGGCGCTCAGCATTAGAGTGAACGAACCAGCGAGTGTGGATTGGTGAAGTCATCTTGCTTTGTTACAAAGTTATTAAGTTGCTATAAAGTTGCTTCGGTTGTAACAACAGAAACAAGAGAAAAATCTCTCCCTTTTTAATACTTGACTTTGCATCACCACAGTTTTGATTTGATTAAATCTGGGGGACTTTTTTAGAAGTCTTTGTGGAGGTGGGAGAGGAAAAGGAACTTCCCTCTTCAGAAAAACCAGCTTAAGTGGCAGGATGGCCTCAAAGAAGCAGGAAGGCAAGCAACTAGGGGGGGGGGATCCCCCACACGTAAACATGAAACGCAGATTTCTTCTGCTCAACAGTTACAAACTCAGAAAAAAGATTTTGATATGGGAGATTTAAAAGAATTTATTTCAAAAATTTTGGATGATAAATTTCAAAAAGCCCAACAGGAAATAGATGATAAACTTCAAAAGTCTCAACAGGAAATTATGCAGGAAATGAAACAGAATCAAAATAAGGTGACCAAAAAAATATCAGATGTGGCGTCTTTCCTGGCAGAATTTATTATTAAAGTTGATTCAAAAGTGGATGAATTTAAATCAGAAGTCAATGTTAAGATGAAAGATAACGATCACAAATTTCTTGATGTTGATGATAAAATGCAGAGAGTTGAAAATGAAATTGTTATGATGCAATTCAGGGCAATGGAATTCGCTATACGGCTTCGAGGAATTAGAGAAGAGGACAGACAGGATTTGAGACAGGTTTGTGCTGAGGCCTTGGCTGTGATTCTAAAAATTAATCCTGATATGGTTTTTTACAAAATAGACAAAATTTACAGAGTGAATTCCTGGGTGGCCAGACAAAGACAATTGCCTAGAGATGTGGTCATATATTTTACGGATAGAGCAATAAGAAATGATATCCTGCAAAAATCTTTTCATACCTCTGTGCAAGTGGGGGGTTCGCAAATTACAGTCTACAAAGAGTTACCACCTAAAATGTTGAAATCCAGAAAAGACTTTGGCTTTCTTGTTAAAGAATTGCAAAACTATCAGATACCATTTCGGTGGGATGCTCCAACTGGTATAATTCTGAGATATAAGGGAGAAAGATATCGTTTGAATACTGTGGAGAAGGCGGAGCAATTTTACACTAACATCTTTAAAGAAAGAACACCATCTCCACCTACATCTACAGTTTTGGAGATTAAGGAGAGTGATAAGAAGCAACTTCAACAAGAACCGCAAGAACAGTCTAAGCAGGAATCAGAGGCATTGAAGGGCGCTGAAGGAGGTTTTTTGGATGAGTCCTTGTTGGAATCTTCTCCAATTCTGGAACCGGTCTGGATGGCTGAAGTTAAGGATCAGCGTATAACCCGAGCAAAATCCAAGCAACTTAAAGAAAAACAACAACAGGAAAGACAAGATAAAAAGGGAGCTAAGAGTACTACACAAGAGACTGGAGACATGGGGAATGCAGGATTGAAGATTCCGGAAGACATCCGGTTATTCTGCTCTTTGCTCCAGAAAGATAATGATGATGATTAAATGCTTATCTTGGAATGTGAATGGGTTGAACTCAGCACAGAAAAGGAAGAAATTATTTGCATATTTGAAACAATTTAATAATGATATAATTTGTTTACAAGAAACGCATATTACAGTTCAAGATCAAAACTATTTGAAAAATTCCAAATTAGGAACACACTTTATATCTTCAACTATGCAAAAAAAGAATGGTGTGGTTATTTATGTAAATAAAAAATTAACAGCCAAAGTTATAGAAGCAGATCAAGATGGTAGGTTCGTAGCAATTGAACTACTTACAGCAAATGGCCAAATTCTTTTGATTGGAATTTATGCTCCCAATCAACAACAGGACTACTTTTACAAAATGCTACATACTAAAATACTACAATGGGATTATAGATCTATTTTAATTATGGGAGACTGGAATGGAGTAATTGATTCTAAATTAGATAAAAAGACTTTGGCGAAGTCAAGGATTAGACTACCACAGACTTTTTTTGATATGAAAGAAGACTTGGAAATAAAAGATATTTGGAGAATACACAATCCAAAAGAACTGGATTATACTTTTTTTTCTGATAGACATAGATCCTTCTCTAGGATTGATTTCATTTTGTTGTCAGATGATCTACTTGTCAGGACAAAAAGAACAAAGATTTTGCCAAGAACTTTGACTGACCATAGCCCAGTATGGATAGAAATTGAGATAGGTAAGACTGAGAGACGCTCTTGGAGATTAAATGAAAACTTGTTCAGATATGAAAAAAATATAATAGAACTTAAAAAGTACTTGAAAGAGTTTTTTGAAATAAATTTGAACAAAGGCACCCCAACAGAAATTGTGTGGGATGCAAGCAAGGCTTATATGAGAGGGGTGCTTATTTATATGAACTCTAAACACAGATTGATTTGACAAAAGAAAAGACTTGAATTGGAAGCAGAAATAAAGAATAAAGAACAGTTACTTATTAAAAATCCAACAGATGAAAGAATACGTGGTGTTATAAAACTTTTGAAAGATCAATTCCAAATGCTTATGGCGGAACAAGTTGCAACAAATTTACAATATGCGAAGCACAATACATTCTGCAATGCCAATAAACCGGGCAGGTGGTTGGCCTACACACTGAGGAAAAAACAGAGTATACGGACTATTGATAGTATCGATATTGGAGGGAAAGAAATTTTTCAACAGAAATTAATTAAAGAAGCTTTTCTCGACTACTACACTAAATTATATGCTAAAGATGAGGTGCAGAATGGACTTATAGAAAAATACTTAGATAATAAAAGAGTTATAAAAATTACTGACCAACAAAAGGAAAGAATGAATTATCCTATAACAGAGGAGGAGATAATAGCAGCAATCAAACAACTAAAAACAGCTAAAGTTCCTGGAACGGATGGTCTGACTGCAGTGTACTATAAAACTTTGCAAGCAGAAATGGTGGAACAACTCAGAGACTTATTTTGTAATATACAACAAGGGGGAAAAATACCCCCATCATGGACAACAGCTTATATTTCTTTGATACCCGTGCAGCATTCTTAACAACCATGTCACTCATTTCACAACTGCTTCTCTTCACCATGGTGACAAGATAGGGCAAAAACGTAAAATGTGAGGACAGTCATAAGTTCGAGGACTGGTCAAAAGTGCGAGGACCAGTCAGAAATAACTTTTTCAGCCCTCTGAGTAGTCCATATGCATAAAAGGATACAGCAATAGAGAGGGATGAAGGAAGGGAAGGGAAATTAGAGTAGGAGTGAGGGTAAGAGAGGGAGGAAGAGAGGAGGAGAAGGAGAAAGGAAGAGGAAGTAGGGAGGAGAAGAAGGGGGGGAGAGAAAGTAAGAAGGAAAGAAAAGATAGAGGTGGTAGGTTTGAGGAAAAAGATTGCTGTACAATAAAAAAGATGAAAGGGAAGAAAGCCAACCCCAAACAAATATAAAGATACTAAGATAAAGAATGAATTGTTAAACTTTAAAGAATAAAAGAGAACAAATATGAATAAATAACAATAATTAGAAACACACATACAAACATACAATGTATTTTCTTTGAACAGAGTATTGGCCTGTTCACAAATTTAAACAGTGTTTAGTCATTTCAATTAAATTTACAATTTCTAAATTTTCTTTTTGCCATATTTATTCCTCATTTATTTTTGTAAAAAACCAATATTACCCTTCATCCTCATCTCTAATCTTAATCAAATTCAATTTTCCCTTCTATTCTATATTATACCCCTTCCCATTGTCATATTTTTATATCCATCATCACATTGGTTAATTATGTAATATTACAGTTGTTTAATATAAATTCAACATTTTAATATAAATCAATTAGTTATATATACCTTTTTTGTATATTAATACCTTAGGTATATACTTTATACCTTTTTTGTATATTAATCAATATGAACATGAACATTCCAATTATTTCCATGCAATCCAATTTCTTACAAATCAATTAATTATATTTACCAATAATAATAAACCAAATAATTTCCCCCATATATTCCTTCAAACCACAACTTAACCATTTCTGCTTTCAACACAATATACAATTAATAGTATCTCAATTATTACAATTCCCTAGTTAAATAGAGCTTTTTTTCTTTTGTGTTTTAAAATCTTGAACTCTCCTCTTTTGCCCTAAATTTCCCATTGTTTGCACCTACCTTTTTTGGTGAGGAAAAAGAAAAGAAATCTGCCTGCCTAATTTTCCAACGTTGCAGCAACAGCAAAGCCAGCAGCCTGCTTTACTTTCAGTTTTGTTTTTCAGCATAGCTAGGGGAAAAAAAATTGCTCCAGCACTCTTTGCAAACAAGCAGCAGAGCCCTGAGCAAAACAGCTGAGAGCAAATCAGCTGAGAGTCGGGAGCCGATCTAATCAAGGGCTAATTAGCCTATGCTGAAGCTCCGTGGGCCAATAAAATTACAAAAAAACAACGAACCATTTGTTAAATTGCTGGCTCGCCCGCCTCTCGCCCACCACTATTTATTGGCAATAAATAGTGGTGCGGCCTAAACTGATTTTGAACTTGATAACAGCAGCAAGGTTGTTGATAGCACAACATTGGAAGAAGGACTTTTTGCCTACTATTGATGACTGGATATTGAAAGTAACTAATTTAGCTGAAATGTCTAAAATTTCAGCATATTTGAAGGATCACACACAAGAAAGGTATATACAGGACTGGAGAAGATGGATTGATTATATACAAAATAAGTATCAGACCAAAAAATATCAAATAGCTTATGAATGATTTCTTCTATCTGTATAAGCGCTATATAAGTGATATTAGAAGTTTTATGTCTAAGAAGCAGGATTTTATCTATGGGGGGGGTTAAGAATTTTTTTTTCTAGGGGGTGTTAGTTTAATGATTGGTTAAGCAATTTAGTTTATTGTTAAAAGTTAATAGAAATACCTTGTGTTCTGCTCTGGGAAGTCGGGGAGGGAGAGGGGGGGTTGGGTGGGTCAGTTGTGGGGAAATTGTGTTTGTTTTAAAACTTTTTCAATAAAAAAAAATAGTGGTGCGGAGGGGCGGGGCAAGCCAGCAATTTAACAAACAGCTCGGCCAAACCCCCTAGAACCGGCAGAATCCCACCACTGGCTATAGGGCAGCCCTTTGAAGCCCCGCGGCAAGAATTTAAACAGTTTATTTTCCTCCTGCCATCAGCTGGGACTCAGGAGGCAGCAATAGATTGGGAGTGGGCAGGGTAAGCGAACGGCCAGCGATCCAACAGAGCAGAGAGTGAGGGTGAGTGAAGGCATGGGGGGTGCGAGAGAGGGCTTTGGTGACCCCTGTGAAATGGCCGTTCGACCCCCAAAGGGGTCGCGACACCCAGGTTGAGAACCGCTGTCCTAGACGAACTACTAGGGATGGAAAAAGAACAGAGCAGTAAGGAAGAAACTGAAACGATAGCTCTGGTGGCTCAGCAGACTAATTAACACCCACTTACATCTGCTGCCTGCAATTACTGCAAGTTCAAATCTCACCAGGCTCAAGGTTGACTCAGCCTTCCATCCTTTCTAAGGTGGGTAAAATGAGGACCCAAATTATGGGGGCAATAAGCTGACTTTGTATAAATATACAAAAGTATGAAGGCTATTGCTTAACGCATTGTAAGCCGCCCTGAGTCTCCAGAGAAGGGCGGCATAAAAATCAAATTTTAAAAATAAAAAAAAAAACTCAGGAAGAAGAAACTCCCCATCAACAAGATCCTAAAGAAGGACTTTTGGAGAAGAAGGACACAGAAGAAAAAGAGGACAAGGCCACAAAAGGAAAGAAAACAAGAACACAAAGAGTCACAAGAGCAAACACTAACTCCGCTTAGGGAAACCAGAAATGGAAGATTGAAAACTAATATCGATTAATGTTAATGGACTGAATGAGAGTAGAAAGAGGAGACAGATATTTACAAAATTAGCTAAACAAAACATTGACATCATATGCCTCCAGGAGGTCCATATACGGAAACAAGACGAAAAACATTTAGAATATAATAAATTAGGGAAAACATTTACAGCGCTAGTGGAAAAAAGAAAGAGGAGGGTAGCAAAATATATTAAGGGAAGGATTGCCACTGAACAAAAATATGCTGATCCCAAAGGAAGAATACTAATGATAGAAATAAAGAGAGGAAATTTACCAATACTATTGGTAGCTAACTATGCTCCAAATAAAAATCAGGGAGAATATTATAAAAAACTGCATGAACGAATATGTAAAATGGAATACAGTAATATCTGCATAGTGGGCAATTTTAATGGGATAATTGATACAGAAATAGACTACAAGAGCAGCAAAGACAATAAAAAAAAAAGAGACAAGCTACCTAAAACTTTTTTTGATCTGATAGAGGAATTAAATCTAATAGATATCTAGAGGACCCTACATCCAAATGAGAGAAAATACACCTTCTACTCAAATTCCCAAACATCATGGTCCAGAATAGACATGCTGTGGGCGAGTAAAAAATTAGGACTGGAAATTGAAACAGCAGAAATTAACCCTAACATATGGGCAGACCACAACCCCTTAGAAGTAAAATGGAAGACCCCACAAAGAAAAAAGTTTAGGAGATGGAGATTAAACTCACAAATTCTAAGAGAGAAGGAATATATAGAAAAAACAATGGGAGAATTGAAATTATTCTTCAAAGAAAACGAAAACCAAGATACATCCCGAACAAATCTATGGGATACAATGAAAGCATACTTAAGGGGGATAACAATAACATATAACGCACATAAGAATAAAGAAAAATGGAAGGCGCAGAACACCATGCAGAAAGAAATTGGAGATATGGAAAAGAAACTACAACAAAGTCCAGGAGATAAAGCGACTAAAGAGAAATTGATGGTGTTGAGGCATAAAATGAATATATTAGATCAGGAGGAATTGGCAAATAAAATTAGACAATCCAAGCAATACTATTTTGAGAACGCCAATAAGCTGGGTAGATGGCTGGCCTATAAATTAAAGAAAGAAAATGAAAGGCGGATTATCCAACAATTGGAGGATATGAAGGGAAACCTACAGAATAAAGAAGACAAGCTTGAAATTGCCCAAGAATATTATACAGAACTCTACAAAGAGGAAAAGGTCCCAAGAGAAAAGATTGAAGAATATTTATTGGAGGAAGAACCCTCATTGGTAGGAAAGGAGGAGAGGGAAAGGCTGAACAAAGAAATCACAATAGAAGAACTAAGAGCGGCAACCTCAAAATTAAAAAATAACAAATCACCAGGTCCAGATGGTCTCCCAGGAGAAATATACAAAAAATTTGATGAAATAATGCTACCAAAATTACTGGAGATATGCAATGAGGCCCTATTGGAAGCTAAAATACCCGATTCGTGGAGGGAAGCCTATATTACATTAATGCCAAAAGAAGGTACTGATCCAAAACAAATAAAAAATTATAGACCAATCTCCCTTCTAAATTCGGACTATAAAATTTTTATGAATATAATGGCTGAAAGAATGAAAAGAATATTAAATTCTATGATACATTCAGACCAGAACGGTTTTCTACCTGATAGACAAATTAGGAACAATATAAGAATAGTTGTAGACACTCTAGAATATTACGAAGCCCACCCAGAAAAGCAAATGGCCCTAGTATTTTTGGATGCCCAAAAATCCTTTGACAATCTCAACTGGAAATTTATGATTAAGCAAATTAAAACAATGAAATTTGGAATAAATTTCGAGAGAATGATAGAAACAATTTATAATCAACAAAGGGCAAGAATAATAATAAACGGGGACATGACCAAAACGTTTCAAATCAAGAAAGGAGTAAGACAAGGGTGCCCATTATCACCATTATTATTTATTCTGACACTAGAAACCTTGCTAAATAGGATTAGGAACAACAGTGAAATAAAAGGCCTAAAGATTAGGAGAGAGGAATATAAGACACAGGCCTTTGCGGATGATGTAGTGCTTATTACCGAGGAACCACTAGAAATGGGCCAAAAAATCCTTGAGGAAATAGAAAGGTACGGCGAGGTATCCGGTTTTAAATTAAATAAAGGAAAAACCAAAATGCTGGTCAAAAATTTGACAGAAAGGCAAAAGGAAGAATTAGAAAAGGAATTAGATTTACAAATTGTTAAAAAAATTAAATACTTAGGAATCTGGATATTACCAAGATGCTCGGCCTTGGAAGAAGACAATTATACACCACTGGTTAAAAAAATAAAACAAGATCTGGATAAATGGGGGAAATTGCAGTTATCACTTCTGGGCAGGATAGCATTGATAAAGATGAATATTCTGCCCAAGCTATTATATTCATTCCAAACAACACCAGTCACCTTAGATAAAAAATTCTTCTCAGAACTTAATAAAATTACCAGGAAATTTATTTGGGCCAGGAAAAAAACAAGAATCTCTCTCCGATCATTACAAGATAATAGAAACAGGGGAGGCTTCAGACTCCCAGCATGAGAAATTTATTACAAAGCGGCTACCCTAGTCTGGATAAGGGAATGGCTCAACCTAAAAAATAAAAGAATTTTAATTCTGGAAGGGCACGACCTGCAAAAAGGATGACATGCCTTTTTATGGGATAAGAAGAAAAAGAAAAAAAAACATATTTCCACAGACATAAGATAAGAGGTACGCTAATACAAATATGGGAGGAAATTAGATATAAACAAAATATGAAGGTTCCGAACTGGCTATCAACAATGGAAGCTATGATATATCCTAATACACTAGAAACTAACAAAATGTTTAGTTATAAAGAGCTTTTAGATAGCCAAGGAAATCTCAAAACCAATCAAATACTAGGCGAACAGGGCATCCATATTGACTGGTGGCCATACTTGCAGATTAAATCCAGGTACCAAAAAGACAAGACTATAGCCAGACTATACAATTACTTACTAGAATTCGATAGAGCAGAAGAGGTGGTTAAATAACCAATGATAGCTTGGGCAAAAAATATCGGACACAACATAAATTTGGATGAGTGGGAAACAATCTGGAACAGAAATTACAAACTAACAAAAGCGGCATCATATAAGGAAAATCAATACAACATGTGTTAGGTGTTTTGTGCCTGTTAGGTGTTTTGTGCCAGCCATGGCAGTTTCTAAAAAGGCCACCAGATGGGAGCAAAGAGGGACTTTTGATCCCACTGGTGGGTCAAGGGGCTCCGGCCCCTGCAGCCCCATTGGGGAAAGTTAATGGCCCTCCAGCCCCCTCACACACCTTGTAAGGGAGGGGCCAGGGACCCCTATAAGAACCCCTGCACAGGGGCTGCTCCCTGCTTTTCTCTGCTCTTGTTCTACTCTCCTATGGGACTGACCCATGGGCTCAATCCAGGCATGGATGCCTCCATGCCAGGGAACTCATTTTACTCCACTTTTACTTCTAAATAAAGACTTAATTTGATTGCATCCTTGCGTGCTGACCTTTTCTTGGAAGCGCCCTCAACGAACCATCGTTCTTCGTGAGATCTCTCACGAAGTGGTAGCAGAGGATGGTTGGAGGCAATGCTTCCAAGCCAGCAGAAGCAAGATGTCTGGAGGTTCCAGCAAGAACCCTTAAGAGATGGATGGCAGGAGATCCCTGATTGTGACCAGAAGTCTTCAATCAAGGATGACAACCCTGTATCCAGTCCCTGATGCGAGCTTCGATCCAGAGGAGGGTACAGATGATCTCTATGCCCCCAGAGGACTCAGTGGAACGCAAGGGACCCCTTCACACACTTCCCTGCAGCTGCAAGCCACAGTGGAAGGCCAGCAGTCCACCCAGGACTGCCAGGACACCGGGGAGGCGGCCAGGGACCAGGCCACCCCCAGCGTAGACCAGCTCACTAGCGAAGAATGCAGAGAGCTGCTACGAACGCTCCTAGCAACCCGAGGGACGCCAGGAGCCCAGCCACGTGGGACAACAGTGCAGGGGGCCTCTGGACACCGGGTAAGTCCTTCCCCAGCACCCAGGAGGCTCCCCAACATGGCGCCGGCCACTCTGGGGGACCCCGGGGACCCGGAGCTTTTGGCGGGAAAATTCCCACCAAATCGTGACCTGCAGCTTCCGGGGCCAACCGGAAGCAACATGGAGGCCCCCAGGCCACCTACTCCAGTGAGGCTTGGTGGGCCTCAGCTAGGCCACGAGGCCCAGCAACGGATGGCAGCCAGCCGAGGCAGCATGCAAACTGCTCGCCCCCCCCCCCCACCGGCAAGCCTCGAAGTCTGCCCAGCTGCTCCTGCTGCAGCGGGCATCAGAGCTGCAATCCAAGTCCTGGTCGCAGCCCTGGAGGCCACGATGACCGAGGCCTCAACCTCGGGGGCAGCCACCCTCCCTCACTACCCCCAGGGGACCAACGGGGGGGCGTCCAATCCGGAGCCCCCCAGCCAGGACCCACGCCTCTAGAGAGTCCCAGAAGAAGCCCTGGGGGCTCCAGCCTTCCCAACACCCCTACTGAGGCAACGGAGGACTCACCTGGATGACTTCAGGGGGCCTCCAGCTGAGCCTCCCGCCTCCCAAGATGGCTGCCTCCTCCAGAGTCTTCAGGACCAGCAGTGGGCCCCTCCAGGCGATCCTCAGCATTTTTGGGCTTTTCCAGCCCCATCCTGCAGCCTTCGCCCCCTGGTAAGTGTTCCAGTACCAGGGGGGCTTCCAGAAGACTCTTCAGAGCTCCACAGGCCTGGGCCCAGGCCTGGCCCTGAAGCACAGAGGGAGAGGTCTGCTCCCATCGGCTCCTGGGCTGGAATGAGCTCTGGGCATGCTCAGCAGTTGGAGCATGTCCAGTTCGCTCCAGCTGAAAAAGAGAAAAATAATCAGAGAAAAATACCTACACCGGCCAGCAGAGGGATCCCTCTCCCATTTACTTCAATGGAACACAGGCAAAGATACCATGGACAGCAAAATATATCAGCATTTTCTGCCCCAGCTGTGTCTGTTCTCCCAAATAACTTTCAGAAACTACATCTGGGAGGGGAAAACTTTAACATATGGAGTAAAGAGATACAGGTACGTCTCTTAAAAGAGGGGACCCTAGAAATGGTTTTAGACCCCCCACCTTTCCCTTGGGTACCTCAAGAAGAGTGGTACCACAGGAGAGCCTATACCACTCTACTGAGCTCACTGGATGCTAAATTGTACCCTAGCATTCCAGATGGGCTCACAGCTGGTGAAATTTGGGGGTTGTTATATAGCTTATTTAATAGTGATAGCTTGGGCTCCACCACAAGACTCACAACAGAGTTCTATAACACCAAGCTAAAATTTGGGGCTAGCATGGCTGAGCACCTGGGAAAGTTGAAGGCACTCAGGGCAGAACTGGTGCTCAGGGACTACCCCGTGACTGAGGCCAACATGATCACTGTCATTCTGGCATCCCTGGACAAAAGTTGGGGCAATTTTATTGTCTCACTAGAGGGAACCAGAAAGGAAGCCATGACTCTGTCCTACCTCACAGGGAGGCTCAATGAGGAAGACAGGAGGTGTAGAGATGCGGGAGAGTACACCAGGGCCACAACTCATTGCATCAACAGAAGGCACCAGAGTTCAGAGCAGGTTAATGCTCTACCCAAGTGTTTCAACTGTGGCTCTGAGGAGCATCTGAAGAAGGACTGCCCCCATTACCAGCAAGGACCTAAGCGTGGTTCCAATCAAGGAAGGGGCAGGGGGCAGAGAAAGGGGCCTGGCGGGGGCAAAGGTGGTGCTAAGGGCAATTTTGTGTATACTAGTTACCTCACCCCCGCCACAAAGGCTAATGGCCCTACTGGCTCTACTGCATGTCTGGAAAAAGTATAAATATAAACTAAAGGATAAGTTACCAATATGGACAGTACCCAGACATGCAATAGAGAATATAAATTTGGAGCAAAAGCAAGATAAGATTACATATAAGGAACTCCTTTATAAGGAAGGAGTCAGATTACAATTAAAATCTATGGAGCAATTAAGAGAAGAAGGAATTATTAGGACTTGGTTTCAGTATGGTCAGCTGCAGGCCAGATGGAGAGAAGATCAAAAAACTGGTATTTTGCAGCAGGATGAGAATTTGATAAAGCAAATAAGAGATAAAGGTCAAATGCATATAAAAAGGTTGTATAATGTATTAGTGGAGATAGATTCGGAAACAGAGCTAGTCAAGGATTGTATGATAAAATGGGCACAAAACCTAGGTGAACCAATAAGGATGGATACATGGGAAAAGATATGGGTTAGAAATGTAAGATTCACACAAGCTCAAAACTTAAGAGAGAACTTTTATAAAATGTTTTATAGATGGCATTTAGACCCAAAAAAACTAGCTTGTATGTATCCAAATTTACAACCTAAGAGTTGGCAATGTGAGTGTGAAGATGCTACATATTTTCATATATGGTGGACATGTAAAAAAATTAAGGCTTTTTGGATAAAAATATGGTGGATTATTCAAAATATTTTAAGGAAAAAAATTAAATTTACACCACAGTTTTTTCTGTTGGGAATAGTCACGGATTGTACTGTAATAGAGACTAAGTTGGTTTTGAATTTAATAACAGCTGCCAGGTTACTGGTGGCACAGTACTGGAAGAAGGAAGATCCACCCACGATTGAGGAATGGACACTAAAAGTTGTGCATTTGGCAGAGATGGCAAAAATTTCATCATACCTTAAAGACCATTCAAACGAAAGATACATATCAGAATGGAGAAGATGGATTGACTATATACAAAAAAAGTATCCGAACAAGAAGATTCATATAGCTTATGAATGAAATATTTTTTTATGTTTATAGTTTTTTGAGTTATAAGGAATTAAAGACTTAGGGAGAATATGAATGCAATAATCTGTTAGCATATTTTAGCTTTATGTTTGTGAATGCTATACCCTGTGCTTGTTCTGGGAAGTCTAGGGAGGGGGGTGGGGGGGGACGGAGGGGAGGGGGGTGGGAGGGAGGGGGGTGGGAGGGGTTGAGGGGGGAAGGGTGGGGGGGAGAAAATGTTTGTATTTCCTATAAAACTTTTCAATAATAAAAAAAGGTTAAGGAGAATTAACTCCTCCGTTAAGGTTGCAAATGGTAACAATGCTTTGGTTGTTGGGGAGGGCACTGTCTCTGTACCAGGGCTGGGCAATGTCGAAGGTGTATTACATGCTCCCTCTATAGCCAATAACCTGTTAAGCATAACCAAACTATATGATGATGGCAGGGTGGAGGTATTGTTTCGCAAAGGGGGAGGTCATGTCACTCGAGACAAAAGGGTCATTGGGAATGTTACCATTATAAATGGTTTGCCATATTTCTCCCCCGAGTACCCAGCCACAGGAGACAGCTCACAGGGTGCCACCCCAGAAGGAGCCTGAGCGCAGAGAGAGAGAAAGGCTCCACAGCCAGCTCCCAGGCTGTCAAAGATGCACAAGACTGAGGTAGTTGTGCCCAAACCGCCTCAACCAGCACCACGGCCTTCCAAGGCCAATGCGGGCAAGAAACCTGAGCCTCAGCAGGCACCTAAGGCAGGTAAGCCCAAAAAAGGGCCTAAGGTGCCAGCACCGCCCAAGGCAACCAGAGCCAAGGGGGTGTCTGTAGGAAAGCTGCTCCGTACTAAATGTGCCCACCTCTTACATCAGAGGTTAGGCCATGCGAGCTTCCCAGTAGTTAAAAAGATGGGGGAATTCACTGAGGGGCTTCACCTCCAGAATTGTGAGGTGTTTCTGGACTGTGCCATCTGTAAGAGGGCAAAGAGTAAGGCCGCCCCAACACCTAAGGTGTCACAGCGTAAAACCCAATACCCATATCAATTAATACATGTTGATTTGGTTGGGCCATTTACACCGTCCCTAGGGAAAAGGCAGTATTTCCTCACTGCCGTCGATGACTTCTCGAGGTACGGCCACATGTATACCCTCATGGAAAAGTCTGAGGCCTTTGACGCCATAAAATCACGGTATAACTACGTCAAAACCCAGTGCAAGACCAGGATCGCGCAGCTGCAGAGCGACCGTGGGGCCGAGTTCATGTCCCGAAAATTCCAGGACTGGATAAGGCACAAGGGCATACACCATTTTTGCACAGCACCTTTTACTCCTGCGCAGAACGGCATTGTAAAAAAACGAAATGGCATTCTGCAGACTATGGTGCGCAGCCTGATTGCGGTTGCTGGGGTTGCGGAATCGTACTGGGCAGAGGCGGTACACTACGCTAACTACACCCTGAACCGCACCTGGAGCAGCGTTGTGAACCAGACCCCATATTTTCTGGTCCACGGTAGGAAGCCAAGTTTGGGACACTTGCGTGTGTTTGGCTCCTACGCTTGGGTGCACATCCCCAAGGAGCTGTGGAAGAAGGGGAGATCCGTCTCCCAGAGACTGAGGTTCTTGGGCTATGCCCCTGGCTCCAAGGCCTACCGATTCCTGGGAGAAGGGGGCAGGACTGTGACCTCCCAATCTGCCTTCTTCGAGGAGGACTCCAATTGGACCCAGATCCACTCAAATGATCTGGGTCCATACATTAAATGGCCCAGCAAAGCCGCACCAACCATGACACCGCCTGAGACAACCACAGACCCTGCCACCGATGAGAGCGAGGAACAGGACGAAGCGGTCAGCCTACCTGGTCCAGTTGAGGAGGATGAGCCGTCCAGTCCTGAGGGGGAAGACACGCCATCTTCACCTGACTCTTCACCTCCAGCAACGCTCCAGAGGCCCATGATTCCCAATGCCTGGGACCGAGGGCCTCCACATCCCGGTCGTGAACAGCCAGTCGGCGAAGAACCCACAGAGGAAAAGGGTGGCGAGTGGCAAGAGGTCAGAAGGTCAAAGCGGTCCAACAAGGGGGTCCCACCTAAGAGAATTGACATTGGGCACATCGTGTCCATCAACAGCGTCGTGGTCACCCCAAAGACTTTCTCTGACATCCAGGAGCTGCCCATTAAAGAACAGGAGAGGTGGCAGGACACCTGCTCGCCCTCTCACACACATTCACTGGCACCTGTCATTGGCTGGCAAGAAGGGGAATTGTTAGGTGTTTTGTGCCAGCCATGGCAATTTCTAAAAAGGCCACCAGATGGGAGCAAAGAGGGACTTTTGATCCCACTGGTGGGTCAAGGGGCTCCAGCCCCTGCAGCCCCATTGGGGAAAGTTAATGGCCCTCCGGCCCCCTCACACACCTTGTAAGGGAGGGGCCAGGGACCCCTATAAGAACCCCTGCACAGGGGCTGCTCCCTGCTTTTCTCTGCTCTTGTTCTACTCTCCTATGGGACTGACCCATGGGCTCAATCCAGGCATGGATGCCTCCATGCCAGGGAACCCATTTTACTCCACTTTTACTTCTAAATAAAGACTTAATTTGATTGCATCCTTGCGTGCTGACCTTTTCTTGGAAGCGCCCCCAACGAACCATCAATCTTCGTGAAATCCCTCACAAAATGCTATATAGATGCCACTTAGCCCCTGCAAGACTAGCCAAAATATATCCAAACATAAGTCCCAAATGCTGGAGATGTGGATACCACCAGGGTATCTTCTTTCTTGTGTGGTGGTCCTGTCCCGAAGCGATGAGGTACTGGAAAAAAAATCAAATTTGGCTACAAGAATTAATTAAAGAAAAAAATGAATTGGCACCTGAAACCTTTCTCCTGGCAGTACTAAAGAGGAAGTATGAGGAAAAAAAGAGGTATTTAATCGTACATATCATCACAGCAGCAAGAATAGCTTACGCACAACACGGGAAAGGAAAGGAGATACCACCGGAGGAATATATAATCCAGAAAGTGTTAGAGTGTGCCGAAATGAATAAACTGACTCTAGAGCTGAATGAGAAAGAGGATTCGGAATACTATACGGTGTGGAAACTTTGGTACAGATGGATGGATAACCGAATAAGGGAGAGATAAGAGATAGTGTAAATATTAGGACGAATATGTAAATTGTAAATTAGGATGCATTATAACAAAAGAATGAATCTAATCCTGTGCAGAAAACACCACTGTCTAACCGACTAAACTGTATTGTATTGTAATATAATAAACTTTCAAAAAAAATTTAAAAAAAAAGAGTGGCACCCTTTTCTGAACATGCCCCATGAGGGGGACAGGGATAGTGTGCTCTCCACTGACAACACCTCTTTTGGGGAAAAGATGTACCAGAGTGCATGTTCCAGTCCAGTTTGTAGGTAAATACAAATACGCATTTTTCCCACATAAGAAGAAAACTCCATTTTCTCCTATACACACACCTATGTTCATGGAAAAGGCATGGGCTTGTTGGTTCTTCTCATTAGTCCAGACCCCCAAAGTCCCTGCCACTGACATGCCAGTCAGCGGCTGCAATGGGACTTCTAGTGTAGGGTCCTTTTGCTTATGTCTGAGGATTAGACCTTCAAAAAGATAACGGAAGCTTGCATTTCCAGGGGGAAATAGGACACATAAGCCTGTGCTGGACCTAAGGGAGAGCCAGATTGGGAATCGGGTTGGCTGAAATGGCCTCGGGCACCTTTCCCAAGACATATTCTATCCTCCCCATTTCATACTGGAGACAAGTGGTAGTAGTGAGAAAGTGACCTTCTGTTGAAATAAGTGGTAGGCAGAAGGAGAATTACCACTAGTTAGTTTTTACATCCATAAGTGTCACTCTAGGACCAAGGTGCATTTCCGATGGACATTGTTCTCCTGTCAGGGACCCTACAGGAATACCTGGTTCCTGATGCCGCTTTACACACAAGGAGGGTGACCCTAGGATTTCCACACCAACGGCTATAGGGCCAACAATGGGGAGGCGGCTCATCCCCAGCTTTTTGAATGCATTATAAAAGTCCCCTTGCAACTTGGCTTCTGCCGCTTTGGTTCTCCATCTGCCACCTTTCTCAAGGATTAGTGTGGCCCTGGTCCTGACCCAGAGATCTGGCTCAACTGGAACAGCATTGTAAGATGAAGGGCCAGCAGACAAACACAACCAGCACTTTTGACCTAGGGCAGGGTCAGACTGATTAACTAGGCTTTGACCCAATTCCAGTATTCTTAACATGTAGTTCCCTTTTCTCAACTGTTGCAGGGCCCCGTTCTCCCTTTGTTCTACCCCACTCTTTACCGGGATTGTCAGACGCTTGTCCTTAGGTCTTGGGGTTGGCTTAGGTCCAGGGTACCCTCCCCACCTATCAATGATACGTCGTTGCCGGGAGTGGACCTGTCTCAAAGTGTCCACACCCTGTGACCTGATCCTGCCCTGTTCTTTGGGGTTCTCAACATCCCTGGATCCTCCCTCAAGGGCAAGGGAGGTCACTCGGGCATTCTCACAACACTGGGAACTACTGTTCAGGATGTCATCACTCAGTAGGCCCTTTGCCAATAACAGCCAAAGCCACAAAAAGCTCATAATTGTCCCCCACACAGAACCTATCCAATCACAATTCCCTTAATCTACAAAATCACCATGTCAGGAAGAAGGCTAGGGTTATATGTGACTTGGGAAAAGGCAATATCAGTTTTAGGTATCCCACAGAACCAACCCTTATTTGTTAAATACAATGTCCACAGTCCTAGAACTAGTACAGCGCCACAGAGAGCCCACTCCCAGGTTTCCTCAAACATAAGTATCTCCAGGAGTTTCGTACTGCTCTCTGTCACAGTCAATGATTTTAGGCTCAGCAGCTGTCTTTCTGGGGAGAGGCGATTCCAGAAGAATAAGTGTCCTACATAGCAAATCACAATCAGGACGATCAAACTCACTAAGGCCAGACCCACTGCACTTACGGCTACATATGATCGACTTTCCATTCCCTGACAGGTAGTCAGGTTTCCTAATACATTTTACATCTGACAAATGGAACGTTGTCTTCCTCCTCCAAATCTTCGGCCATACGTGTTATAAGTAAATGCCTAACTCTGTACATATCAACACATGGGTTGACCCCTCCTACCTCACCTAGCCCTTCCCACGACCCCTCCTTACCTTGACTCTGCCCTCGCAGTATATAAGCCCATGCACAGGGACCCACCAGCCAGTTCCAGATGTGTACCTGAAAGATAAAGAAATGGTATAAATAAATACCTTTGAAACTAAAATAATCCGTGTCTGTGGTTATTGGGTAAGATCCTTGGAAAATAATTCATAAGATGGTAGCAGAGGATGGTTATGCCCAATAACCAGGAATAATACCTAAGATGCAAGGAAGGATGAACACAAGGTCCATCACCAGACTAATGGCAGAGCTGCAGGAATCCGAAGGTGCCACAGCCAGAATTCCAACTGCCATGGAAGTGGGAGACCTGGACCAGATAAACAGAAGCATGAGGCCAAGAGAAAATGCAGCCAGGCACGCCAGGAATGAATCGCCAGAGAGAGATGAGCTGAAAGAGACCATACAAAAAATGATGGAGGCCTCCATCAGCAAGAGGGAGCTTCTCGCGAAACTCTGGGACCTGCCAGATGACCACGGAGCAGTGATGAGCCCCCAGGAACAAAACTACAAAACTGCCAGACCAGTAAGGGAAAGATACCCCCTGGCAGGGACCCAGGACTTAAATGACTCCAGTTTCACGCCATGCTCCTGGCGGCCATCTTGGGACGACCACCGACCAATGGGGAGCCAGGATCCAAATTTAATGGTGCAAAATGAAAGAAACCCCAAGACAAATGGGGGAACAACCAAAAACATCCCAGAGGGGAGATACCAAGACATCAGGAACTCGCCTGCCGAGCTCGAAGCCAGAAAGACACCTGAGGCCCCAGCAACAGCAACCGGCCCTGCACGCAACCCCCACGCGCCAGCCACAACCGCGAGCCGAGGGGACTACGAGGGGGCCATCAGTGATGATGCATCACCCCAGCTCCTCCACCCGAGGGCCACACACCACGAGAGCGATCGCCAAGCACCGATCGCACACGAGACATGCAGATGGCAGGACTCGAACTCACCACCCAGTGCACCGGCAACACGAGACCCGAGGGAAGGGGGGCCCACCGGCTACTCACCCTCCATGCGACCTCCGCCAGGCTTCCTCACATGTCCAGGGACCAGCGACCAGGGATCGGGACATCTCACCGCCGCCGCCACCACCGCCACCGCTGTGCCGCCGAATTCCAGAAGTCCTCTACTTACGACCTCCTCACCTCCTCGCCTCTCTCCAGCTTCCAGCAGGGATCCAGCCGCCCATCGATCGATGCCTGCCTCCAGGGATGACGCCGGATACCCCAGGGGTGAGTTCGGACCCCCAACTGTAGGCCTAGGCCGAGGCCTAAGAGCAGCAACAGCCAGCTACTCACCCATCGACTACAGACGCGAAATAGGCTTCGCGCATGCTCAATCGGCTCCTGTAAGAAGAGAAGAGGAGAACATAAATACAAGTCAGTACAGAGTTGCAAACAGCATCCCCAAGCCATATTGTGAGTTCCCTCACCTGAGATACCATGGACAGCAACAGACTGTGAGTAACTTGCCACACAGCTCAGTAAATTTACCAACTGACTTTCCCACTCTTAAATTAGATGGATCAAACCTTATGCAGTGGAATCATCAACTCCAGATTTTATTTTTAAGGGAGAACATGTTGTTTTTAATTGATGACCCCTCCACAAAACCTTGGACTTTAGAAATAGACTGCTTGCACCACAGGGCTTACTATATAGTCATAGCAAGTATTTCACCAAGCATATACCCCAGCCTCACCAATTACCTGACTGTATCCGAAATACAGCAGAAAATATTTAACTTGTTCTACAGTAAGAGCTCTGCCACCACAGCCAAGATATCCAGGGAATTCCACTCAGCTAGATATAAGGCAGGGACTCCCATGGGTGAACACATACTAAATCTGAATGCCACAAGGGCTGAGTTGATACAAAGGGGGGAATATATATCAGAGCAGAGTATGAAGAGCATTGTCATCAACTCCCTGGACTCCAGCTGGGATAACTTCATAATGCAGCTGGATAGCATAAGCCTAGGCCACCTCACACTTGAGTCACTGACAAACAGAATAATTGCAGAAGACAGCTTAAGGAGGGACCGCTCCATCAGCCGCAGGGACAGCAAACCAACAAAGAGGGTTGAGTTCCAAACCAGGAACCAAGACTACCCAGAATGTTTCACCTGTGGTTCCAAGAGCCACTATAAATGGGATTGTCCCAAAAATTCGAGGGGGAGGGACCACACCTACTGCAGGGAAAGGGAAGGTAGGAAGCCAGGACTCCCCAATAGATCCCCATCTGAGAACAGATATAGGCGCAGGGACTCCCCCAACCCAAGGGACAGAAGAGGAAATAGGGACAGCTCCAGAGAGAGCCTATCAGGATCCATGTATGCACACACACACACACCCACAAACAAGAGAGGGAGAAGCATGGCTCATCGATTCAGGAGCCACCAACCACACTACTCATGACAGAAAGATACTGACTTCATTTACAGAGGAGAACTACCACATTAAGGTGGCCAACCAAAACAAAGTCTTAGTAACAGGGAAAGGAAATACATTCATAAGCGGGATAGGCAAGATAGAGGGGGTATTGCTCATACCCGAAATACCCCACAATATTTTAGCAACGCTTAAACTCAGCAAGGACATGGGCATAGAGACCACCTTCAAGGAAGGAAAGGCCTACATGACCAAGGGCAGGGAAAGCATCGGCAACATAGTCATTGATGGAGGACTAACATACCTCCATCCTAAGAGGAATAGCCAGACCCGCATAATTGCCCAACTAGAAAACTCAGAGGACAAAGCCAATGCCCAAGTCGAGATAGAGGGGGACAGGGAAGATGACTCCACCAAAGACAAACGCAACCACAACACAACACAGAGAGGGAAGTTGTTAATTGGCAAACCCATTCACGATGACTGTGCCCACTTGCTACATAGAAAGTTGGGCCATGCCAGCTTCCCAGTCATCCAAAAAATGACAGAATGTACCAATGACTTGAAAATAAAAGGTTGTAAAAACTACTTAGAGTGCTCCGTATGTAAATCCTCTAAGCTAAAGACCAAACCTAGACCTAGGAAAGCCACCCGCACCACCAACTCCATCTTCCACCTGGTACACATGGACATTGTGGGCCCCATGAAGCCCTCTATAAAATACAAAAAGAGATATTTTCTGACAATAGTAGATGACTACAGCCGCTATGGCTTTGTGTATACCATTAACCATAAGAGCGAGGTATTTCAAAAATTTAAGGAATTTTACAAGAGAGTGGAGACGCAGCACAATACAAAAATAAGACAAATAATGACGGATAGGGGGTCTGATTTCCTGTCAAGGGACTTCTCGAACTGGTTAAAGATGCACGGGATAATACATTACCTCACTTCTCCTTTTTCCGCGTTCCAGAACGGAGTCGTAGAAAAAAGGAATGGAGTCCTACAAACAATGGTGAGATGCGCTCTAGAGGATACAGGGTTAGGACAGCCATTCTGGGCAGAAGCACTCACCTACTCAAACTACACACTGAATAGGCTCTGGTCTAGCGTAGTAGAGAAAACACCTTACGAGGTGATGTACAACCGAAAGCCAAAAATTACACACTTGCACATATTTGGGGTCACGGCGGATGTACATATCCCCAAACAGCTGAGGCGAAAAGGAGACAAGGTCTCTAAGAGATTAAGGTTCATGGGGTATGAACCAGGCACAAAAGGGTATAGATTCATAGACAGGGACAATAGGTTCATCATATCCAGGACCGCGGTGTTCCACGAGAACACCAACTGGCCAAAGATACATCTCAACGAGACACTCATCAGACAGGAAGACACAGACAAATCAAGGGATGAGAGCAAACATACCACATTAGAAACAGATACACAAGAAAGGCTAAAACCGAGACACCACGAGATAGTCACCAAAGGGTGGAAGGAAGACCATCCCATCATTAAGGTAGATGCAGTCACAGAGAAAGAAGCCAAATACATGCACGACAGCGATGCACGACCAAACAGGCCCATAAGACACAACAGAAATAGAATGCCAAAGAGATTTGAGGATTATGTCATGTCCATACACCCAAATAAAATGACCCCCAACTCATACGAGGAGATAATCAGCCTACCACAAGAAGAGAGAAATAGGTGGGAACAGGCTATGGAAAAGGAGATGGCTAGCCTAAGAGAACTAAACGTGTACACCCCCTCCAAGGTCCCATCCGACAAAACACTCATAGGTACAAAATGGGTTTTCAAAATTAAGGAACTCGAAGACAACAAGACTCTCTACAAGGCTAGGCTCGTGGCTCAGGGGTTCACACAGAGGTATCCAGACGACTACACGGATACCTATTCACCTACAGTTAGGGCAGAAAGTGTCAAAAGCGCCCTAGTAATAGCATCCGTCTTAGGCCTAGAAGCCTATCAATTTGACGTTCAAACCGCCTACCTCCATGCAAAGCTAGACAAAGAAATATATGTCAGGGCACCCCCAGGGAAGGACACGAAAAAGGGAGACACTTGGCTACTAAACAAAAGCCTGTACGGGTTAAGGCAGTCGGGAAAAAGATGGTATGAGTGTCTAGCCAAAACACTCAGGGACATGGGCTTCACCGCCACCTCAGTGGACCTCTGCCTCTTCGTCAAGAGGGAGGGCACATCAGTCGAGTACACACTCATTTACGTAGATGACATTCTATACTTAGGACAACACAAACGAAAATGCGATGAATTTGCCAAAGAACTGGGGAAACACTTCACACTCAAGACCCTAGGGAGAGTCAACAAATATCTAGGGGTGCAAATCGAGAAAACAGAGAACGGGTTCAGGGTATCGCAAAAGGAAAAAATATTAGAACTTATACACAGGTGTAACATGAAGGATGCTAAACCATGTGAAACACCCATGCAAACAGACTTCCTGAAACATATGCATGAAGAGGGGGAGCCATTTAAGGACAACACTCTGTATCGATCCGTCATTGGATCCCTCCTATATATTGCCAATTTGACAAGGCCAGATATCAGTTTAGCAGTTAACCTGTTATCCAGACACATCAGTGAACCCAAGGTATACCACTGGGAAGGTGTAAAACGAATAATTAGATACCTGAAATATAGCATAGACGCATATCTATGTCTGGAACCGTCCAAGTCCAAAGAACCCGTGCTGACCTGCTATGCGGACGCTGACTGGGCAGGTGACACCAAAAGCAGAAAAAGCACCTCTGGTTACATATTTCTCATCAATAATTGCCCAGTACATTGGTACACCGGTAAACAGAATCTGGTTGCCACATCCACAGCGGAAGCAGAGTACATCTGCCTGTCAAAAGCGGCTAACAATTTAGTGTGGTTCGATGATCTGCTTTCCGACATATGGACCGAACCAGTTTATCCAATAACAATTCACGAGGACAATAAAGCAGCCATAGACATTTCCAAAGCGGACGCAGTAGGTCAAAGATCCAGACACATCGACATCAAGCACAAGCACGTCAGACAGTTATCAGACGTAGGTTTCATCAGAGCCGTACATTGTGAAACTTCTGAACAGGCCGCAGACATTCTGACAAAACCATTACCGAGCAAACAACACACATACCTGACATCAAAACTAGGAGTAGCTATGCCGTATACAGAATCAACTCCAAACGTTAGTCATTTAGAGGGGGATTTGTTATAAGTAAATGCCTAACTCTGTACATATCAACGCATGGGTTGACCCCTCCTCCCTCACCTAGCCCTTCCCATGACCCCTCCTTACCTTGACTCCGCCCTCGCAGTATATAAGCCCGTGCACAGGGACCCACCAGCCAGTCCCAGATGTGTACCTGAAAGATAAAGAAATGGTATAAATAAATACCTTTGAAACTAAGATAATCCATGTCTGTGGTTATTGGGTAAGATCCTTGGAAAATAATTCATAGTACATGGAGGGTCAGCTTCCGGTGTGACGCCAGTAAGGCCTCTTCTGCCCCGTATGTAGCCTGCCCGTTGCCGGTAGGACAGTTCTAGGGGGCGCTTCTTCAAGCATACCACTAGGGGTCGGGCCTGGTCCTGGTCTGCCTCCCAATACTCCTCAGCAGCTGGCTTAACTCATGTCCAGTGAATCCAAGACTTGGATTCCAACACTTTTACTGCAAGTAGAGAACACATGACCACACTATACGGGCCCTTCCACCTAGGCTTTAAATTTTCTCCTTTCCAGTGTTTTACCTATACTCTGTCTCCCACCTGAATATTATGACTAGAGGTGGTCAAAAACGGTGGGCTAAGGGACACACAATATTGTTGGATTTCTTGTATTTGCTTATTTAATTCTTCCACCATCTGATTCACCCATGAGGCCCCTATTTGACGTAGGTCCCCTATGTGATTTTTCAAGTTAGTACTTATAACTGGTTGCCTCCCAAACATCATTTCAAAAGGGGATAACCTAATCCCTTTGCATGGAGTACATCGCACAGGCTAGTGATAATGCATCCACCCACTTAAGGTGAGTTTCAAGGCACACCTTTGTCACCTTTTCTATTATAGTCCTGTTCATTATTTCAGCCCTTACATTCAAAAGCAAATAATTTCTGACTGTCCTTTCTTTCATGTCTGCTCGGTGGTAAGGCTGGTCAGTCAGGCTTGGGAAGGTCTGCTCCACTCTGGTTGCTGTGATGACCTTTTTTGTGACTGGATCCAAACCCAATTCTCTGGCTCAAATGGATGGGAGGTCTCCACTGGAGGAAGCATCTGGAACCACGTGCTCTGCTTCCACAGATTTGAGTCATCTGTGCAGGGCTAAAAGACATGAGAACGAGGTCCCCTCCCCCCTTTCTGGGTGAGGAAAGACATTGCAGGATTAGAAGGGGGGATAGATAGCTTGCAGGCAGAATTTGAAAAAACAACAACACATCAGTATTGCAGTTAAGTGAACTTAAAACGTTTCCTCATAAACTTGGGCTTTTCTTAAAAGCACAGAGAAGAAAGAAAAGTTGAACTCTGTCCTTCATCCTATCTAGGTGGCCAGACCAAACTGGGCAAAGTCATTTTCCTTCCTCTCAGCGCTTTCAACTCTTTTCTAACAATTTAAAATTTATATCTCTAGAGATCAGGCATTTAACAGTTGCAATTACCTTGAAGGCACACAAAGACTTAGACATACACACACTAGTCATTCCCACCTTAAATCTCAGTTGAATTAGGGAAGGCACAGATCTTAACAAATGTACCACGTGGTTGCATAGAAGACAGAGAAAGAGACAAACAAATAAACAAACAAAACCCCCAACATTTTCCCTTTTCTTTTAAGTACCTTTATTTAGCCAAATTGGTTTTCCTGTGTCATCCCTCAGCAAAGCCCATTTCCTACATATGTTTTTCTCTCTCTTCTTCATACTGGCCAGGACAGGCATCTGCCTCTCGTCCCATGCCTCAAACCACCCTCTACCACCCTCAAGCTGCAACTTCCCATGTTTCCCCTTCTGATGTGGGGTTTCACACTTTGGTTCAGCCGGGCTACACAACGTCAGTTTTCAGGGAAAAGGCCTGGAGAGGACGCCGGTTCCCTTACGGCGTATGCGTACTTCTTCTTGTTAGGGAATTCTCCGCCACTGGTTTTCAGACCCCTCTTAAAAAACGGGAATCTGGGAGGACCTGTTGCCCCCAACTCAGAGAAGTATGGGCACCTCCTACACTTCACAACTTCACAATTTCATAAAAATCCTGGGGTTTGCTTTTGGGATTTTCACAAGACAAAAAAAAAACCCAACAAAATTTCCTTTCATTCAGGCCACGCAGACTCGCATGAGTTCAATTCAGCATTTACAAAGCCATTCAGGATTCTGCTTTGCTACTATTTGCCACTAATTTTCACAGAATTTCTTTAGGTCACCTGGATTGGCCTTGGGGTCTCCATAATCCCCACTGAAACCTTTCTTAAAATTCTTCAACATACATTGAAGAGGTGTTAGGGGAACACTTTCTCCGCCACCCATTTTCTAAGACACTGCCACTGATCCGCGGTGCCGGACACTCAACGGTCGCCAACAGGAACTGCAATGGCTTAACCACCCACACAGTTCTAGAGTCTCATTAGGATAAACCGGTTCCGTTAGGAAGGGACGCTCCCGGACCCAGGGGGGTGATCAGGCCCCCTCTACCAGTCTCAAGCGAGTGGGCCTACAATTCCCACAATACTTGCCTGCAGGCATCTTCTTTTCTCAGCCGGCGTTATTTATTGGCTTGTCTTGATCTCGTCTAGCTCTTGGATAGGTCGGAGGCCACCGAATACCCCAGAGGGGCCGTCTGCCTCCTCCCAGAGAAAACTCTCAGTGGCACCTGAAGGTTGGGCGAGACGGCCTCGATTGGGCACTGGTCGGTCCGTGCCGTCCTCTGCGAAATATCGCTCCAAGTCCCGGCAGAGTTGCCAGAAATGTTGCAGAAAATCAAAGGACTCAGACTTCGAGATCAAGAGAAGCTTTATTTTGGCCAAAGGTTCAGACAGAAAAGATAACCATCTAACATCTGAACAACGTTCTGATTAAGACACGCATTCTTATAGTCTTCAAAAGCAGCAAAACACGGAAATATGTTAGATCATTCCTATTGGCTAGGCCCCTTATTGCTGGCAGAAAAGCTGATTATATCTTGCGTCTGAGACGCAGGCATCATGCAGGAAATACTAGTTTCATATTGACTTATGTGGTTTTAGCTCTGCGTTTTGACTCAGAGGTGAGAAAACTAGCTGACTCTGTGGTTTGACATTTGGAACTCAGAAAATGTCTCTTACAATAGCTAGGTGAAGAGACCTTTAGAGGTCATCCAATCCAACCCCGTATCATTTCACTCTTATGTTCAAATCTCACTTTATGTCCTACTTTACCATGGTATGTTAATTCCAATTTTCTTTTAGAAAAAACATTAGCTCTTTCTCTACATATTGGGTATTTTTTTTTTCTTTTACAACCCTCTGATTCATGGTCCATCTCCCTTTCCTTTTTTGTTCTTCTTTCCATTTGACTATTAATGGGTTGTGGTCTGCCCAGATATTTGGGGTTATCTCTATTTCTACTATATCTTTCTGCGTTTCTGGATCCATCCATGCCATATCAATCCTGGACCACGAATTATGGGTGTTGGGAAAGAAAGTATATTGATTTTTCTGCGGGTTAGCTTCTCTCCATACAGCTCTTAGGGTTAGTTCTCGAATCATTTCAAAAAATGAATCTGGTAGTGTTCTCCTCTGATGATTTCTTTTTTTACCTGTTTTGTAATCTTTTTTTGGGTCCACTACCGCATTAAAATCCCCAATTAAACATATATTATCCAATTCTAACTCTACTATCTGCTTATGTAATTTACTATAATATTCCTTTTGGTTGGTTTTTGGTGCATATATGACCACTAGTAATACTCATTTTTGCTTTAATGAGATCTCAATTAACAATGTTCTTCCCTCTTCATCTGCGTATAACTTTTTAGGTTTTAGCCAATCTTTTATGTATACTGCAATACCCCCCCCCCCTTTTTTTCCCCCAGCTAAAGCCAGATAAAGTTTCCCTAGTTTGCAAGATTCTAGTATGCTACCTTTTCCTTTTTTAATATGAACCTCCTGTAGACATGTGATGTCCATATTATGTTTCAGGAGTTTTGAGATTGTTTGTCTTCTTTTAATAGGGGAATTTAACCCATTTATATTAATGGATATCAGTTTAAGCTCTTCCATTCTGTTATTTGGTTATCGCCCTTGTTCCTCTCTTCGGTTTTACTCCTCTTTGCTTCCTTGTCCTCGCTCCTTCTCTTTCTTGATCTTCTATATCTATCCTCTCTCTCCCTTCTTGGTCCAATTCTTTTTCCTCCGTCTGCTGTTCTTCTTGACTTTTAATTTCCAACTCCTCTCTACTATCTGATTCTTCCTCTGCCACTATATATTTTTCATAGAATTCCTGGGCTTTCTCTAGGGTGTCAACTCTTATTTTCTTGTCTTGCCAGGTTATTAACACACCTTCAGGAATCAGCCAATGAAACATTATTTTATACTTTAATTGTGTGCTGAGGAAATGGTAATTCCTTCTTTGCTCCCTGATCCTTCTCGGTATCTGTTTGAGGGTTATAACGTCCTTTCCTTTGTATATTAATTGGTCATCTCTTGTTTTCTTTTACATCTCATCTCTGATAGTCTACTTTGTAAATCTGACATGTATTTCCCTGGGCAATCTATGCCGTCGTTGTGCATAGTTCGTGTACACTCTATATATTTCATCTATGTTGTTCTGCAATTCACTTTTATCCATCTGTAGGGGGTCGGCCAACAATTCTATCATGAGTTTAGTTAGATCTTCTTCTTTAGTCTCTATTCTGTTTTGAAACCTTAAATAAAATGCAGATTTTTCCAGTTCAAGATGGGTTATTGCCTCCTCCAGATCCCTATTTGCTGCTATCAACCTTTCTTCCATCCCTTCCAATTTCTTTTCAGTCTGTTCTGCTCTTGCTTCTACCATTTTTATTTTCTGTTCATTTTCAGCTATCGTTGCCTGGATTTTCTCCATTCTATCATCCCGTTTCCTTATATCTCTTTTCACTTCACCCAAATCGCCTTTCATTTCCTTGTGGTTGTTGGTTATTGTTTCTTGTGTCTTCATCATGACTTCCTGTATCATATTTAACGTCATCTGCATGCTTTGTAAGCTTGATGTAGATCCTAATTTTTCACTGCATGACATATCGGCCATTATTTTTTGACCCGATGGGGAGGCTATCATTGGAGTAGTTTTCTTTACAGTTTTGGTAATTGTAGCCGTACTTGTCATCTTTAAATTTTTAAGAAAATTTTTCCACACTACCATAAATTACTTGTTCTTCTAAAGATCTTTCTCTCTAGCAGGCCTACCTCTGATCAATTTTCTTTGTTATGTCTCTGTTATGGTTGTTGGCAGGCTATAATACGCTAGAATTGTCTTTTCTTTTATCTATGGTTTTTCCTAAGGTTTCTTAATGTGTTTAGTATTTTAAAGTCAATGATAATATATTCTAATAAATATAACCCAATGGTTAATAACAATTTTCTATATGTTATTCTATATTATTATGGCTATAAATTACAAATAACAATTGTCAATTCATATACGTTATCCTAAATTTTAACTTATATTAAATAGAAATAGACAATACTATAAATGATATAAATCACACTTTACAAATATATACATTGATATAAACAGGTATCAGCAGTATAATTTTCAGAATTCAATATAAAATCTCACAAAGTTTCTAAGAGTATTTGAATTAATTTTTAACTACTAACTAATATTTGCTATAGATCACACTTTTTAAGTATATATAAAACTTTACAAATATCTTTTTTTTAAATAAATTTTTATTATAGTTCAAAAAAACCAAAAACAAATATATAATAGTTTTTCTATATATACACCAATAATCAGAAAGTAAAAATAGAAATTATTTACATATTCTTATATACAAATTTACATTTCCAATACTTATTGATTACCATAATTAGACCATCATCTATAATTATAATCCAACATTAACCTTTATCTCTCTCCCATCGTTTCTGGATCCAATCATACCACATGTTCCAACTACAATAAAAATCTGAATCTCTTTTACCTTTGATCAGTTTTGTAAGTCTGTCGGACTCCGCACATTCCATAATTTTATAAATTATTTTTGAGTCCATTGGTAAGTCCTCATTCTTCCATTCTTGCGCGAATGCCAGTCTCCCTGCAGTGATTATGTGCAGCATCAGATACCATTTAGTCAATCCAATATTTGTGGGTCTAACCCCCAACAGAAAAGTTTCAGGTTTCAGTTCCACTCTACAGTGTGTAATTTCAAGCAACCATCGTCGTATTTTCATCCAATATTTGGCTGCAGGCGGACATGTCCACCATTGGTGGAAGTAGGTTCCATTGCTATGCCCACGTTTCCAGCACTGTGGAGATGTCCCGGGGAACATTTTAGCAAGTCTTGCTGGAGGTAGGTGCCATCTATAAACCATCTTGTAAATATTCTCTTTATAAGAGGATGCCATAGTTAATTTTAAATTTTTAAGCCAAATCTCCTCCCATTCTTGAAAATCTAATGAATAACCCATATATCGCCCCCAGGCAATCATGGAGTCTTTGACAACTTCCTCCCCCACTTTCAATGATAATAGGTAAGAGTAGCATTTTGATAAAACTTTCCTGTCATTACCTAACAATATTTTATCCAATTCTTGTTTCCCATGATATATCCCTTCACTCTCCTGATCTTTCTTCCACCTTGAGTGTATTTGGGTGTAGGCCCACCAGTCTATATTACACCCCTCTGACCTCAGTTGTTCCCGTGTCTTCAGTCTGCCCTGTGTATCCAAAATGTCTTCATAGGTCAAGACCTTATCTCCTTTATATAACGTCGGGTATACCAGGGCCTCCTGGGTCGAGATCCAACATGGTATCTTCAGATACAACTTTCTCCTAAGTCTTTCCCAGGTATCTCCTAGGTTCTTACATAAATAATGATTCTGAAAATACCTCGGTCGGGTTGACTGTCCTGGCCATAAAAAATGATGCCAACCGTGTTGGAGGCCGTGGCCTTCTACTGCCAATAGCTGCCTCCTTTTCAGGGCGATCCAATCCTTCACCCATATCAGAATGGCTGTCTGATGGTAAAGCTCCCAATTTGGGAGTCCAAATCCCCCTCTATGTCTAGGTTCCTGCATCATCTTAAGCTTAATCCTTGATTTTTTTACCTTGCCAAATAAATTTAGAAATAGCTCTGTTCAAGGTATTGAAGAATTCCCTATCCAGGCTTACCAGGGCAGTTTGGAACAAAAACAACCATTTGGGGAGGATGTGCATTTTGACAGCAGCTATCCTTCCCATAAGTGATAGTTGTAAATTTTTCCAGCTCTCTAAATCTCTGACTGTCTGATTATAAAGGGGAACATAATTATCCTCCTTTACTGAAGAACACCTTGGTGTCAACCAAATTCCCAAGTATTTTATTTTATTAGTTATCTGCATCCCCAAGAGTCCCTCCAACTGGCATCTCTGCCTCTGCGTCATGTTCTTAACTAATATTTTCATTTTTTCCTCATTAATTAAAAATCCTGCTACTCTCCCATAATCCCTGAGTACCTGTAATAGCTTTGGACCTGATTCTGATGGGTCCTCCAGTATGAAAACTAGATCATCCGCATATGCCTGAACTTTCACCTCCTCACGCCTAACCCTCATTCCTCTTATTTCTGTATTCCTCCTAACCTCCCTAAGCAATGGTTCTAGTGTTAGCACAAATAATAGCGGAGAGAGTGGACAACCCTGCCATGTACCCCTACCAATCCAAATCTTCTCTGTTTCCTCCCCATTGATTAATACTTTTGCTGTCTGTTCACGGTAGATTGCCTGCACTGCTCCCATGAACTTTTCACCGAAATCCATATATTTCATTTGGGAAATCATGAAATCCCAACTCACTCTGTTGAACGCCTTTTGGGCATCGACAAAAATCAAGGATAACTGTTTATCCGGACAATTTTCATAATACTCTAAAATGTTCATCACCATTCTCATATTATCACGTAGCTGTCGGTTGGGCAGGAATCCATTCTGATCTGGGTGAATAAATTGGTTAAGAAAACATCCAAGTCTCGTGTCTAAAAGTGCTGTAAATATTTTTTTAAATTTTTTTTATTGAATTAAAAACATACACACACAGAAAGAAGAGAGAAAAAAAACACAAACAGGTACAAGTAAAACAATACACAACATGTACAACATTTGAACATGATATCTTATTTCTTAAGAAAATACATCGGTAAATTGTATTTCTCAGTGTATATTCCCACATCTCACCTTATATAACGATAGTTTTTGAAGTTTTGTTGTAACTCTATTGTATCTCATTTGGTACACAATTTGGTTCACATCTTTTAGAATCATCTTTATATTTCGTTTTCCTTTTCTCTAGCCATTGATACCACTTTTGCCAAACTAGGTAGTATTCAGATTCTTCCTTTTCTTGGATTTCTTTAGTGAGTTTGTCCATCTCGGCACATTCCATTACTTTCAATATTATTTTATCTTGTGATGGGATTTCTTCTGATTTCCAATTTTGTGCGAAGATGATTCTTGCTGCGGTCAAAATATGTGTAATTAAATATATTGTTTCTTTTTTGTAACTATTTGTGAATATACCCAATAAATATGTTTCCGGTTTTAATGTTTTTTTTTGTGTTGTTATTTCTTCCAATTGGATTTTAATTTTATTCCAAAATTGTTTTGCTTTTGGGCATAACCACCACATGTGGTAGTATGTCCCTTTTTGTATTTTGCATTTGCAGCAAAGTGGGGAAGTGTTGGGAAACATTTTTGAAATCCATGCTGGGGGAAGATGCCATCTGTAAAACATCTTATAAGCATTTTCTTTATATGATACTGATAATGTCAATTTACTATTAACTTTCCATAGTTTTTCCCATTTGCTTAGTTCAGTGTTATATCCGAAGTTCTTCGCCTATGTAATCATATTCTCTTTTACTATTTCCTCTTCTAATTTATACGCAAGTAAAAAATTGTAAATTTTAGTTATTAATTTCTCATTTGGGCCCAGTAGTATTTTATCCAGTTCATTTGGTTCTTTTTGAATTCCATAATTCTCCATGTCCGTTTTGTATCTGGATTTTAATTGTAGGTATGGCCATCAGTCAATTTCCACACCTTGTTCTTTTAATTCTTCTCTTGTTTTTAATTTTCCTTCATCATTTAAGAGTTCTTGATATGTTTTCATTTTATTTGTGTCCGTTGTATTTGGGTATATTTGTGCTTCCATTGTTGAAATCCACCGTGGGATTCTATCGTAATGGTTCTTCCTAATTTCAGTCCAAATCTTTAGCAATGTATCTCTCACAATATGTCTTCGGAATTGTTCATGTTTTTTAGGTTTCTCTTCCCATAGATATGCGTGCCATCCTTTCACCAAATCAAAGCCTTCTAGTGTTAATATACGTTTGTTTCTGAGCTCGATCCACTCTTTAATCCATGTTAGTGATGATGCTTTGTGGTAAGTTTGCCAGTCTGGAAGCCCCAGTCCTCCTCTTTCTCGTTTATCCTGTAGGTGTTTTAGTTTAATTCTTGCCTTTTTCCCCTGCCAAATATACTTTATTATCATCTTGTCAAAATCTTTGAAGTAGGTATTTCCTGGATTTATTGGTATCACCTGGAATAGATACAGCATCCTTGGCAGAATATTCATTTTAATGGAGGCGATTTTACCTAGAAATGATAACTGTAACTTAGTCCAAAATTCTAAATCTTTTTCTATTTGTTTGGCCAATTTATTATAATTATCTTCTTTGAGTGTTGATATTCTGTTGGTGAGCCAAATCCCTAGATATTTTACTTTCTTTACTATTTGTATTCCTAATATATTTTCCAATTCTTTCCCTTGATTTTTGGTGAGGTTCTTCATTAGCATTTTTGTTTTTTGTTTATTGATTTTCAGGCCCGCTACTTCCCCATATTGTTCTATTTTTGTCAATAATTTGGATCCTGATTGTAATGGTTGTTCTAGGATGAGTACTATATCATCCGCAAATGCTTGCAGTTTGTATTCCTGGTTCTTTATCCTTAATCCCGTTATTTCTTTATCTTCCCTAATTTCTTTCAATAATATTTCCAATGTTAATATAAACAATAGGGGGGATAGGGGGCATCCTTGCCTCACTCCTTTCTTTATATCAAATTGTTCTGTTGTCTCTCCATTAATCAATATTTTTGCTGTTTGGGTATTGTATATCCTTTTAATCATATTTAGAAATCTTCCTCCAAATTTCATCATTTTCAATTGTGTTATTAAGAATGTCCAATTAAGATTGTCAAACGCTTTTTGTGCGTCCAGGAAAATTAATGCTACTTGCTTATCTGGTTGTTGTTCATAGTATTCAAGGGTATCGATAATTGTCCTTGTATTATTTTTGATTTGTCGTCTGGGAATAAAGCCATTTTGGTCTGGATGTATGTAGTGATTAATTAATTTTTTCAGTCTTTGTGTTATAATAGATGTAAATAATTTGTAATCTACATTAAAAAGAGATATTGGTCTATAATTCTTAATTTCAGTAGGATCCGAATCTTGTTTTGGTGTTAACGTAATGATTGTTTCAGTCCATGATTGTGGAATTTCAGCTTCTAGAAGTGCGTCATTAAATACCTGTATTAAAATGTCATCTAGTGATTGCTGGAATATCTTATAAAATTCGGATGGTATGCCATCAGGTCCCGGTGTTTTGTTGGTTTTTTTGTTTCTTCCTTGCTTCTGTTAGCTCTAACATGGAAATTGGTCTATTCAATAATTCGGTATGGTTTTCTTTTAGTTCCTGAATATTTATTTTGCTTAAATATTTTATAGTGTCTTCCTCTCAAATTTCTTCTTTTGCATATAGGTTTTGAAAGAAGTCCCTTGCGATTCGTTTTTTATCCTCATTATTATGGTATATTTGTCCGTCTTCGTCTTTTAATTGTTGTATCATCTTCTTCTCTTTTTCTTTTTTCAGTTTATAGGCCAGCCACCGGCCAGTTTTATTTGCGTGTTCAAATTGGGTTTGTTTAGCCATTTTAATTTTCCTTGCTATCTCCGTTGTTGTAATTAGATTTATTTTGTGTCTTGTAAGGTTAATTCTCTCTTTAATTTCTTTATTATGTAGCTCTTCCTGTAGGTCTGATTCATATTGTTGCAGGTGCGTCAATAAATTCTCTTTTGTTTGTTGTTTGTCTTTATTTTTTTTCTCTATGTAGGCGATTGTTAGGCCTCTTATATAAGCTTTTGTTGTATCCCATAAATTTTGAAGACTAGTATGTTCTTTTACATTAATTTGGAAAAATATTTTCAATTCTCTTTGAATCATTTCCTCATATTGTTTATCCTTTATGATGTCTTTATCCATCATCCATCTTCTCCATGCTTGTTGACCCTTCCATGTTATTACAATCGGACTATGATCTGCCCATGTATTTGCTGCAATTTCTATTTGTTTGATGTCTAACCTGAGCTCTGTTGTCATCCAGGCCATGTCGATTCTGGACCATGATTGATGTGGATTTGAATAAAATGTAAATTGTTTTTTATTTTGGTTGATTTCCCTCCAAGCATCTTGTAGTTGAAGTTCTTGTATCATTTATTTTTATTTATTTATTTTATTTTATTTCTATACTACCCTTCTCCTGCGGGACTCAGGGTGGTGTAAAGCCACGATAAAACATAGCATATAAAATTTAAAAAACATTTTAAAAAACAATTAAATAATTTTGGCCCAAGTTTAAAACAACCCAATTAAAACCAAATTCAAATTAAAAACTGAGAGGATGGGATCAAGCCAGCCCAGCTAGATGGAATAAGTGTGTTTTCAGGGCCCAACGAAAAGTCCGGAGGTCTGATATCGTGCGTATCTCAGGGGGCAGGTCATTCCAGAGGGCAGGTGCTGCCACAGAGAAGGCTCTCCCCCTGGGGGTCGCCAGCTGGCACTGTCTGGCCGACAGCACCCTGAAGAGGCCCTCTCTGTGCGAGCGAACCGGTCGGTGGGAGGCTATTGGCGGCAGAAGGCGGTCTCGCAAATACCCTGGCCCTAAGCCATGGAGCGCTTTAAAGGAGGTCACCAACACCTTGAAGCGCACCCGGAAGACCACAGGAAGCCAGTGCAGCTCGCGCAGGAGAGGTGTTATATGTGAGTGCCCTGTCGCTCCCATAATCCCCCGCGCGGCCGCATTCTGGACCAACTGCAGCCTCCGGGTGCACCCCAAGGGGAGCCCCATGTAGAGAGCATTGCAGTAGTCCAGGCGGAAAGTGACGAGTGCTTGAGTGACCGTGCGTAGGGAGTCCCGATCCAGAAAGGGACGCAACTGATGTATCAGGCGAACCTGATAAAAAGCCCCCCTGGCCACGGCCATCATATGCTCTTCTAAAGACAGCCGTGCATCCAGGAGGACGCCTAAGTTGTGAGCCCTTTCTGTGGGGGCCAGTGATTCACCCCCAATAGCCAGCGATGGCACCAGCTGGCTATATCGGGACACCAGAAGCCACAGCCACTTGGTCTTGGAAGGGTTGAGTCAGAGCCTGTTTCTCCCCATCCAGGCCCGCACGGCCTCCAGGCACTGGGACATCACTTCAAGGGCATCGTTGGGGTGGCCTGGGGTGGAGATGTACAGCTGGGTGTCGTCAGCATACTGATGGAACTCCACCCCAAAGCCACGGATGATCTCACCCAGCAGCTTTACATAAATGTTGAACAGAAGGGGCGAGAGGACCGACCCTTGTGGCACCCCACAAACAAGGCACCTCGGGGTCGACCGCTGCCCCCCTGTCAACACGGATTGCGACCGGTCAGAGAGGTAGGAGGAGAACCACTGCAAAACGGTGCCCCCCACCCCCAACCCCTTCAACCGATGCAACATGATACCATGGTCGATGGTATCAAAAGCCGCTGAGAGATCTAACAGGACCAGGATAGAGGAACAACCCCTATCCCGAGCCCTCCAGAGATCATCCACCAATGCGACCAATGCCGTTTCCGTGCTGTGCCCAGGCTGGAAGCCAGACTGGAGCGGGTCTAGATAGACAGCTTCATCCAGGTACTGGGGAAGCTGCCGCACCACCACACTCTCAACAACCTTCGCAACGAAGCGAAGGTTGGAGACTGGATGATACTTAGCCAAAATAGCCAGATCCAGGGAGGGCTTCTTGAGGAGGGGCCTCACCACCGCTTCTTTCAAAGCGGCCGGCAGGACCCCCTCACTCAAAGAAGCGTTAACAATCCTCTGGAGCCAGCCTCGTGTAACCTCCCGGGAAGTCAGTACCAACCAGGAGGGGCATGGGTCCAATAAACATGTGGTTGCGTTCAGCCATCCCAGGATCCTGTCCACGTCCTCGGGAGCCACAGGATCAAACTCCTCCTCCTCATATCCTGGAATGTATCCGGTAGTGTTTTTTTTCTAGTGTTTATTTTTTTTACTACTTTGATAGTCCTTCTCTATATCTACAATTGCATTATAGTCTCCAATGAGGCATATATTTTCATAGTCCAATTCTTTGATTATATCATGTATCTTTTTGACATAATCAGTTTGGCTTCCATTCGGCGCATAGAGTGACACTAATAGTTTGGTTTTTGTTCCTGTTTTAATCTCAGTCATCAGGGTCCTACCCTCCTCATCTCCAAATATTTGTTTTTTTTTGTATGTGATTTTTGATATATATTGCAATGCCTTTCTTTTTTTGTCCTGTTAATGCAGTATTGTTCTGTCCCCGTCCCACACACGCACCCCCACAGATGGCCCAGAGTTAATAAGCCACACGACAAAGTCTTTGAAGATAAAGCTGGCAGCAACCCAGTGGCTAGCTGCCAATTCAGACTTTACTCACACAAAACAAAGATTAGAATGCAAGCATTCCGATAAAGCAGGCAAAGTTTCAGCAATACAAGGATTAGTCCAAATGCAGTCTGACAAGGCAGGCAGAAGTCCAGTAACGCAGAGATCATGGATTATTTCTAGTTTTTGCTCGTCACAAACTGAACCGGCCACCACACCCACATTTATACCCTGTGGGGTGTGGTCCAGTGACTCAGCTAATCTCTGGCACGCTTTCCCCCCTCTGCTGCGTATGCTTCTCCCTGCGCCGCTGTCGAGGATCCAGCCAGCACTTATCTCCTTCGTTGCTGTCCACCTGTGGCTGCAGGGACATGCTTGGCTCGGGACCTATCTCTTGGCCTTCAGTGTCCTCCGGAGGCATTGCCAGAGAGGAGGGTCCTCGAGAGGGAGGCCTTGCCAACTCCTCTCCCTCACTCTCAGAGTCTGCATCTGTCGATAGCCCAGGCTCAGGCAACGGAGCCACAACAAGTATAGAGTGTTCCCAGTTGTTTATTTTCTAATAATTTTTGATGTTGTTTTTTAATATGGACTTCTTGTAATGTTATAATATCTGTCTTCAATTTCTGTAAGTTTTTAAATATGTGAGTTCTCTTAGATGGGATATTTAAACCATTTATATTCATTGATATCAGTTTTAGTTCCGGGACTTCCGGTTTGCTTCTCGTCGCTGCCAGACGGTCCCTTGGGACCGCCAGCCCCATCGCCTGTAAAGAGCCACCTATACAACGGAAAGGCGGCTCGAAAAACTCCATTTCCATGAGGAAATGCGAGATAGAGCCGGCGAGGGCAGGTAGAGCTCTCTGCGAAGCCCCAGAAGTTTTTTTTTACTTTTGTGGACAAAGCATATGAGGCTCCCTATTTCCCCTGCCACCGCTCCGGGCTTTGGGAGACGTCTGCCTTTTTGCAGAGCCAGGCGACGAGAACAAGCCTATTAAAGAAAACTAACAGATTAATTAAAGAGGATGAGATCTGGACCTGTGACCCTGAATCGCAAGTATTTTCATTTATTTTATAAAAGTTACTGAAGAAGGAAAAAAGAATTTTTAAAATGGCGACTGCCGAGGCTTGAGAAGGGGCTGAAAGGGAAAGTCCTTCCGTTTCATAATAAGCTACAAAGTAGCGAAATAAACATTGCTGACTACAACTGAAGGAAAAGTTCTACTTTTATGTCTTCTTTTTCCTGGAGATTTGATATTGATCTTGTCTGGAAAGAAGCTTTTTTTCTCTTTCTTTGTTTTTCTTTCCTTTTTTAAAAGAGTTTGTCTGTGTGGAAATATGGCGTTTAGACTTACAAAGCCAGACAAACAAGCAGTGGGGGGGATTCCCCCATCTATAAATTACATGAACAAGTTCTAAACCTACAGACTCAGAAAACTGATTTTAATATAATTGAATTTCTCTTGGAGGAGATTGTAAGAAGGGATGAGATTGTGAATCAGAACTTCGAAAAATTTAAGCAGGAAATTAAAGAATTGGTGCAATTAAAGTTTGATACTTTGCAACGAAAGATTGCAAAAGTGACTAATGGTTTTTCAGAAATTATTATGAAGTTGGATACAAATATTAATTTATTAGAGTCTAAAATGGAGGAAATTGAGGATAATTTGGACAATAAAATACAAAGCATTGAAAATGATTTGATAAACACTCAAGACAATAGCTTAGAAGAAAAACCTAAAATGGAAGCTGATCAAAAGACTTGTAATGCAGAAAACATAAAAAAACAGATTGAAAAAGAAGTTTTAATGATGCAATATAATCTCACAGAATATGCGATTAGACTGAGAGGATTACAGGAAAACAACAGAGATGATTTAAGGAAAATATCTTCTGAAATTCTGGCTGGGATCTTAAAGGTTCACCCTGAGGAAGTATTTTGTAGGATTGACAGAGTTTATAGAATAAATTCCTGGATTGCAAAGCAAAGGCAACTGCCTAGAGATGTGGTGATTTATTTTACCGATAAAGAAATAAGAAATAATATTGTGCAAAGATCTTTTAATACTACTTTGCAATTGTTTGGAAGAAAGATTTGGATATACAAAGAGCTACCACCTAAGATGTTATTGGAAAGAAAGAAATTTGGTTTTCTGGTGACTGAGCTTAAAAAACAAAATATTTTATTCAGGTGGGATGCTCCAGTTGGTATAATACTGAGATATCAAGGAGAAAGATACCAATTAAATACTGTTGAAAAAGCGGAAGAATTTCACCAAAAAATTTTGAAAATGAACTCAACATCTTTATGCACAACATCTTTATGCATCTTTTATGCACAACACAAGATAAGCAGAAGGAGTTGGAAATAAAGGAAAAACATCGAGCTACAGAGGCCTTTGTAGATGAATCGCCTTTGGATTCTTTAGACACCTCAGATGTCTAAATAAGAGACATCTGATATAAATAATATAAATAAGAGAGATGTGGTATCGGATTCTAACGTGATGATTCATCAAATCATAGACAAGCATGGAAATCAATTAGTTGATACACAACTTATAGAAAAGAAATATGAGTCACAAAAGCAAAACCAACAAGATCAAGTTATAAATCAGAATGAAAACCGATCAGTCGATATACAACTTGTAGAAAGGAGATTAGGATGGAGATCAAACCCACAAAAAGTCAAGAAAAAAAGAAATAGATCTCGCAAAAACAAAAATTCCTAAATTAGGCAACAGTGAAGCCAGTTATTTAAAAGATGACTGAATACATGAAAAGATAGTTGAGGCGAAGTATTGGTTAATATTATCCTGAGGAGAATGACAGACCTCTGCAATGCTGCAATTTTGGGATGTGAAAAGGGCCTTAAATTGTTGGATTGGAATTATCTATTTTGGACCTTTTTTTGATAAATTTATCATGTTTATGCTGAGCTACATGGCAAGAGAGCTATGCTGGGGCATGCAGAAGATCTGGTTGTTTCCCCATTAGGATGGTGGGAATTAATAATCCTGAAGAAATCCACTACTACAAATATTATATGGAATATAATTATAATGTCACTCGGGTGGTTGTTTTCTTTTTTTATATACATGAAGATATTTATTACTGATGGGGGCAGATGATAACTGAGGATTTTGAACATTCTGTTGCAATCAGGATGTTACGTTACCCTAATATGGGTGATGGAGTTAATAATCCAGTGGAAAGACATCAAAGAAGACATATGGATTATAAGTTTAAAGTTATTGATTTTATCTATATAAGGGAATAGTTTTTTAGTAGGGTGGGCAGAAGAATAAAGATATTAAGAATTGTTATGTATGGTAATCTTGTAGGAAAGTGGGTGGAGATAGGCTAGTTTATTGATTGTTTAGTTTAAGAAAAGGGATGTTTAAGAGATATATTTATGGGAGTGGAGGAAATGGATAGACTATGAGTTGAATAAATGTTAAATTAGGATTTATTATATAGTTTTATAGTGGAAGGCTGCTTTGAAATGTTATATTAATATACACAAAAGATTAAATGTTAAATTAGGATTTATTATATAGTCTTAAAGTGGAAGGTTGTTTTGAAATGTTATATTAATATACAGATATATGTATGGGGGAGGAGAAAAAGGGCAGATTATTGCTAAATTGGGAGTTATAATAATATTACTATGCTAAATTAGAAGTTATTATACAATGTTATAGTAGAATGTTATTTTGAAATGTATAGTAAAAGGGGGATGTAATAATATTATTAGAAAGAAAGGGTCAGTATTAGGGGGATGGAGTAAGGGGATGGTAAAGTATTATATAATCTGTTATGAATCTGGATCTTACTTTGAAGAAGTCACAGGGGGAGGGGTGGTGAGGGGGGTTAGGGAGGAGGGGGGGAGAAAAAAGGGGGAAAATTTGTATTTGAAAAACTTTTTCAATAAAAAAAAAATATCAGTTTTAGTTCCTTCTCCATTCCAATCAACTATTTATTTACTGTCCTGAGTCGTCTTGTGTTTTTTGTAATAATTTGTGTTTTTTCCCTTGCTCCCTCTCTTTCCATCTTCTCTTTCTCCATTCTTCTTTTTCCTTCTCATTCTCTCTGTACTTCATCTGCTGGGCCCTCCTTGTCGACAAAATCTTGTTGAACTTCGGTTTCTTGTTCCTCTTCTAATACAAGATACCTATCAAAAAACTGTTGTGCCTTTTCTAAGGTATCGATTCTGTGTTTTTTATCCTGCCATGAAACCAGGATTCCCTCAGGTGTCAGCCACCGAAACATTATTTTATGTTTGTTCAATTGTGCTGTTAGAAAGTTATAATTTTTCCTTGTTTCTCTTATTCTTCTCGGAATTTGTTTTAATGTTATTATTTCTTTATCTTTGTAAGTAATTGCTTCCTCTCTCATTATTTTATATATTTCTTCTTTCACCAATTTCCTTGCGAATCTAATGTGAATCTCTTTAGGTAATTTATTTCTTTGAGCATAATTTGTATATATTCTATAAACTTCGTCGATTTCTTTAGTAATTTCTTCCTTATCTTTTTGGGTCACCTCTGCTAAAATTCCCACCATCAAATCTCTCAAATTCTCTTCTCTATTTTCAGCAATATTTTGAAATCTTAAGTAGAAAGATGCCTTCTCCATTTCTAAATATGAAATTGAAACTTCCAATTCCTTGTTCAGTGCGATTTGATTACTTTCCATATTATCCAATTTTTTTTCTGCTTGGTCTATTTTTGTTTCAATATTTTGGATCCGTTGTTCATTTTTTGCAATGTTTTGTTGTATCTTTTCCATCTTGTCGTCCATTTTTTTTTATATTGTCCTTTATTTCTCTTACATCTGATTTCAGTTCTTCATGATTCTTCCCGGTTTCCTCGTGATTATTAGCTATTGATTCTTGTGTTTTATTCATCCCCTCCTGTATCATCGCCAAGACTGAATGTATATTTTGAATATTAAGTGTTGGGGGAGTTTTCTCTTTTTCTATAGATAGTATTGTATCTATCGCTTTTTGTTGTATTGGTGATGCAATGGTCAATGTCTGGTTGGAAATTATCCTTTTACTTGTTTTCGTTGTCGCTGATGGGCCTGTTGTTGTCATCTTAATTTTCTGTTTTACTGCTTCCCAAATTTTCATACACAATCTACGTTATGAAGTCAATTCATTTGAATTTCTTGTTGATAGATTATTCATATAATTTATATTAATTGTGGGAACAAGATATAGCTATTTAAATTTCGAATTGATTCTTCCAGAGTTCACTTTTCTTTTCTTTTCTTTATTTTATTGGATTTTAAACAAAGATATAAAGACAATACAAAGAATACAAAGACATTACAAAGACAAACAGATTCCCACCACCTACCTACCCACACCATATTTTACATATATGTTTTGGTCATCATCAGAATATATATTGCTTTGTAAGTTAATATATGAATGATACATTGTCAATTCAGGTGTTTTAAATTAGAAATAATCTTGCATCTCCTCTTTATTCATTTCCAATTTTAAATTTTCTACCCTATTTTCTTTCATCTATATTTGTACTGATTTTCTTTTCCAGCCATTGATACCACTGGTGCCACACAAGATAGTATTCACTTTCTTCCTTATCCTGGAGTTCCAGTGTCAATCTATCCATTTCGGCACACTCTGTTATCTTTGAGATTAATTTGTCTTTGGTTGGGAGTTGGTCTGATTTCCAATTTAGATCCGACCCAAGTTAGAAATTACAGACCCATTTCATTACTCAATGTGGACTACAAACTATTTATGTCAATATTAGCGCACAGACTTAAAACAATAATTCATAAATACATACACACAGACCAAAATGGCTTTATACCCAGGAGGCAGATTAAAAATAATTTGAGAACGATTATAGATATTCTGGAATATTACGATAAGAAGATAGACAAGGAAATAGAAATAGAACTAGAAATCCAGCATGAATTTTTGTACATTCTTGAGTGCCCTATTCCATTGCTAGGCAGGGATATGCTGAGCAAATTAGAGGCAACAATTTCTTTTGATGAAGATAGTTAGAGAATGACCATAAGGCATTCTCCGGAGGAGATTTGGAGGTTGTTTGATGTGTGCTGAGGATAACCTGCCGGGTTTTGCAGCTCACCACCCTCCAGTGGGGGTGGAACTAAAACCTGGAGTGGTGTCTGTGGGTAGAAGGCAGCGTCCCGTTTCTTGGGAAGCTATTTGTGCTATTTATGGAAGCATTCAGAGATTTGGAAGCGGGGTTTTTGGTGCCTATTCAGTCCTTCTGGAATACTCCAATTATCCCAATTAAACAGTCAGATGGGTCTTACCGCCCGGGGCACGGTAACTTTACACCCAGCCATGTCAAATCCGTATACTCTGTTAAGTTTAATTCCACCCCGGGCTGAGTGGTTTTCTGTTGTTGATTTAAGGGATGCATTCTTTACAATTCCCATTCACCCCATAAGCCAGCCACTGTTTGTATTTTGAGTGGGAGAATCCTTATACAGGAATGAAAATGCAATATACTGGGACTCGGCTGTCTCGGGGATTTAAGACCTTCCCCACATTGTTTGGAATAGCGGTAGCTAGAGACTTACAGTATTATGTGCCTCAACAACCAGGAGACACAATACTGTAATATGTTGATGATGTTTGGATCAGCAGGACTGACAGAGGATTTATGATGGGATAATACTAAGATGAATGCACAATGATGTTAGATTTGTTATTAGAGTGTGGTTATTGGGTATCAAGAAAGAAAGCTCAATTGGTGAAAAGGGAAGTTGGATATTTGGGATATGATATAAGGGTCATCGAGCTTTAGGACCAGAGTGGAAAAGGGCGGTCCTGATGCTGGCAAATCGAGTGTCATATATTATGCAGAATAGGTTAGCCAGGGAAGGAGGGGTATGTGGAAAGTTTAATTTGACTAACTGCTGTTATAGAGGTTGATAAAAGCGGAAAGGTTATTAAGAGAATAACAGATAAAATGGTTGAAATAGCTCATGTGTCAGTCCAGGCTTGGAAAGGTCTTAATTTACAGGACATGTTTTCAGGATGGTGGCCAAAGTTACCTGGCCTGCAGGCCATTTTTGGCCTGGTGGGATTAATAGCTGTAGGGTGTATTTTTCTCCCATGTCTCTTACCTCTGTTTGTTACAACTATTTCTAAAAGTCTATCCTTGCTGGTGGAACGTAAGACAACTGCTCAGGTGATGGCTATGTGGGATTACAAACGGCTCCAGCAGGAAGAGGACCTTTGGTGTGACTCGTCTGGATAAACAGATGAGTCACAAAGGGGGGTATGAGCCAGGCTAAGATTCGATATTGGGATAAAACTCAAATATTAGAAATCCAAATCTTTGGTCAAGACAGAAGTGCCTCTTCCATGCCAAGGTGCTGAGATGACAAACGGTATTTGACGTAGGTACAGAATTGTAAAAGGGCAAACTGACCCTAAACAGATACATCCTGTTGTTTAATGTTTATTGCACCCCAAATGTCATGTAGATTCTAGAGAAGAAATACTGCTTTCCTTACTGTCCTCTTTACTGTTTGTGAGGTGTCTTTGAGCTCCTTATCTCCTTTTATTATGTCTTGAGCTCCGGAGCTGGAAACCTGAGCCTGTGGGAACAGGACTGTTATGTCTTTCCTAGAGATAGATTAAAAGGTAGCTTCTACGTGTGAAATGCATCATTCTCTGTAATAATTTTGCCTTTAAACTGTATAAATACATGGCCAGAAGAAGCCATCGGTGTTCAGACCCTTTTCTTGTCTTTGGACTGTTTGAACCTTGCGCAATAAACTCTTTCCTGCATTGAAGAGCTTGCCCAGTCCGTTATTTTGTCTACAACAAAAGAACTCTATATTTAGAAGGCTTTGACTTAATAAGAGGATGGCACGCTTTCCTATGGGACGGATCGGACAAACGACACATGTACTTCCAACGTCATATAATTCGAGCTTCATTATTCAAGATTTGGCAGGATATTAAGAGAACTCACTATACTAGAATACCAAAATGGTGGTCCCCGATGGAAGCATTGATATACCCGAATCCTCTTGAAATAGGAAAGATGATGCGGTACCAAGATTTATTGAATCATGAAGGCGAACTCATCTCAAGACAGCAACTCCAAAACTCTGGCATAAATATCGATTGGTGGCCCTATACTCATATACACTCAAGACACACAGCAGACAAAAAGCAATATGGAATCTCGAATAATTTGAACGAATTGGACAAGATTTTACAAGGCCCAGAACAAAAGATGATAACCAAAATATATAACTATCTTCTTAGATATAAATTATTGGAAGAAACAGTAAAAGAAAATATGATAAGGTGGGCCAGGGACATAGGGCACAACATTCAATTGGCAAACTGGGAGAAATTGTGGAAACAGAACATCAAAATGACAAGAGCCATACCCTATAAAGAAAATCTCATAAAAATGTTTTACAGATGGCACTTAGCACCAGCCAGATTAGCCAAAATATACCTGAACGCCTCCCCACACTGTTGGAAGTGCAAAACAAAAAAGGGGACATACTACCATGCCTGGTGGAAATGTACAAAGGCCCAACAATACTGGAAGGACATAAAGGAAACTATTGAAGAAATAATAAATCAACAAGTAGAAAACACTCCAGAATTCTTTTTATTTGGAATGATAACAACACAACACAACAAAGAGACAAAATATCTCATCATACACATTCTGACAGCAGCACGGTTACTGTTCGCGCAAAATCAGAGTTCACTTTTCAATATCGTTATATAAGGATCAAAAAAGATTTATTGGGGAGCAGGGGAAAAATCTAATATTTCAGCAAATCATGTATCTATTCTATCTTAAATATACTATTAAATTCTTACTTATTTATTAAATCTTACCAGTATCAAATATCAATTCTTATTTTAAACAATGGTATATATATGGTTACTATAAATTATGTATATGATAAACACAATGTGTGTGTTTTAGAAATTTTTGCTTCACTCTATTTCAATTTATCAATATAATAATATATCAATGACTCAGGTTTATATTAAGTTATATCAGAAGGAAAGGGGAAAGACAAAAAAAAAGGATAAAATATTTGTTATAATACTGTTATCTATTCGATTCCTAAGATAATATCAATCTATTACCACAGTCGAATACTATTCTATCTTTCCTCTTTATATATCTATGAATAAATATATACTCTTTTCTTATTCTCTGTATTTACCAGTTAATTCAATTTGCTTATACTGTAAGTTTAAATTTATGAATTATAATACAATATAATGTAAATATAAAAAATTAGAAGATAGAGAAGGTTTAATTAATTAAGTATATCACTAAGTCAACTTAAATTGTAATTAATATACAGATCTTAATAGCTGGATTCAGCTTCCAAAATCGTGGTCGTTGTAATTCTCAGTTAGTCTTGAATCATTCAGGTTTATTTCCCGTAGAAATTGTTGCAAGTGTCCTTCAGTTTAAGTTCCAATAGTGTTAATGTCACAATATCAGAATCCCAATGCCACTTTGCTATTTCAGGGTAAGTACTCTAATATGATTATTTAAGTCCACCATTCGTTCGTTGATTCCAAATGCAAAAATTCTATAAGTCCACTCTCACTTTCAATAACTGCCTCTCCTCAATCGCCTCGGCTCCGTTTCCATTTGTAATGAGTCCAACTTTCCCCTCTTCTAATCTATGCTGAATATCGTTTATAACCCCAAAGTTTATTTTCCAATTTTCCTGTCTTTAGTTGCAGTTCTTATAGTCTCCTATTCCGATCATTTTATAATGTTCTTTACTATTCCCGTATTCCTTTCGCAGTCCAATCAATCCTCACCGAGTCCCGAATCCCAATCAAGCCAAATTCAATATATTTTATAATCCACAACTCTCCAATGTATGTTCTTTTAAATCCATGTTGGTTCCGTCGCCTGTCGATTCCGCTTAGTCACCATCTGGTTGATTCCTCCGCTCTGTTTACTTTCACTTCGCCGCTTTATTTTTGGCTCCGTTTCGCCAATTAGTTTGGAGACTCTCTCCTAATTATATTCTTTTCTTTTCCACTCTGTAATTGTACCTTTCAAAGTTTTGCTTTCTTCTTGTTTTTTGCCGATGTCTTCTTTATTTGATCTTCGCTTCCTCCTTAGTCAGCTGTCAACGTTCAGGCCAGCCAGAAATGGCTGGGTTTTTTTTTTTAATTGGAATTAAGGGGTTTTCCCTGAACCTTCGGGGCAATTGCTGTCGCCTCCAAGGTCCTCGAGATTTCCCCTTTAATCTATTGACCTCTTCGTGGTCAATAGCGCCAGAAATCGGCTTCCAGATCGAAATTTTTGGAACTCAGGGAATGGAGCTCAGTCCCCTTCGTTCCTGGCACGATGACGTCACCTCCGGAAGTCCAGTGCTGTAAATATTTTATAGTCCGAATTAAGCAATGAAATCGGTCTGTAGTTTTTAATAAGTGTCAAATCAGTGCCTTCCTTCGGTAGAATAGATATATAGGCCTCTGACCAAGATGCCGGTATTTGGGAATCTTTCAACACCCCATTAAATAGTTCCACCATGTGCTTACCAAGCACCTCAAAACCCATCTTGTATACTTCTACAGATAGTCCATCCACCCCTGGTGTCTTCCCATTCGCTTGTTTTCCCATAATCAATTCTACCTCACCCTCAGTAATTTCTGTGTTAAGCAATTGTTTCATTGTCCCAGTAAATTTTGGCAAGTCTGTGCTCTCCAAATATTTCCAAATGTCTTGCTCCCCTTCTTCACCCCTTTTCTACAGCTGAGTAAAAAATTCTTGCACCACCCTTCTTTTACCTTCTATATTAACATGCAACCTTCCACCCTGATCTTTTAACCCCTCTATTCTTTGATTTTCTCTCTCCTTTCTTAAACGATAGGCTAACCACCTCCCTGGCTTGTTGGCATTCTCAAAGTGATTTTGCTTTGCCCATTTTATTTTATTGGCTAGTTCTTCCTGATCCAACAGTCTAATTTGATGTTGCCAGAAATTCCTCTCTTCTATCCAATTTCCAGTTTCCTGACCCCTTTGCATTGCCTCTTCAGCTTTTTGTAAGCTGCTCAGGAAGGCTTCCCTCTGTTTTCTTTGAGCCTTACGTTTACCAGCCAAATATTTAATCGCCAATCCCCTCATCACTGCTTTGGCTGTATCCCAAGTATTATATATTGAGGTATCTTCCTTTTTATTTTCATTAAAAAAAGCCGCATCTCTCTCTTAAACATATTTATACATTCTTCTTCTTTCAAAATCCCTACATTCATTCTCCATCTATTCCTTCTTTGGCCCAGTATTTTCCAGGTCAACATTAAAGGGTTATGGTCAGCCCATTCATTAACGCCAATTTCTACCTCTGAGGTTATCTCATTCGAATCAGGTGACATCCAGATCATATCAATACGTGACCATGAATGATGCCTGGGGGAGAAATAAGTATATTGTTTCCTACCAGGGTTCTGTAGCCTCCAGACATCATATATACCAAATTCCTCTTTTATATTCTCACATATCCTTGGTAGTACCCTCTTCACATCTCTCCCTCCTCCTTTCCTTTTCCCCGGGACATAATCTTTGGCCTTATCTATAACAGCATTGAAATCACCCAGCAGGCAAATATATTCATATTCCATTTCTGCGAATTTGTTATATAAATTTTCATAAAAGGTCCTTTGGTTACAGTTGGGGGCATGAATACAAACTAATAGACACTTCCGCTGAGCAATCTCCAATTCCAGCATTAATACTCTGCCTTCCTGATCCGCAAATATTTTCTTAGCCACCAAATGATGCTGCACGTAAATCACCACTCCTTTTTTTTTTTGATCAGCTAATGAAGTAAATTTTTTACCTAATCTAGAATTTTCTAATAAGCTATCTTGAGATTTTTTTATATGCGTCTCTTGTAAACAAATAATATCATATTTACATTTTCTTAATTTATTCATTATCCTTTTTCTTTTGATAGGAGCGTTTAAACCATTAATATTTACCGATAGTAAGCATATGTTTTCTACCATCCCTTTCCTTCTAGTCTGTCCTTACTTTCCCGCTGTTTGAACTTTTTTCGTCTGTCTTGTCTCTCTTTGTGTCCTCGCTGTTCCTCCTCTTCCTCAGTCCTCCTTTCCGTTCTTTCTATCGCTTTTGCCTTCACCCGTTCTCATATTATCCTCTTCCTGAGACTCCTCCAAACTTCTACTCTCTACCTCCCCCTCCATATCCAAATCCGCCATATTAAGTTGTTGTTCAAAAAACTCTTTCGCATCCTGCAGGTTCTCTCGTCTATATGGATAATTAAGAGCTAATTAGAAACAAATAGTTTAAGTGGATATCAATTTAAATAATATTTAATTTCTTAGATATTTATCTTAGTGAGATTGTACTTGACAGTTTTGATTTGATAGACTGATTATTATACTGATTACTATACTACTATATTGACATTAATTGATATTACTGATTATTATATTGTATTAACTATATTAAGATTTAATGAAGTGAGGACTTCCGGTTGGCACCGCAGGCTTCGTGGACGGTCTCCTTAGACCGCCAGCCCCGTGACTTCGTAAAAGCCACTTTGACAGTGCAAATCGGCTGTCTGGCGGCTGAAAAACCTCCCCTTTGGGAAAAGAAGGAGAGGAGAGCCGGTAGGTGAGAGTAGAGCTCCCCGAAAGTCCTCTGGAATAATTCCAGAGGCTTGGAGGGTGAGAGCTCCCCAGTCAGCCCGCCAAGAAGCTCCGAATCTGGGACGACTCTGTGTAAGCAGAGCTAGAAGCCACGATCCGATCCTGCTGTCAAAAAGTGAGTCTGATTGATTACAAGCTCAGGCAGAGCGGAAACAGGAGAACAAGCCTTAAAAGTAACAGAGCTTAACTCCGGACTTACTTTGTTTCAAACTGAATTTCTTTGAGCTGGAGGCTGAAGATGGCGTCTTTGTTATGGTTTTGAAAGTGAAAGTCAGAAACGAAAGTGCTTATTGAGAACTTTGTACTGGGAGAGTGGATTAAAGCTGCTGGGAAGTGAGAGCTTGTGGAGAAAAGACTATTTTGCCTGATAAATTAGAGACTATGAATTACAAGCATTTTAAAGTTGTTCAAGGGACTTTGTGGCTTTGAAAAAAAAGATCTTTTTAAAAGGAAAAAAAAAGATGGCTTCTAAACAAGTTAAGCCAGGAGTTGTTAAAGGAGGGGGAGGTTCTCCAGTTGTGTCAGTGGTGACACAGAAAGCACAACTTCCGGCTGATTCACAGAGTCAGGAGGCTGCTCTTAATGACTTCAAAGAATTTATGAAAGAAGCCATGAATAATCAAGCAACAGCAATGAAAGAAGCTATGAATAATCAAGCCACAGCAATGAATAACTTAACAGTACTTGTGGAAGGGAAATTAAAGAAAGTTGAGGAGGATATAAAGTCAATTAAAGAAGTGGTTGCAATAAAACACGATGAAATAAGAGATGATATTGTTTATGCTGTATCAGGATTGTCAAAACTTGTTATCCAGCTGGATGAGAAAGTGGAAGAAATTAATGAAGCCAATTTAAATTTGGAAAGCAAAATGGGAGATGTCATGACCAAAACAGAGAAAGTGGATGATGAATTGGTAATGTTACAATACAGGTCCATGGAGTTTGCTTTGAGATTGAGAGGCCTGAAAGAAAACAGCAAAGAAAATTTAAAGGATATTTGTGCTGATTGCAGAGATAATTAAAGAAAGACCAGAAGATGTGGCAAGCCGAATTGATAAAATCTACAGGGTTAACTCCTGGCTGGCAAGACAAAGACAGCTGCCAAGAGATGTGGTGATTTATTTTACAACCAGGAGGATCAGAAATGATATTTTACAAGCTTCCTACAAGAATAAAGTTCAGGTGGCTGGGCAAGAGGTGGTGGTTTTCAAAGAGATCCCTCCAAAGATGTTGAGAAGTAGAAAAGACTTTGGCTTTTTGGTAAATGAGCTGAGAAATCAACAAGTGGCATACAGATGGGATGTTCCAACTGGTCTAATAGTGACTTATAGTGGAGAAAGATACCGGTTAAACACAGTCTGGAAGGCAAAAGATTTTTATGTCAATGTTTTAAAGGCTGGATACCCACCCTCACCAGGGGGGAGAGTAGGAAGAAAATGGAGGTGATACAACAAGAAAAAGACGGAAAGCAGATACAAACTTATGCTGAAGTTGCAGCTGGAGGAATTATCATGGAAGAAGATTTGGATCTTGGGGGCTTACCCCCAACTTTGGAACCATCTAAGAAGGGAGAGCCAAAAGCACAACGACTGACCCGATCAACTTATAAACTTCAAGAACAACAATCAAAAATGCAACAATCTCAAGATTTATCTCAAGAAGTCCAGAAAACAGAAGCAGTGGCGGGGGGGGGGGGGGGGCTAGGCCGAAGAGTAAGGTGGAGGAGGAGCTTCAGCTGATGCTCATGCGGCTTCGAAAGACTAAAGATGGCAACTAAATTCCTATCTTGGAATGTTAATGGCCTAAATTCACCACAAAAAAGAAAGAAAGTATTTTACTACTTGAAACAATTTAACAATGATGTTATTTGTCTGCAAGAAACACATATTAGATTATTAGACCAAAAATATTTGATAAAGATATTTATTTTCAAGATTAGGTATACACTTTGTGGCATCAGCGCCAGAGAAGAAAAATGGGCTAGTCATATATGTAAGGAAAGGATTATCAGCTAATTTAATTGAGGCAGATGATCAAGGAAGATATATTGCAATTGAATTACTAACACAGACTGGAAAAATGCTTTTAATTGGAATATATGCCCCTAATCAGCAACAAGACAAGTTTTATAAATTTTTACACACTAAAATAATACAATGGGATTATAAAACTTTTATATTAATGGGTGACTGGAATGGAGTAATAGACACGCAGAAAGATAAAAAAAGTTTATCAAAGATTTCAATACGTGCAAAATTACCTAAATCTTTTTTTGATATGATGGATGATATAGAACTGAGAGATATTTGGAGAGAACGTAATGTGGAGGAAAGAGACTTTACTTTTTTTTTCTGATAGACATCAATCCTTCTCCAGGATTGATTTTATACTAACCACAAATGATTTTATTTCCAGAGTGAAGAAGACGAAGATATGTCCAAGAACTGTAACTGATCATAGTCCGGTTTGGGTGGAATTTGAACAGGAGAAGGGAGGTCTTGGAGGTTAAAGGAAAATTTATTTAGATATGAAGAAAATGTGAAAGAGCTTAAAAAACAAATGAAAGAATTTTTTCCTATTAATATGAACAAGGGTACCTCTATGGAAATGGTTTGGGATGCTAGTAAGGCTTATATGAGGGGTTCGTTAATACATATGAATAATAAACATAGACTAAAACAACAAAAGAAGCTGAAAGAGATAGAGGAAGAAATAAAAAAGAAAGAACAATTACTTATACTTAATCCAGGAGATAAGAAGGTCAAAGAAACAATAAATATATTACAAGGGCAATTTAATATGTTAATGACTGATCAGGTGGCAACTAGCTTACAATATGCTAAACATAATACATTTTGTAATTCCAATAAACCAGGTAGGTGGTTGGCCTACATGTTGAGGAAAAAACAGAAATCACGAGTCATTGGTAAGATAGAATTTAGAGGTAAGAAAGTTTACCAACAGAATATGATTAAAAAGTTTTTTCTAGAATTTTATACAAAGTTATATGCTAGTGACTCAATACAAGGTATAGATATAGATAGATACTTAAAGGAAGGGAATATTCCTGAATTAACGTTAGAACAGAGGGAAGGAGTGAATCAACCAATAACTTCTGAGGAGATCATTGCTGCAATTAAGCAGTTAAAAACAGGGAAAGCTCCGGGAACAGATGGATTAACAGCTGTTTATTATAAGAATTTACAGCTTGAAATGGTAGAACCGCTTAGAGTTCTATTTTGTAAAATTCAATTAGGGGGAGGAGTTCCACCCTCTTGGAGAACAGCTTTTGTTTCACTGATCCCAAAGGAAGATCAAAATTGTACTAAACCTGAAAATTTCAGGCCAATTTCACTTTTGAACACTGATTATAAAGTTTTTGCTAAGATATTAGCGAATAGATTAATGCCAGTTATGCAACAAACAATTCATAATGATCAATCAGGTTTTATAAATGGGAGGCAAATGAAATATAATGTTAGACAAATTATAAATTTATTGGAATATTTGGAAAAAAACAACCAGGTCCCTGCAGCGTTCATATTTTTGGATGCAGAGAAAGCATTTGATCGATTGAATTGGCAATTTCTGTTTAAGATAATAGAAAAAATGCACTTTGGGGAGTATTTTATACACTCGATTAGAGCAATATATCAGGAACAAACAGCACAAATAATAGTTAATGGAGGTTTAACAGATGTTTTTAAAATTGAGAAAGGTACAAGACAGGGTTGTCCCTTGTCGCCATTGTTGTTTATTTTAACTTTAGAAGTTTTGTTGAATAAGTTATGTGACTCTGATAAAATAAAAGGAATTGTAATTAGACAGCAGGATTATAGATTAAGAGTGTTTGCAGATGATCTGGTTGTTACCTTATCTCAACCTATAGAAGAGGCTCCCTATATGTTGGACATAATAGGTCAATATGGTAAAGTATCTGGATTTAAAGTAAATCTACATAAGACAAAGATGATAATTAAAAATATGTCCATAACTCAAAGAGAAGACTTAGGGAAAATAATGGGGTTTGAAATAGTTAAAAAGGTTAAGTATCTAGGAGTATATATTGCAGCCTCAAACACGAAATTGTTTAAAAACAATTATGAAGTTCTTTGGCAAAAAGTACAGAAAGAAATGGAAAATTGGAAAAAGCTACAACTATCATTACTGGGAAGGATAGCAGCAATAAAAATGAATGTATTACCTAGGTTTTTATTTTTGTTTCAAATGATACCAGTGCTTAAGAAAGATGGAAATTTGATGGAATGGCAGAAAGGGGTTAATACTTTCATCTGGGGTGGGAAGAAACCAAGAGTGAAACTAAAAATTATACAGGATATACATGAGAGAGGAGGTCTTAAAATGCCTAATTTAAGATTGTACTATGAAGCAGCTGCTTTATCACAAATTAGCGACTGGTTTAACTTAACTGAAGAAAGAATGTTAAACATAGAAGGTTATGTTTGTTATATGGATGGCATGCTTATCTGTTATATGAAAAAAAAAGTGGATAAAGTGTTTAAGGGTCATATACTTAGAAATGCGTTGTTGAGGGTTTGGAAAAAGTATCAATATAAGCTAAATTATAAGATATCCATATGGGCAAATCCCAGACATGCAATAGAAAATATAAATATAGAGCAAAAAACAGAGGTGATTACTTATAAAGAGCTTCTTCTTTTGGAAAGGGCTAAGCTGCAACTGAAATCTTTAGATGTATTAAAAGAAGAAGGGATAATTTATACTTGGTTTCAGTATGGTCAGCTTCAAGCTAGATGGAGGGAAGATCAAAAAATTGGTGTTATGCAAAATGAGGAAAATCTGGTGAAACAGATTAGAGATCAAAGTCAGATGCATATTAAAAGGTTGTATAATGCTTTATTGGAAATAGATTCAGAAACAGAATTGGTTAAGGATTGTATGATAAAATGGGCACAAAACTTTCAAGAACCAGTGATGATGGAAACGTGGGAAAAGATTCGGGTCAGAAATGTTAAATTTATGCAAGCACAAAATTTGAGAGAGAATTTTTATAAAATGTTTTATAGATGGCACTTAGATCCTAAAAAAATATCATGTATGTACTCGAATTTGCAAGCTAAATGTTGGAGATGTGAATGTGATGATGCAACCTATTATCATATATGGTGGACCTGTAAGAAAATCAAGGCATTTTGGATAATGATGCAGTGATGCAGAACATTTTGAAAGAAGGTTGAAATTTACTCCTCAATTGTTTCTACTGGGTATAACGACAGATTGTACAGAATTAGAGACTAAATTGATTTTGAACTTAATATCAGCAGCTAGGCTGTTGGTAGCGCAATACTGGAAGAAGGACTCTTTGCCTACTATTGAAGAGTGGATACTGAAAGTAACGAATTTAGCAGAAATGGCGAAAATCTCAGCGTATTTGAAGGACTATACACAAGAAAGATACGTATCGGAATGGAGAAGATGGATTGATTATATTCAAAATAAGTATCAGACAAGAAAATATCAAATAGCTTATGAATGAACATTAAGCATTAGAAGTATTATGTTATCTATAGTGGAGTTAAGGTTTCAGGGGGGGAGTTAGTAGTCTGAGGATAGGAAGGTTAATTTAGCTTATGATAGTTAACTGAAATACCTTGTATTTTGCTCTGGGAAGTCTGTGGGGGAGGGTGGGATGAGGGAAGGGAAAGCGTGGGGGGAATATTGGGGGGAAAAATCTTTTTTTCTGTAAAACTTTTCAATAAAAAAAAAGATTTAATGAAGTGCTAGAACTCTAAGTTTTTCCCCCACCTCCTTCACCCTATTTTTCCTCTCCCTTACCTGAATACATATTTATATATTTAATTAATTATTGATTACTAGAGTGTTAAGGACATTTATAGAAGTAATTTATAATCCAATAAGATTAACCTTTATTTTGAAGATCTACACCATATAGACCATAGACTCTAGACACTACTACTGATAAAATACTATTACAAATAACGATATTGAAATACAATAAGAGTAGTCTAGTGCATGAAATTTTGGGAGAACCTACAAAAAAAAGTTAAGATGACCAGTACCGGAACAACCACCATAACTAAGGCGAATAACAAAATAATTTCAAATCAAGCCTCCCTTTCAGCATCCCCTGCCCAACAGAGATCTATATAAACCATGCTTGGAACAGAAAAAGAAAAGGTGGGCCCTATCTCTAGTATACAAAATATTCAGTCAATCTTGGCAATGATACAGGAGTTGATGAATAAGACCCAAGAAACAATTGCTAATAACCATGAGGAGACAAAAAGAAATCACGATCAGAAATCATTTATATTATTTCCAAATTGTACCAGAGGGGTACGGCAAGAGTGAAGGTAAATGGTATATTTACACAAGATATAAATTTGGAAGCAGGGACAAGACAGGGTTGTCCTCTGTCTCCGACCCTATTTTTATTAGCAATGGAAATTTTAACAACTTTGATTGAAGAGGATTCAGAATTAATAGGTTATAAAGGCGTCAAAGTTAATTTATATGCAGATGACACTCTTGTCATTTTAAATAATATTACAAATGATATAAAAAGAGTTCAAACACATTTGGAAGAATTTGAAGATATGACTGGTTTGAAAGTAAATTGGGCAAAATCAGAATTATTAATGGAAATTGATAGGGAAAATAAATTAGAAAAATTACAAAATCAATTTGGAATTAGGATAAAGGATAATTTAAGATATTTAGGTATTATACTTTCACTTAAAATTAAAAATTTAAAGAAACTAAATTATGACATAGTAACAAAAGAAATTGAAGAGAAAATTGGGAAATATAAAAAACTCAAGTTATCTTGGTTTGGTAGAGTAGCTTTATGTAAAATGATGTTACTTCCTAAATTTAACTTTTTATTCGAGATGCTTCCAATTTTTTTAACCGAGAAGGACATTGAAGTATATCAAAAAAAATTAGATAAATTTTGTAATGGGGATAAAAAACCAAGACTGATTAAGAAAATGTGGTATCAGAACCAAAAACAAGGTGGTTTAGGAATTCCAAAATTATTAAACTATTATAGAGCATTTAATATAAAAACAGTAGTAAAAATTTTAAAAGGAGATGTTAAACTTTGGGGTAATTTGGAAATGAAGGAAATAAAGAAGTTTGGTTACAAACGGTTTTTGGAAAATTTTAAAGATAAGGTTAAAATTTGCAATTATTGGTTAAATAGTTTGACTAAAAATTGGGACAGAGTAGCAAAAAAATTAATACCAGACGCATTGTATTTAGGTAAACTGAAAGAGAATTGCCCAATGAAATTAAATAGTAACAGAGAGAGGATTATAATAGAAGAGAAAGTGGAAACAATTAGTGAATGGTTGAAATTTATAGAAAACGAAATGAGGAAAGAGGAAATTTATGGAAAATTAAACATTAATTGGTTTGAAAGAATTCAAATGAATAAATGGAATAGGAAATGCAAAGAAAGGAACGATGAGAGCAGAAAGGAAACGGAATTTGAAAATTTGACATCTCGAATAATAAAAGATGAAATTGGGCCAAAGGGATTAGTTAGTAAAATTTATAAAATTATTAACTCTGATAATAATTCACAAAGGGTAATGAAAGAGAATTGGGTAAAAGAACTGGGCATTGAAATTTCTGATCAAAATTGGAATATGAATTGGGTTAGCAGAATAATGAGGACATTATCAATAAGGATTAAAGAACATAATTATAAAGTTATTTGGAAGTGGTATTTGACCCCAATAAGACTTTTTCAAATGGATAATAAAGTGGATAAAATGTGTTGGAGATGTAAAGTGGAACTCGGGACATATGCTCATATGTGGTGTAAATGTAATGGGGTTGAACTTTTTTGGTCTAGGATAGAAAATGAAATATTTGAAATAATTAAGAAGAGGGTCAAATTGAAATTGGAAACCATATTATTATTAATATTGAATGAAACAACATTAACAACTGGAGAAAGAGAATTGGTGAGGATTTTGGTTATAATGGGGAGAATTATAATTGCTAGATATTGGAAATTAAATGTTGACTTAAAATTAGAAGAATGGTACAATGAAACATGGAAATTTGCATTAAATGATAAATTGACTTGTGATATTAAAATTAGAAGTGGTATATATAAAGAAAATGTTTTTTGGAACACTTGGCAACCATTTGTGGACTTTGCACTTGGGAGATTGGATGAATCGGCATCAGTACCTTATCAAAGAGATTTCTGGAAGAATTGAAGACTTCAAGTTCCTAAAACTTCCTTTCCGTTTGTATAGCACGTTGGGGGAAAAAAAATTTTTTTTTCTTTCCTTACTATTGATTTTTTGTATTGATTTTTTTTTCCTTTTTGTTATTCCTTAACAATAAAAATATAATAATAATAAAAAAAGCAATCACGATGATTTGAAATCCGATGTGGGAAAGATAAATGACAACATAAAGAAAATGGATGACAAGATAGAAAGGATTCAGCAAAACATTGCCAAAAACGAACAAAGGATTCAAAAGACAGAACTCAAAATGGAACAGACAGTCAAGAAAGTAGAAATGCTGGAACAACAGCAAATAGCAAGTAATCGAGAGCTCGAAGACTCACTTACCTACCTGGAAATGGAAAAGGCATCATTCTATTTAAGGTTCCAGAATATAATAGAAACCAAAGAGGAAGACTTGGGAGAGACTATGATGGAGATCTTCGCTGAAACAATACAGAGAGATAAAGATGACATAAGAAGGGAGATCGATGAAGTTTACAGGGTGCATACCAACTATGCACGCAGGAACAAACTCCCAAAGGAAGTGCACATCCGATTCACAAAGAAAATGATAAAAGAGGAGATATATAGAAAAATGAGAGAAGATGCGATCTTTTACAAAGGGAAAGAATTAATAACACTGAAATAAATCCCGAGACGTGTAAGGGACCAGAGGAAAAACTACAGCTTCCTCACAACACAACTAAACAAACACAAAGTGATGTTCCGTTGGCTGTTACCAGAGGGCATCTTAATCTCGTGGCAGGACAAGAAATTTAAGATAGATAGTCTGGAAGGAGCCCAGGAATTCTTTGACCAACACTTTGTCCTACCATCACTACCAACACTACCACCAATAGCCTCCCACCGGCTGGTACGCTCCCATAGAGAGGGGCTCCTCCGGGTGCCGTCAGCCAAACAATGCCGACTGGCGGCCCCCAGGGGGAGAGCCTTCTCTGTGGGGGCACCTACTATCTGGAACAAGCTCCCACCAGAGATACGGAGGATCCCGGATCTGCGCACCTTCCGCCGCGCCTTAAAGACCTTACTATTTCACCAGGCCGGCCTGGCCTAATTTTCCCCCTCTTTTATAAAAGATTTTTAAAATTTTAAATATCTTTTAGTATTTTATATATTCAATTTTAAATTGGTTTTAAAAGTTTGGGGTTTTAAATTTGTCGGGGCCAAAATTATTTAATTTGATTTTATTCTATTTTTTAAATTTTGTATTGTATGGGTTTTTATCGTTTGGCTGTGCACCGCCCTGAGTCCTTCGGGAGTAGGGCGGTATAGAAATCTAATAAAATGAGATGAAATGAAAATGAAAATCAAGAACCCAGAGAAGAACCGGAGAATAAGAGCCAAGAGGAACAATCCATAGAAGAAATAGAAGAGGAACAAGAGGAAAAGAGAAGACTGGAGAAAGAAAGAATGGAGAAAGAAGGAGCAAGGGGGAAAATGCAAAGAATAACAAGAAACACGAGGAAACTAAAGACAACAAATAAATAGGAAGAAAAATGGAACAGGAAATAAAAATGATTTCGATTAACATAAATGGGTTAAATGCCCCAACTAAAAGAACCCGGACATTTACCAAATTACAAAAATTGGAGATGGATATAATAAACCTACAGGAAGTCCATATCAAACAACAACACCAACAGATATTAGAAAATACAAGATTAGGAAATCTTTACACTTCACTAGCAGAACAAAAGAAAAGAGGCATTGCAGTTTACATTAGGAAACATTTAAAATCAAAACAGGTATATGCAGACGAGGAGGGAAGAGTTTTAATGATTGAATTACAAACGGAATTAAAAACAATATTATTTATTTCGATTTACGTGCCAAATGAGAATCAACGTGCCTTCTTCAAAAACATACACAACAAAGTAAAAGATCTGGACTATGAAAACATTTGTATTATAGGTGACTTCAATGCAATCTCAGACACGGAAAAAGACTATTGGAGTACCAAGAAAAATAAAACTAGGAAAAAGACCCTCCCAGATACTTTTAAGGAAATGGCGCAAGAACTATGCCTCCAGGACACCTGGAGGGAAATAAACAAAGAAAAAAAAAACAGTATACCTTTTACTCCAATCCACATTCATCCTGGTCCAGAATAGATATGGCCTGGATGACTACGGATCTTAGGAAAGACTTAGAAGAAATAGAAATAATGACAAATATCTGGGCAGACCACAATCTGGTAAAAATAATCTGGAAAGGCTATCGGAAGAAGAAGAGATGGATGATGAATACTGAGATTTTGAAAGACAAGGACTATGTACAAATGATAGAAAAAGAAATGAAAATATTTTTTGAGATTAATATTAAAGAGCAAACTTCCCTCCAGAATTTATGGGACCCGGCGAAAGCCTATATAAGAGGCCTGACAATAGCATACTTAGCAAAGAAAAACAAGGAAAAACAACAGAAGAAAGACAATTTATTGAAAGATCTTTAAAAATATGAATCTGAGCTAGAGAATGAACCTCAAAACCAAAGGATCAAAGAAAAAATAAACTTGACAAAACATAAAATAAATCTGATCACACAAACAGAAATAGCCAGGAAAATCAAATCAATAAAACAAAACCATTTCGAATACGCGAACAAGACAGGATGATGGTTGGCATACAAATTGAAAAAAGAAAAAGAGAGAAGGACAATATATCAATTACAGGACGACACAGGAGAGATATATCATAGGAACAAGGATAAAAAGAACATAGCCAAAACATTTTTTCCAAAAACTGTATGAACAGGAAGAGTCCTCAGAAGAGGACATCAAACAATATTTAAATGAAGCTGATATCAAAGAACTAGAAGAAACACATAGGGACCTACTGGACAGACCCATTACGATGATGGAGTTAACAGAGGCCAGGAAAAAACAAAAAACAAATAAAACCCCGGGACCGGATGGTATACCTGCAGAGTTTTACAAATCTTGCCAACACTTAATAGATGAAATTTTACTTGAAGTCCTGAATGATGCACTTCTGGAAGCTATAATTCCTAATTCCTGGACAGAGGCCATCATTACACTGATACCAAAAGAAGAGACAGACCACACTCATATTAAAAATTACAGACCGATATCACTTTTAAATGGGGACTACAAATTATTTACATTGATTATCACAGAACGACTCAAGAAAATAATCAACGAATATATTCATCCCGATCAAAATGGCTTTATCCCAAAGAGACAGATAAAAAACAATATGAGATTAATAATGGACGTATTAGAATAATATGATATAAATTCAGATAAACAAGCAGCCCTAATTTTTTTAGATGCACAGAAGGCATTCGACAACCTAAATTGGAAATTTCTTGTATTGCAATTGGAAGCTATGAAATTTGGCAACAAATTCATAAATATGATAAAGAAAATTTACTCCTCCCAAACGGCAAAAATAACAATAAATGGCAACTTGTCGGAACAATTTCCAATATCAAAAGGAGTGAGACAGGGGTGCCCTCTGTCCCCCCTGTTATTCATATTAGCCTTAGAAATTCTCTTAAAGGAGATCAGAAGAGATAAAGAAATAAAAGGTCTGAAAATCAAAGGGGAAGAATACAAACTCCAAGCCTTCGCCGATGACATGATATTCATCATAGAACAACCGATAACAACTGGCACTAAATTATTAGACAAAATAGAAAAATACGGAAGTGTAGCAGGACTCAAAGTCAATAAACAAAAAACAAAGATACTAACAAAAAATCTTACTAATCAACAAGAAAAAGAATTAGAAGACCAATTAGATATACAAACAACAAAGAAGGTAAAATACCTAGGAATATGGCTCACCAATAAAAACTCATCAATTAGAGAAGATAATTATGATAAATTGGCAAGACAAATTAAAAAAGATTTAGAAATTTGGAAAAAACTACAATTATCTCTTTTGGGAAAAGTCGCCTCAATTAAAATGAATGTTCTACCTAGAATTTTATACTTATTCCAAGTGATTCCAATAAAACTGGGAAAGAACTTCTTTAAAGATTTTAATAAATTAATAGCAGATTACATATGGCAAGGGAAGAAAGCAAGAATTAAAGCAAAACATCTACAGGATACAAGAGAAAGAGGAGGACTGGCACTACCGGACTGGGAGACATATTATAAAGAATCAGCACTAATTTGGATCAAGGAATGGATGGAACTCAAAAATAAAAGATTATTGACTTTGGAAGGATGTGACCTACAACGAGGATGGCATGCATTTCTGTGGGAGGGCACTGATAAACAGCATGGATATTTTCAGAAGCACATCATCAGACAAGCACTATATCAGATATGGCAGGGCATCAAAAAAAAACACACTACAATAAGATCCCGGAATGGCTATCAACCATGGAAGCCCAGATCTATCCCAATGCTATGGACATCACCAAAATGAGAACTTACAAAGATTTACTAAACAACCGAGGGGAATTAAGAACAAGAGAAGAATTGAAGGAGATGGGTATGGATATCGACTGGTGGCCATATCTACAAATAAAATCAAAATATAAGAAATATTCGGCTCAATTTGGATTCCAAAAAGGCCAATACGAATTAGATAAAAATTTACAAGGATCACAGGATAAATTGATTAAAAAAGTCTATAATTATTTACGAGGATACAAACTAGAAGAAGAGGTGGTCAAAGAAAATATGATAACTTGGGCAAAGAATTTCGGCTACAATATTCAATTAGATAATTGGGAAAAATTATGGACAATAAATTATAAATTAACAATGTCGGTACCATATAAGGAGAATCTGTACAAAATGTTCTACAGATGGCACCTCCCACCAGCCAGACTGGCAAGAATGTTTCCCAACACCTCTCCAACATGCTGGAAATGTAAACTTTATAAAGGAACCTACTATCACATGTGGTGGACCTGCCCAAAAACAAAACAATACTGGCAAATGATCAGAACACAAGTAGAAGAAATCACACAACGAAGATTAGAAATGAGGCCGGAAACCTTTCTATTAGGTATAATAAATGAACAATATGAAAAGGAAATAAAATACTTAATCATTCATATAACAACAGCAGCACGAATAATTTTTGCACAAAATTGGAAGAGTAGTGACACACCAACAGAAGATAGAGTAATTAGTAAAATCATGGAATGTGCAGAAATGGACAGACTCACAAAAGAACTACAAGATAAAGAAGAACACAACTACTATCTAGTATGGGAAAAGTGGTACACTTGGTTAGAAAATAGAAAAAGGAAAAAAGAATAGGGAGTAACTGGAGTTACACAAACAGGAACATAAATCACTAACATAAGCTAACAGTGAATCATAAAGATAGATAGATGAGTAAGACCAAACAAGGAAGAGTCAAAACACAAATAAGAACATGTATTACAGTTGCGATACCTTTGACAAAATGTATACTCGAACTCTTTGTTTGTATGTTTTGTTGTTACTCGTTTTGTCTTGTTTGTACTTTTAAACAAATAAATTTTTTTTAAAAAAAGAGAGAAATTGGTACCTCCTTCTCCGCTCTCTGACCCGTCTCGGAATTTGCTTTAGGATCGTCACATGATGGCCCCTATAAGTAATAGTCTGGTCTCTCGTGCGTCGGAAAAATTTCTCGCACAAGGCCTTCTTATTAAAATGCACATGAACTTCACGGGGGAGATTATGCCTCTTCGCGTAACTAGTAAACACCCTGAATACTTTGTCGATATCACATTGTACTGAGGCTCTGTCTACTTCCAGGGCTCCTGCTACCATCTCCCCCATGATCTTGTCCAGTCTCTCTCCCTTGTCTTCTGCCACATTCTGGAGCCTAAGGAAAAAGGAGGATCTTTCCATCTCGAGAAAATATCTTAATTGGTATAAGCAGGTATCCAGAATATAGTTTTCAAAGTTCAGTATAAAATCTCACATGAAAATATTTGAAATAATTTTTAGCTACTGATTTTTATTATATAATTATAAATATGTATATATAATATTTATAATTATATAATAAAAATAATTTTGTCTCTAATTTGATTATAAGTTAATTATAGAAATGGGTATAAATATAGTTCAATAGTTTTCTCAGGTCCCAGTCTTTTCCGAAACTCTCAAGTAGTCCTTACTTCTTGATTTCCCTGTTCCCTTGATTAAACGACAGGTATCCAAACTCTGTCAGGAAGCCCACCTGCACTGGCCACAGGCTATTCCCATAGCATTGCTATGGCTCAGAACTGCCCCAAGAAAACACAGTGGTCTTAGCCCCTTTGAACTTCTGTATGGACGTGCTTATCTGTTCTATAGCATAGGGGAAGAGGCTATGCATTTGGTGGGGGAGGAGACCCTCTATCAGTATGTGAGCCAGCTCGCTGGGGTTGTGAATTTTCTTTCTTGTTATATGCAGGAAAACAAAGCCTTGGGCCTGGACTATCCAGTGCATCCCTTTCAACCAGGAGACTGGGTCCTAGTGAAGTCGTGGAGGCTGGACTCCCTGCTTCAGGAGAAGTGGAAAGGGCCATTCCAGGTGTTGCTGACCACATACACTGCCCTGAAGGTGAAAGGCCTGTCTTCATGGATCCATCATTCCCACATGAAGAAGTGCCCAGCCCAGGAAGTGCTGGAGCAGTGGACTGTGACTCCCCAACCACAGGGTGATGGAGACTTGGGACTGAAGTTTCTTTTTCAACGAAAGGCCAAATACCTAATCTGCATTTCCACACCTTCCTCTTGACTTTACTAAACTATAGGTGCAGTATACTTGGCAAACCAAACTTGGCTCTGTGGGAGCCCCAGGACTGAGATTCCTTCTCCCCAGGCCACACCTAATAATTCCCAGCTCTCTGACGTGTTGGTTGTGTGATTGCAACTGTATCACTGAATATTGTTGTTCTCATTGCTGTGACTGTTGTCTTGTGTGTGTGTGTGGACTGTCATAGCCTAGGTCAGATCGCCCGTGTTATGTCCTTATAAGGACATCCGCCCGGATTGGCTGCCAGCCACCGGGCGGGAAGATTTGAATCCCTGTCAGGGGGCGGTGCGTCTGCCGGAGCAAATATAAGGAGAGCCCCGGCAGCGCACAGCCAGTCTTGCTACTGTTTCTTGTACTCAAATAAAGTTACTAATGTAACGAGCTGGTCACGTCTTCCTTTCCTGCGCCGATCTAACACTGGCGACGAAGGACTGAGAGAAGAACGAACCTCGCGGCACCAAGCCAACAAGACAAGACTCCGGCACCGGGAACTACAGTAGGCATTTCCAAAGGCATGGCATCCGCTGAAGTCACTTTGCCAGCCCTTGCTCCTTTCCGCCCAGGGAAGGACAAGTGGAAATCCTACGTAGTGAAATTCCGGCAATACCTGAGAGGCAACAACATCAGGGATGCCGATGATGACCGGAAGAAGGGCATCTTCCTGGCCAACTGCGGCTCCGAGGTCCTCGACATGGCAATCGATCTCGTAGCACCACGAGACATCGAAGAAGTGCCATGGACAGACCTGCTGCAGATCCTGGAGGACCACTATGCCCCAACAGGAACACCGGTGGCGAACCGTTTCACCTTCCACCAACGGGACCAGAAGGAGGGTGAGACGATCAAGGAATTCGTGGCCGCCCTACGCCAGATCGCAGCCAGCTGTGAGTTCGACCACGTGGACAATGCCATCGCTGACCGCGTGGTCTTCGGCATGAGGGACAGAGGCCTGCAAAAGAAATTCCTGAGCAGGAAGAAGCTCGTGCTCAAGGATGTGGTGGAGGAAGCCACCGCATCCGAAATCTCGGAGAAAGCAGCTGCCGCAGTAAGCAGAGCCAAGGGAATCCACAAGATTCGCTCCACAGAGCAATCTTCAACAGAGGATTCCACGGCTGGATCCGAGTCGGAGGGAGAGTCCACCGTCCACAAGGTATCCAGACCCCCAAGGCGGGAAACCGCCCAACGGAACTACAAAGGGGAGCGCTGCGCCAGCTGCAGAGGGGACCATGCCAGAGCAACCTGCAAGTGGAGAGATGCGACCTGCCGACGCTGCAACAGAAGGGGTCACATCGCCGAAGCTTGCAGAGCTGAGGAACCAGCCCCAGAGCCCTCCAGCCACCGTCCCCGCGAGAATCGGAAGGATTACCAGAGGTCATCCAAACGGTCCTCTGGCCCTTCCAGACGCAGAGACGACGAATTTCCCCGGAGCGGAGCGGTCCACCAGACGACCATCGCTCACACGACGTCAGACAGTGCCACCAAGTTCCATGTGACCATCCACGTGGAAGGAGCACCCTGCAAAATGGAGGTAGACTCCGGCTCGGTCTACTCCATCATGGACTGGCAGCAGTTGAAGTGCCTGCAACCCAGCATCACCAAGCGAGAGCTGAAGCCACTACACTCCAAGCTCGTCGACTTCGGGGGAAACCCCATCGGAGTGCTAGGAAGAGCCAACATCCGGGTCACCTACAAGCAGTTCGAAGGCAAGCTCCCCATCACCGTCGTACGGGACAGCCGACCGAACCTGCTAGGAGTGGAGTGGTTCAAGCCGCTGGGGCTCTCAATCGAGGGCATCAACCAAATTGGCAGGGACGAACTCGACTACCTCATCGAAGAGTTCAAGGAAGTCTTCGATGGTAAGCTGGGGAAATTTGTGGGGAGGCCAATCTCCTTCAATCTGGACAAGGGAATCACCCCAATTAGGCTCAAGCACCGCCGAGTTCCGTTTGCCCTGCGGCCCAAAGTAGATGAGCAGCTGGATAAGCTGATCGCCCAGGGCGTCCTGGAACCGATCGATCATGCTTCATGGGAGACCCCCATTGTGACCCCACTGAAGCATGATGGGTCTGTGCGCATCTGCGCCGACTACCGTTGTACCATCAACAAGGCGTTGGCACAGAGCGCATACCCAGTCCCAGTGGTGCAACACCTGCTGCATTCCCTGGGATCTGGATCAATTTTTGCGAAACTGGACCTGGCCCAGGCTTACCAGCAACTGCCAGTGGACGAAAAAACGGCGGAGGCTCAAACAATTGTCACGCACAGGGGGGCATTCAAATGCAACCGGCTCCAATTTGGAGTCAGCGCTGCCCCCGGCATCTTCCAATCCATGATGGAACGCCTCCTCCAAGGCGTTCCAGGGGTGGTGCCTTACTTCGACGATGTGCTCGTCTCCGGTGACTCAAGAGCTCAACTCCTTGAAAGGCTCAGGCTTGTCCTGCAGCGATTCAAGGCCAAGGGCTTGAGGGTCAGGCGGGACAAGTGCATCATAGGAGTACAGGAAGTCGAGTTCCTGGGCTACCTCATTGATAGCACAGGCATCCACCCCACCAAATCAAAAGTGGAAGCAATCCATGAAGCTCCAAGCCCAAAAAACAAAACGGAGCTTCAGGCTTTCCTTGGGTTGCTCAACTTCTACGCCATTTTCTTAAAACAGAAAGCCACAGTTGCTGAGCCACTCCACCGCCTGCTGGGGAAATCGGCTTCCTGGAAGTGGGGCCAGGAAGAGGAAGCAGCGTTCCGGGCCATCAAGGGACTACTGACGTCCAAAAGCGTCCTCATCCAATACAGCGAGACGCTCCCCATCAAGCTGACCTGCGACGCGTCACCATGCGGGGTGGGGGCAGTCCTCAGCCACGAGCTGCCCAACGGCACGGAAGCCCCCATCGCCTACTTCTCGAAAACCATGTCCGGCGCAGAGCGGAACTACAGTCAGCTGGACAAAGAAGCCCTGGCCATCGTGGCAGGAGTGAAGCGCTTCCACGAATACCTCTATGGAAGGCGCTTCACCATAGTCACCGATCACAAGCCACTCCTGGGACTCCTCGCAGGCGACCAACCCACCCCGACCTTCATGTCCCCGCGGATGACGAGATGGGCCATCTTCCTGGCCGGCTACTCCTATAGGCTCGTGCACTAGCCAGGCACAGCCATAGGAAACGCCGACGCACTCAGCAGATGCCCATCGAAGAACCCGGTGGAAGACCCAGCCCCCACGCTCCATCTATTCCACATAGATGACGACCCCAGCTGTCCAGTCTCCTCCGCAGATGTGGCTGCGCACACCCAGAGAGACCCCACCCTCCGCCAAGTAAGGTCCTGGATCCTCAGGGGGTGGCCATCGAAACAGACGGAAGAGAGGTTCAGCCCGTTCACCAGGAAACAGACGGAGCTGTCCACCATAAAGGGCTGTCTGCTATGGGGAGACAGGGTGCTGATCCCAAGCACTCTGCAACGGCGGACGCTAGAGACACTGCACAACGGGCACCCAGGCATCGTCCGCATGAAGGCCCTGGCACGGAGTTACGTCTGGTGGCCCTCACTGGACAGAGACATTGAACAATGGGTCTCCAGATGTGACCCGTGCCAAGAAGTCCGCCCAGCACCGCCACAATCCGAAGTCACGAACTGGGAGACCCCCAGCAACCCATGGTCGAGGGTCCACATCGACTTCGCGGGCCCGATGCAAGGGCGGCACCTCCTCATCGTGGTAGATGCCTTCTCCAAGTGGCTCGAGGTGGTACCCATGGCATCTACCACAACAGAAGCGACGATCCGAGCCCTGCGCCGCCTGTTTGCCACCCACGGACTACCGGACGTGCTGGTCTCGGACAACGGCCCCCAGCTCACATCCCTGGCCATGGAGTCCTTCCTGGCAGGACTGGGCATCCGCCATGCCCTCTCCGCTCCGTACAGGCCGGCCGGAAACGGACAAGCGGAACGGATGGTCCGGCTCACAAAAGAAGCCCTCACCAAGATGGGCCCGGGAGACTGGCAAGAACGCATCGACAATTTCCTCCTCACCCAGCACATCACGCCGCATGCCACCACCCACAAGAGCCCGGCCGAACTCCTGATGGGCAGAAGGTTGAGGTCACCCTTGGACCGGCTGTACCCCCAATACAGCCCGGAAGTGACCGCAACCGCCAGCCGCCCGCTTCGCGCCTTCAGCAAAGGAGATTCAGTTTTCGTGCTGAATTTCAACGGCTCTCCTAAGTGGCTGAAGGGGAAGATCGCCAGCACAACCGGCCCCAAATCCTACACCGTCGAGTTGGAAGATGGACAGGTCGTGAGACGTCACATCGACCAACTCCGGAAAAGGTGGGGGGGAGCACCCGAAAACCAGCCCGACGAGGTAGGCCTACAACACCCAGACGAGGTAGGCCTGCAACACCCCGGCGAGGTAGGCCTACAACACCCAGACGAGGTAGGCCTACCACACCCCTGCGAGGCAGAGCAACGCCATCCCGACGAGGTCGGCCCAGCACACTACCAGGCACTGTCACGTCGGCAGTGCAGCGAGGTAGACCGGGGCCAACCACACGGGGGATGGCAACACCAACCCGACCAGGTGGGCACCCGGCACAGCAGGGCCAGGGACCCCCGACCCAGCCCGCAGGTAGACCGGGACCTGCCCAGAAGGGGAGCACCGCACCCTACCAGTGAAGGCAACCCACGGCAGCCCTACCAGGGAGACCTCAACGCAAGGCGAGTAGACCAGGGACCTTCGCAGATGGGCACACCACAGCACATGGGCGAGGGTGGCACACGACTTCCCGGCGAGGGGGACCCCCGCCCTACGCAAGAAACAACCCGGCAACAACAACCCAACCCAGACGACCCCAACCACCAACTGGCGGTAGACCAGGGACTAGGGGAAAGGGAAAGCCGACAACAACCCGGCCAGGGAGGCCTGCGCCACCCAGGCAGGGGAGACCTCCACCAGCCCGAGGAGGAAGCCCCACAACGACACCCCGACCAGGTCGACCACCACCAACCCGACGGGGAAGGCCAGCGCCAGCCCGGCAAAGGAGACCTGCGCCACCCCTGCAAGGTCGGACACCGCTACCCGAACCAACACCACCCACAGCGAGCAGACCGGACCCAAGGGCACCGGCCCGAACCACCCTCCGGACCACAGCAAACCGGGCCGCAGCAGAACCGCAGCCACCGGGAGACCCAGGAAGAGCAAGTGACAGCCGGGGTCTTACCGAGACTCAGACGCTCTTCCCGGGTCGAGACCGAACAGCACTGCCGAGGCGAAAGATCCACAGGCCAGGAGGAAGACCACCAGAACCAGCCATCCAAGGTCTGCGGTCCGGCCGGAGGCGCTGAGGGTGACCCCGCACACTCGCCAGCCGAACCGAGCCCGGTTCCGGGGAAGGAGCCAGGAGCCACAGGAACCCCGTCCGTCCAGGGCGGGGACGCGGAAGAAATGAGACTGCGCAGGTCAAGTAGGGTGCCTAGGCATCCTACGTATCTGCGGGACTACGTCACGTTTATTGACGAACTCTGAACTGTTTTTTTCTTTGGACCAGGGGGGAGGAGTGTTATGTCCTTATAAGGACATCCGCCCGGATTGGCTGCCAGCCACCGGGCGGGAAGATTTGAATCCCTGTCAGGGGGCGGTGCGTCTGCCGGAGCAAATATAAGGAGAGCCCCGGCAGCGCACAGCCAGTCTTGCTACTGTTTCTTGTACTCAAATAAAGTTACTAATGTAACGAGCTGGTCACGTCTTCCTTTCCTGCGCCGATCTAACAGCCCGGCCTTTAGTCGAAGTGCAAGACCAGATAGACTCCTTGGCAGCAGTAGTCTTGCAAAATCAACGGGGCCTGGACCTCCTGAAAGCTGAGAAAGGTGGTTTGTGTTTGTTTTTAGGAGAAGAATGCTGTTTCTATATGAATAATTCAGGAGTGGTCAGAGAAGCTGCAAAGGACCTGCAAGACAGAGCATCCCATATTGGACAGAGATTACTAGGGACAGACCAGTGGTTTTCATGGTTGCCAGGAACAGCCTGGGTCAAACAGTTGTTGTTCCTGTTGTTGTGTGGGGTAGCAGGACTAGCCTTCATCCCCTGTGTGATACCTCTACTCAGACAACTGGTTATGAGCTCAATAAAGCAAATAAGGATTGAAAAAGAACTGATTGTTTTAGGAGGATCTTTGGGAAGTAGGCCTTTCCAAGGTCCTCCAGGGGGGAATGAAGGATCAGATGATGGAATGTATGTACAGATGAGGCCCTGGGGAGCAGAGGAAGGGTCACATGTGGAGATAGGACCCAGGTGTGGATGGAATGGACATGAGAGTGAGGAATATGAATTCTGATAAAACATTTTCTCTTGTCTTCATTTCTTTGCCTTACAACAAACAAGAGCTTTGTTCCTTCCTGTCTTCTCTCACTGCAGAAGGAGGCGGGGGTCGTGGGGGTGCTGCCTCAGACAAAAACTTAAAACTGCTTTTACTTTTCTCTGCAGAAGGAGGGGGGTCACGGGGTGTGTGTGGGTGCTGCCTTGAGCTGCTCTGCAATAGCACCTTAACCTGTTAGAAAACCACTAGCCAGGATATTAGACACAAGAATAGTTCGCTTATAAGAAAAGCCCCCAAAACCACATAGCTGACACACTTTGCAAGATACACGTGACCTGGGGTGAAAAACAGGTGACGCAACATTTAGCTATTTAGCATAACAAGTGTAATGGTTTAGGGGGCTGAAATCCAAATAACTGTTGTGGCCCATATGCGGCCTGTGTGGCTGGTGGCTGATTCGGACAGCAAGGAGGCTGGTGTGGTGCTGCACCAGCAGCCTGTGCAGCTGGCACTCAAGTCGGACAATGAGGCTGGAGAAGATGTGGTGCCAGAGGCGGGGATTCAGCCAGGGCCTTCAGAACCTCCAGAAGCTCCCTTAAGTGAAGAGGACGAAGAGGAGTAGCCTCTTCTCGATGCATGGGCGCGCAGAGCTGCCAAAAGGCAGGAGTGGCTCCTCAGGAGGAAGTCTTGAGAGTAAGGCTTGGGGCTAATTGGCCACTCCCTTAGCCTATTTAAGGAGGAATGCCAACTGAAGCAATTTGCAGGGAACAACTTCGTTCACTCTCCTTCGTGCCTTGATCTTAGTTCTCTGAAAATTGCTTCTGGGCTTTCTGCCAACCCTAGTAAGATTAAGTTTATTTATTCTTTGGATTCTTGTAGGCATTTAAGAAAGTTAATTAACAGCCTTTGTTTGGAAAAAAAAACTGTTTAATTTAGTAAACTAAGGTTTGTACAGACTTTGTGTGTGCTGCGTTCTTTGGGGTCCGTAGCTGGGGCAGAACAATAACCAATCAATATTATATGTTATGCATGCATTATTAGGGGAAGGGCAAAGGGGGGTATGGGACCACCCTTCGACTATAAGAATTGTTGTATGACCTTGCTCAATGCCCTTGGTTAGCTTTTCGAACCAGGGTCCTTATATATTGCTACCAAAATAAAAGTATAGTTCTGTATCACACCTTGTGTCTGGTGATTTATCGGTTTCGACACCAGCAAGAGCCCAGTTTTGGGGACAACACTATGATGAGGTATTCGCACCAATGGTGAAGAGTGAAAGCATAAGGTTGGCACTAGCGTTGGCAGCTGCACGTGGCTATAAAATTTGGCATTTTGATATAATGACAGCATTCCTCAATGCAGAATTAGAGGAAGAAATTTACATGGTTCCAGCACCAGGGTACGAAAGTAAAAAGCCTGACACTGTGTAAAAACTGAACAAGGGTGTAATGTCCACGCAGGCGTGAGCAGAGACTTTCCTTCTGCCACACAGGTGCGGGACATATTTTAAAGTTATTGGTTAAAGGCTGACAGTTTTCCTTTAAAAGGGGCTGTCAGCCGGAAATTGCATGTTGGTTTTACTGAGTCATTATCTGCAATAAACATTGCTGCTGGAAGTTTGGCTTCTCGTCTGTGTTCCTACTCCCACACATTCCATTGGCGATGAAGGTGGGATTGCTGGGCCCTGAGCCAACGTAGAGATAAAAGAGGCACGCGTGAGTGGTGACTGTTTGTTTTGGAAAGATAATGGCTAACTCACCACAGTTTGTTCCATTTGATCCTGAAACACAGACGTGGGATTCTTATCTAATCATTTTTGACTGTATATTGGAAGCTAATGACTATACAAATAATAATAATAATAATAATAATAATAATAATAATAATAATAATAATAGTGAAGAACTGGAGTGAACCTGGACCAGATGAGCTGCATGGCTTCTGGTTAAAGGCACTTACAAGTCTGCACAAAAGATTGGCAACCCAGATGAACCAGATCCTAAAAACACCTGAAAATGATGGATGGATGACAACTGGAAGGACATTTTTGATCCAAAAAGATAAAGAAAAAGGAAAGGACCCTGGAAACTATAGGCCAATCACCTGTTTGCCAACAACATACAAGCTTCTTACTGGTATCATTGCAAACCAAATCTATGGATACCTGGAAAGAAATAACTTGCTTCCTGTAGAACAGAAAGGATGCTGCAAAAACTCAAGAGGAACAAAGGATCAATTGCTGATCGACAAGCTAATCCTAAAGAACTCAAAGAAAAGACGAACCAACCTGTTCATGGCTTGGATAGACTATAAGAAAGCGTTTGATTCAGTTCCCCATAGCTGGATCAAGAAATGCCTGGAAATCTTAGGCATCAGCAGCAACATACAAAAATTCATGGAATCTTCAATGAACCTCTGGAAAATGAAACTTATGGCTAATGAAGAAGAACTGGGTGAAGTTGAAATTAAACGAGGCATTTTCCAGGGTGATTCCCTTTCACCCCTACTTTTTATACTCTCAATGCTACCACTGACAATCATTTTGAAGAAGATGAACTGTGGATACGAACTTGCAAAGAAAGGACTGAAAATCTCACACTTGATGTACATGGATGATTTGAAGCTGTTTGGTAAAACAAAAGCTGAACTGAATTTATTAATTGAAAACACAAAAGAATTCAGCCAAGACATCGGTATGCAGTTTGGAATTGACAAATGTGCAACAATAGCAACCAAAGCAGGCAACATCATAGAAGAGGATGGAATAGAACTAGAGAATGAAGAAATGATAAAGGCAGTAAAATCAGAAGAAGGCTACAAGTACTTGGGGATTTTAGAAGCCTCTGACTTAATGCATAATAAAGTCAAGGAATTAACTTCAGCCAAGTACATTCGGCGAAGTCGTAAGATATTAATGTCCAAATTGAGTGGAGGAAAGATCATAAAAGCCATAAATACCTGGGCTATACCTGTGATTAGATACTCTGCAGGAATAAGTGACTGGACCCAGATGGAGTTAGACAATTTGGACAGAAAAACAAGGAAGCTTATGACAATGAATCATGCCTTGCACCCTAAAAGTGATGTTGACCGATTATATTTACCAAGAGCAGAGGGTGGTCGAGGACTCCTACAAGTAAAGCAGACTGTGGAAGAAGAAAAACACAGCTTGAATGATTACATCCAGAAAAATGAAGAACCAATGATTAAGGAAGTAAATAAAGGAGGCCTTTTAAAGACAACTAAAACAAAAGCAGACTATAAGAAAGAAGTAATTGAGCAGCGAGCTGAAAATTGGAAAAGCAAAACTCTGCATGACCAATGCTTGAAAAGTATTGAAGGCAAAGCTGACCAGAAACTAACTTGGAACTGGTTAAGAACAGGAGTACTGAAAAAAGAAACAGAAAGCTTTATTTTGGCAGCTCAAGAACAAGCCCTAGCCACAAACTGCATGAAGGCAAAAATTCAACATGTTACCACCAACAGCGAATGCCGCCTCTGCAATGAGAAAGAGGAGACAGTTGACCACCTGATCAGTGGGTGCAGCAAAATTTCACACACTGACTACCTACAACGCCATGACCATGTTGCTAAGATCATTCACTGGAAATTGTGCCAGAAGTTTGGATTTGAGTACAGCAAAAACCACTGGGAACATCAGGTTGAGAAAGTTTTAGAGAATGAGAAACTCAAGATCTTGTGGGACTTTAGGATTCAGACTGACAGGCACTTGGTCCACAACACACCTGACATAACAATAGTTGAAAAGAAAAAAATATGGTTCATTGACATTGCAATACCTGGTGATGCAGGGATTGAAGATAAGCAGCAAGAAAAAATCACAAAGTACCGGGACTTACAAATTGAAGTTGAGCGACTGTGGAAAAAGAAATCGTGTGTTGTCCCGATTGTAATTGATGCCCTTGGAGCAATACCCAAAGGGCTACCCTGATATTTAGAAATTCTAAATTTGCCGGACTTGAACATTTTGACCCTACAAAAAACCACCTTACTCAGAACAGCTTACATCCTCCAACGATACCTTAACAGTTCCTAGGTCCTTGGTTAGGACTCGAGCTGCTGAGCTATTAACCAGCCTCAAAGGCTGTGAATCTCACTAAAGATTAACCAATAATAATATAATCCCAAAATTGGTTATGTCTCTAAACTGAGGACTGTTTGATAAAGTTCAACCTTGAAGTCCAATTCTAGATCCTTTTCTGATCTAGAAAAAAAATTGGTAGCAAAAAAACCAAGTGTAAAACTACATCCAGATCCTCATATTCTTCAAAACCTTCTAAGAAAATAAGTTTATGGTTTCGCATGCAATAGAAGAGAATAGAATAACAGAGTTGGAAGGGACCTTGGAGGTCTTCTAGTCCAACCCCCTGCTTAGGCAGGAAACCCTACACCACTTCAGACAAATGGTTATCTAACATCTTCTTAAAAACTTCCAGTGTTGGAGCATTTACAACTTCTGAAGGCAACTTGTTCCACTGATTAATTGTTCTAACTGTCAGGAAATTTCTTCTTAGTTCTAAGTTGCTTCTCTCCTTGATTAGTTTCCACCCATTGCTTCTTGTTCTACCCTCAGGAGCTTTGGAGAATAGTTTGACTCCCTCTTCTTTGTGGCAACCCCTGAGATATTAGAACACAGCTATCATGTCACCCCTAGTTCTTCTTTTCATAAGACTAGACATACCCAGTTCCAGCAACTGTTATTTATATGTTTTATACTTGAGTCTCCTCATCATCTTTGTTGCTCTTCTCTGCACTCTTTCTAGAGTCTCCACATCTTTTTTACATTGTGGCGACCAAAATTGGATGCAGTATTCCAAGTGTGGCCTTACCAAGGCATTATAAAGTGGTATTAACACTTCATGTGAACTTGATTCTGTTAGGTGTTTTGTGCCAGCCATGGCAGTCTCTTCAAAGGCCACCAGATGGGGGCAAAGAGGCACCTTTGATCCCACTGGTGGGTCAAGGGGCTCCGGCCCCTGCAGCCCCATTGGGAGAGTTAATGGCCCTCCGGCCCCCTCACACACATGGGTAAAGGAGGGGCCAAGGGCCCCTATAAGAACCCCTGCACAGGGGCTGCTCCCCCCTTTTGCTTTTACCCTTTTCCCTTTTTCCCTGCTCTTGTTCTAGTCCCCTATGGGACTGACCCATGGGCTCAATCCAGGCATGGATGCCTCCATGCCTGGGAACTTATTTTACTCCACTTTTACTTCTAAATAAAGACTTAGTTTGATTGCATCCTTGCGTGCTGACCTTTTCTTGGAAGCACCCTCAATGAACCATCGTTCTTCGTTAGATCCCTCACAAAGTGGTAGCCGAGGATGGTTTGAGGCAACGCTTCCAAGCCAGCGGAATTCAAGGGACCCCTTTGCATGCTTCCTTGCAGCTGCAAGCCACAGAGGAAGGCATGGAAGACCAGCAGTCCACCCAGGACTGCCAGGACACCGGGGATGCGGCCAGGGACCAGGCCACCCCCAGCGTAGACCAGCTCACTGGTGAGGAATGCAGAGAGCTGCTACGATCACTCCTAGCAACCCGAGGGACGCCAGGAGCCCAGCCACGTGGGACACCAGCGCAGGGGGCCTCTGGACACCGGGTAAGTCCTTCCCCAGTGCCCAGGAGGCTCCCCAACATGGCGCCGGCCACCCTGGGGGCCCCCGGGGCCCCGGAGCTTTTGGCAGGAAAATTCCCGCCAAATCGTGACCTGCAGCTTCCGGGGCCAACAGGAAGCAACATGGCGGCCCCCAGGCCACCTACTCCAGCGAGGCTTGGTAGGCCTCAGCTAGGCCACGAGGCCCAGCAATGGATGGCAGCCAGCCGAAGCAGCATGCAAACTGCTCGCCCCCCCCCCCGCCCCACAGGCAAGCCTCGAAGTCTGCCCAGCCGCTCCTGCTGCAGCGGGCATCAGGGCTGCAATCCAAGTCCTGGTCGCAGCCCTGGAGGCCACGATGACCGAGGCCTCAACCTCGGGGGCAGCCAGCCTCCCTCAACACCCCCAGGGGACCAGCGAGGGGGGGGCATCCAGTCCGGAGCCCCCCAGCCAGGACCCAGGCCTCCAGAGAGCCCCAGAAGAACCCCTGGGGGCCCCAGCCTTCTCAACACCCCCACCAAGGCAACGGAGGACTCACCTCGATGACTTCAGGAGGCCTCCAGCTGAGCCTCCCACTTCCCAAGATGGATGCCTCCTCCGGAGTTTTCAGGACCAGCAGTGGGCCCCTCCAGGCGATCCTCAGCATTTTCGGGCTTTTCCGGCCCCATCCTGCAGCCTTTGCCCCCTGGTAAGTGTTCCTGTACCAGGGGGGCTTCCAGAAGACTCTCCATTTAGAAATTCTAAAATTGCCGGACTTGAACATTTTGACTCTACAAAAAACCACCTTACTCGGAACAGCTTACATCCTCCGACGATACCTTAACAGTTCCTAGGTCCTTGGTTAGGACTCGAGCTGTTGAGCTATTAACCAGCCTCAAAGGCTGTGAATCTCACTAAAGATTAACTACTACTACTACTACTACTACTACTAATAATAATAATAATAATAATAATAATAATAATTTTATTTCTGTACCGCCCTTCTCCCGAAGGACTCAGGGCGGTGTACAGCCTATTAAAAGCACAAGACAAACATCAATTAAAATAATTTAAAATTATTAAATAATTCGGCTCAATTTAAAACCCCAGAAATTTAAAACACCCAATTTAAAATTATTATGTTGATAGCCCGGCCTGGCGGAACAACAGGGTCTTGAGTGCACAGCGAAATACCCAGAGGTCGGAGATCTTACGCATTTCTGGAGGCAGTTCATTCCACAGGGCTGGGGCTCCCACAGAGAAGGCCCTCCCCCTGGGTGTCGCCAGCCGACATAACTTGGCCGATGGCACCCTGAGGAGACCCTCTCTGTGGGAGCGAACTGGCCGGTGGGAGGCTATTGGTGGCAGAAGTCGGTCTAGAAGGTACCCGGGTCCTATGCCATGGAGCGCTTTAAAGGTGGTGACCAACACCTTGAATTGCACCCGGAAGACCACTGGGAGCCAGTGCAGCTCGCGCAGGAGGGGTGTCACAGACAATCGTAAACGAGCACTTTTTTTGAGCATTTGTGGAAAATAAGTGTTTGAGATGGTGAGGGCCCTCATTGCGCCCCAACCCCTGCAGACAGTTCCTTGGGACATATTATTAAGCAAATTGAGGGAACATTATGCTCCTCGACCATCTTGCATTGTGAGAAGACATGCTTTTTAACCATAGGGACCAGGCGGAGGGTGAGTCTATCAATTGTTATATGGCAGCCCTCAGGAAAGCAGCTGTCTATTGTGAATTTAGCAACTTAGATGAAGCCCTTCGAGACAGATTGGTCTGTGGGGTTCGGGATGTTCGGTTACAGAGATGATTATTGGCAAAACCAAACTTAACGCTACAGACAGCAGTAGAGGAGGTGCAAGCCGCTGAATCATCGAATAGATTGATGGAAGAGATACAGAAGTCGGGCAGCCCCCTGGCGGCTAGAAGGGGGGAAACCGTCCATCGGGGAGAGGTGGAATTATGGGAGGACACTGAAGATAATGGAAATAATCACGATGATGTCCATCAGTTGAGAGTGGCTAGCAAGGAGTGCAGATGGACAGAGGATCGAAAGTTGTTCTCCTCGTGTATAGGGTGTGGCGGAAACCATCAGAGAGCTATGTGTCACCATAAAAACACCATTTGTAGACAGGGTGGGAAGAAGGGTCACCTAGCATAAGTTTGCTGTGCCGCGTTGCCTGCCCAACTGGACAGACTTCAATTTGAAATGGGGGGGGGAAGCGTGGCCCACCAAGGCTAAGAACCCCAGAGGACGAGTGTTTTACTATTAACACGGATACTTGTCGTTCAGAGAGGGTGAGCAATCAAACTGGGATTCCGGGAAGTAGTAAAATTTACATTACTGTCCTTATTGCGGGATCTCCCTGCAGGATGGAAGTGGATACGGGGTCGGCAACAACAATTGTATCCTGGCAGACTCTACAGAAATTGGTACCACACGTTGAGTCCCTGGTTGAGCCAGGAAAGCCCTTTTTCCAGCAGCAGAGCAGCAGCCATTAGGCTGCGGAGGCTGTGGCAACTTCAGGAAGGAAGATTGGAACGACAGTGATCAGAGCGGTGAGAAACTTTCACTTTTTTTTTTCTTTGTTAAGAACACCCTTATTGATGCATGAGATTGTGAAGGACAGTAAATGAAGAGGAGCAGCGAACCTATTCTGGACTAATTTTATTTTTCCCAAGTATATATTTTTAAAAAATTTGAAATTGCTTAACTGTTTTATTTTCTGTTTGGATAACTGGACTGGACTGAAAGTAGGAAAAACAGTATTGGGACATTTTTGAAATCTTTGGAATTTGTGGATTTTGGATTGTATTATTTGCTGAGTTGGTGCATCTGGACTGGTACACTTTCTTTCATTTTTGGACTATTTAAAAGAAAGTTTTCTCTCTCTTTTTTTTTTCTTTTTCTTTCCCTTAAAAGAAATAGGAGAACTAGGGGAATGTGTAGTGCTGCCACCCACTGGAAGAGAAACTTTGTTGCAGAAGAAAAGAAACATTGTAGTCAAAACAAATACAGAGACTGAAGGGCTACTGAATGTTGTTTATACAGGTGCTCTTCTATCTAAATTGATAAAGCCTGGGAATATACTGGAAGGCTTTGAATTTCTTTTTTCTTTGAGTAACTATTTTAATCCTAGTGAGATGAGTGGCTTGGAAAGAGGCAAAAGGAAAAATTACTCCCTGTAGGTTCTCTGGACATAAAGGGTTGGAAGGACTATTTTTTTTCTTTTTCATTTTTTACCTTTCTTTTTTATCTCTCTCTTTTTTTTTCTTCGCTCTTGTTTTTTAGTATCCTCACCTTTGTTGCCTTTTTTTGTTTTTTGTTCCATTTTGGAATTGGGACTTCTATACAAATATTGGATTAAGGCATTTAAGAGCCTGAAGAATTATTGCTATTTTTTAAATGTTTATTTTGGCTTTTCATTTGGAGGAGGACTTTAAATTTTTGCCACTTCAGATATATTTTTTCTTTTTGTTTTCTTTGTGTGTGTGTGTGTTTTTCCTCTTTAGATAAGGGTTTTGGAAGAACCTGAAGAATTGGAGAAATTATTTCCTTCCTTTTTTCTTTTTCCCCCTTTTTCTATTTTTCTTTTCTATTTCTCCCTTTCTCCCTGTCCCACTGCTTAGTGGGACCTCCTGAATCTCTTTTGAATTGAAAGTGAACTTAGCCAACTCTAAAATGAGCAAAAAAGTGTTGGGTGTCAGCGCTTCAACGCTGGCATAGAGAGCAGAGGAGAGAGAGAGATAAGCTCTGAACTTTTGCCTGCTAAATCCCTTTGAAGTCAGGTTGTCGTGGAAATGAGGAGGAGGGGGACATTCCTGGGAAATGACGAGACAAGAAGTCTGAAGAATGACTTGGAAGATAGCCAATGAGAAGCAGAGTTTTGGGGATCAGAAAGGGAGGTATCGGGGGGCAAAAGGTCAGTCTTGTCCGCATCGAGTCATGATCCGGTGGCTGTGCTCAATTAAAGAAAAGATTTCCTTAAAGATTGGCAGTTTGGAAATTCATTTATTTTGAGATAGCATCGAAGTCTGACATTGGGAGCTGCAGCGACTACACCATCCTCATCACCATCTGGAGGCCAACGCTCCATCCAGATAATGGTTCAGCAAGAGAAAGAGAAAGAGACGACACAAACGATTCTACAAACACTTCAAAGAATGGAAAAACAACAACAAAGAATGGAACAGCAACAACAAAGGATGGAGCAACAGTTACTTAAAACAGACAAAAAGGTGTTAGCATACAACAAACAATGATGAAATATGAAGAAAGATTGGTTTAGCTGGAGGAAAAAGATGGCCAAAAAGAAGAAAAAATGAAGGAAATCGAGAACAGATTGGGAGAGGTCGAACAAGGTACATCTGGCTTAATTGGATGGGAAATGGATAAAGCAGAATTTTACTTAAGATTTCAAAATGTCATAGAAGAAAAAGGGGAGGATCTTGCTGGGATTATGAATAGGATTCTAGCTGAGGCCTTAGAAGTAACTAAAGAGAAGATGATGGAAGGAATTGATGAAATTTATCGAGTCTATACTGGATATGCAATGCATAATAAGCTTCCAAGAGAAGTACACATAAGATTTACTAAGAAATCAATTAAGACACAGATTCTTCAGGCTGCCCGCGATAAGGCTTTGGAATACAAAGGGAAAGAAGTTACAGTTTTGAGACAAATTCCAAGGAAAGTGAGAGAGATAAGAAGGAAATACCAATTCTTGACCAAAGTTTTGTTGCAAAAAGGGATTAACTACAGATGGCTGTTTCCAGAAGGAGTAGGCTTAACATGGAATTTTCAAAGATATAGGCTGAATACAATTGATAAGGCAAGAGCCTTCTATGAAGAAGTTCTTAAAGAGACAGATGTAGATATGGAAGTTGAAACTCAAGCAACACTAGCCCCAATAAAACCCGCTGAAGAGGAACTGATAATGCTGGAAGAAACAGAAGGAGCAGTGGGCGGAGTTATGGAATACAAAGAGCAACGCGAAGCCAGATCGACTAGAGCAACAAAACCTAATTATAAAGTATGAATATGGAAGAAAGGAAATTAATTTCAATAAATATAAATGGACTTAATTCGGCCAATAAAAGAAGAACAGTTTTTCACTAATTAGAAAAACTAAAATTTGATATAATTTGCCTACAGGAAGTACATATTAAAAAACAATATGAACAATTACTGATTCAACCAAAACTTGGCAAAGCTTTTTTATCATTGGCGCAAAGTAAAAAAAGAGGAGTTGCTCTGTATATCAGAAATACATTAATGGCTGAGCAGAAGTATGCTGACTCAGAAGGCAGAATTTTGATGGTGGAATTAATTGATAACAATACAAAATTGCTCTTAGTAGCAATATACGGCCCCAACAATAATCAGAGCGACTTTTATAGAAAATTACATAATAAGATAATTGAAATGGAGTATGAAAATGTTTGCATGATGGGGGATTTTAATGAAATTGTAGATGAAAAACTGGACTATAAAACAAGTAGAACAACAAGACATAGTAGAAAGATATTGCCGAGGACTTTCTTCAAAATGATAGAGGAAATAAACCTGAAAGACATTTGGAGGGAGAGAAATGGGAAAAATAGACAATATACTTTCTACTCTGATAGACATTTATCTTGGTCCAGATTGGATATGATATGGACAACAATGGAATTGACTTTAAATATTGAACAAGTGAATATAGATACTAACACATGGGTGGATCATAACCCGGTGATTGCTATTTGGAAAGGGCGAAAAGGCAGATCTAGATGGACACTGAACAATACAATATTAAAAGAGAAAGACTTTGCACAGAAAATGAAACGAGAATTGGACTTTTTTTCAAGGAGAATAAGAAAGATGGTTAGCATATAAATTGAAAAAAGAAAGAGAATCAAGGAAAATAACACAATTAATTGATCATCAAGGACAAAGTAGATTTGGAAATAAAGAGATGGGGAAAATAATACAGGAATATTATACACAATTGTATAAGAAAGATGTGATAGAAGAGGATAAAGTGGCAAGGTATTTACAAAAAGCTAAACTACCACAAATCCCCAAAGAGGTTGAGGAGTTATTGGATGGAAATATAACAATGATGGAACTAACTGAGGCAATTAAGAAACAGAAGAATGGAAAGGCACCAGGTCCAGATGGCCTGCCAGCCGAATATTATAGGACTTTACAAGAATCACTATCGATTCCAATGCTGGAGGTTATGAATGAAGTAATGATAAAAAAAGAAATACCCAAAACATGGACTGAGGCATATATTACTTTGATTCATAAAGAAGAGACAGACTCACAACAAATCAAAAACTATAGGCCTATATCCCTGCTAAACACAGATTATAAAATTTTTGCTATGATATTGGCAGAAAGACTTAAGAGATATTTGAATAATTTTATACACTCCGACCAAAATGGATTCTTACCCAAAAGACAAATTCGAGATAATATAAGAATAATCTTGGACACTTTGGAATACTATGAAGCGCATCCTGAAAAGCAGATGGCTTTGATATTTTTAGATGCACAAAAAGCCTTTGACAATGTCAATTGGCGATTTATGATGTTACAAATGGAGGAGATGGGCTTTGGAAAGAAATTTCTTCAGGCAATTGAAGCTATATACTCAAAACAAAAGGCCAAGGTAATGATAAATGGAGAATTGTCCAAATATATTGAAATAGAAAAAGGCACTAGACAAGGATGTCCATTGTCCCCATTGTTGTTTATATTGACATTGGAAGTTTTAAACAGAAATATCAGAGAAGAAAAGGAGATAAAAGGTATGAAAATTCGGAAAGAAGAATATAAATTGCAAGCCTTTGCAGATGACCTGGTTTTTATTATGGAAGAACCATTAACATCAATAAATAAATTGTTAGAAAGCATTGGAGAGTTTGGAGAAGTGGCTGGTCTAAAAATCAATAAAGAAAAGACAAAGATAATGACTAAAATATGTTGAAAAAGGAAAAAGAAGAATTGATGGAGATTTCAAATATGCAGATTACGAATAAGGTAAAATATTTGGGAATACAATTGACAGCAAGATGTAGTTCTCTCAAGGAAAATAATTACAATAAGGTTAAGCGACAGATAGGACAAGATTTGAAAAAATGGGGAAATTTGCAATTATCTTTAATTGGGAGAATTGCAACTATTAAGATGAATATTCTGCCTAGAATTTTATATTTATTCCAAACGATTCCGATAAAGTTGGACAAGGAATTTTTTATAGATTTGAATAAAATGATATTAAAATATATTTGGCAGGGGGAAAAGGCAAGAATAAAAATTAAGTTGTTACAAGATGCTAAAATGAGGGGTGGTTTTGGTTTACCTAACTTTGAACTTTATTATCAAGCAGCTAGTTTAATGTGGATTAAAGAATGGATATCATTAAGAAATACTAGATTGTTAAATTTGGAGGGACATGTTTTGTTGTTGGGATGGCATGCTTTTTTATGGTATAAAGGAACTAAAATACAGGGGTATTTTAGAAGACATAAAATACGTGAAGCTTTATGGTTGAATTGGGAGAAGACAAAAAAAGATCACTACTTGAAGATGCCAGTCTGGGTATCCACAATTGAAGCATTTTCGTATCCAGTGACGTTTAAAGGGAAACAAATTATAAGATATAAGGAATTATTGAATGAAAAGGGTGAACTTAAATTAAAGCAAAATATAGAAGATCAAGGGTATAAGATGGATAGGTTTTCATATATGCAAATACTCTCTAGATATCGAGAAGATCTTAAACAAGAAGGTTTCTATAATGTATTGACTAATTTAGATAAGATTTTGATGGGTTCTGATGATCATGTAATCAAAAAGCGATATGGTTATTTGCTAGAGGTTAAACTGGAAGAAGAACAAGTTAAAGTCCTACATGGCTTAGGCCCGGGGTACCTGGTGGACCATCTGCGGCCAGCGACAGCTCCCCATCGCCCGGTTCGCTCTCACAGGGAGGGCCTCCTTGGGGTCCCGTCGGCCAGACAGTGTCGGCTGGCGACTCCCAGGGAGCGGGCCTTCTCTGTGGGTGTGCCTACTCTGTGGAATCAGCTCCCCCTGGAGCTCCGGATGGCCCCTGACCTTTGCTCTTTCCGCCGTGACCTCAAAACATGGCTATTTGGCCTGGCCGGATTGGACTGAAGGGGTTTTTAAAGGGAATTGTATTGGTTTTTATATTTGAATACTGAATTTTATGTGTTTTTTATCATTGTGAGCCGCCCTGAGTCCTTTGGGAGAGAGGGCGGCATACAAGTTTAATAAAATAAATAAATAAAGAAAGAAAGAATCAATGATAGCATGGGGGAAGAATTTTGATTATGGTATTGATTTAGAGAAATGGCAAAAATTGTGGTCACATAATTATACAGTAAAATGACAATGTCTACAGCATATACGGAGAATTTGTATAAGATGTTTTACAGCTGGCATCTATCCCCATCAAGAATAGCCAGAATGTTCCAGAATAAATCGGAGAAATGTTGGAAATGTCATCAGACCCCAGGATCCTATTACCACATGTGGTGGACATGTGCAGAAGCAAGGAGATATTGGACTAAGATACATACGTGGTTGGAAAAAATGATAGACATATTGACTTTAAACCAGAGATATTTTTATTAGGGATCATACCGGAGACGTATAATAAAGAACTGCAATACTTAATTGTGAATCTTTTGACAGCAGCCAGAATTGTATTTGCTAAAAATTGGAAAGGAGAAAAGTTACCTAATGATGAAGAAATTATTAAGAAAATGATGGAATGTGCTGAGATGAGTAAATTGACATTAGAAATAAGAGAGCAGGAAGATAGACAATATTATTTGATATGGGATTTATTTTACCAATGGATAGAGAATAAGAATTGGAAATACTGTAATTATGATATAAATGGATGTTGAAATTTTTGGAAATAAGCTAGCATGTTTAGTGATAAATTGAAGAGAGGAGGAGCGCAAAAAATGCCACCGACTGAAACACTGTCTTTGATTGTATGGAATTATAATGTTTATTTATGTTCTGTTTTGTTTTTGTTTTTGAAAAATAAAAAAAATTATGAAAAAAAAAGAAATTGGTACCACACGGAGCCGAACGGAAGCTTATGCGTAGTCGTATTCGTTTGAGAGATTATCAAGGAAATAACATCCCCATTAAGGGTAGTGGAATGTTCCATGTAGAATATAAAGACTTCTCCGGGCCACTTAAATTGGTTGTTGTTGAAGGTGCACTGCCTAACCTCCTTGGACTTGATTGGTTTGCAGCATTGGGGTTAGAGATTACCGGGGTTCATAAAATCCAAGGAGAAACCATCGGAGAGTTAAGTAAAGAGTTCACCGATGTGTTTGACGAAAAGTTGGGAGAATATAGGGGTACCCCGATATCCTTCAGTTTGGACCCTAAGGTGGCACCAATAAGAATGAAACCGAGGAGGGTGCCATTTGCACTAAAGCCCAAGGTTGATGAACAACTAGATAAATTGATTCAGCAAGGCGTACTGGAACCGGTGGACCACGCCAAGTGGGAGACCACTATTGTGACACCAGTGAAACCAGCCGGGTCGGTCTGAATTTGCACGGATTATAAATGTACGTTGAATAGGGCTCTTCAACACAATGCTTATCCGTTACAGCACTTGTTACATTTGTTGGGGGGCGGGGGATAAGATCTTCAAAAAGTTAGATCTTGCCCAAACGTATCAGCAGCTCCCTGTAGATGATGCCACTGCCGAAGCCCAAACAATCATAATGCATCAAGGGGCGTTTCGTTGCCGCCGCCTACAGTTTGGGGTGAGTGTGGCCCCAGGGTTGTTTCAAAGCCCGATGGAACGTTTGTTATATGGCATCCCTGGGGTTGTGCCCTATTTCGATGACATGCTCATCTCTGCTACCAATAAAACGGAATTATTTGAATGACTACGACTAGTGCTACAAAGATTTCAAGAGGCAGGACTAAAGGTAAAGGAAGAAAAGTGTAAAGTAGCAGTAAATCAAGTCGAGTTTCTGGGATACCTGGTCGATGCATCTGGATTGCACCCCACCAAGGAGAAAGTACAAGCAATACAGGCTGCGCCAACACCAAGGAATAAGATGGAACTCTAGGCCTTTTTAGGGTCCCTCAATTTCTATAGTGTGTTTTTGTGACAAAAGGCATCTGTCACTGAACCACTACATCGACTATTGGGGAAAAAGGTGCTGTGGGTATGAGGGCGCAGAGAAGCAGCTGCATTTGTGGGGGTAAAAAAATTAATTTCCTCGGATAGCGTCTTAGTTCAGTTTAATGAACGTCTGCCGTTAGTCCTGACGTGTGATGCATTCCTGTTTGGAGTCGGGGGAGTTTTGAGTCATCGCCTTCCAGACAATCTTGAGGCTCCAATAGCATTCTTTTCCAGGACATTATCATCTGCCGAGAGAAACTACAGCCAACTTGATAAAGAGGCATTGGCTGTGTTGGCTGGAATTAAGAGATTTCACGAATATGATTATGGAAGGAGATTTGATTTAGTGACAGATCATAAGCCTCTTTTGGGACTACTCGCGGGGGACAGGCAAACACCGCAGGTCCTGTCCCCAAGAATGACGCATTGGACAGAGTTCTTAGCAGCATATAGTTATCAACTTATACATCGACCCGGCATAGAACTGGGCCATGCTGATGGCCTAAGACGATGTCCGCTACCTAATCTAGTGGAGGATCCAGATCCAGCAGCATCAGTACTGCTGATTGAGACCATGCCATCCGTTCTTGTTACAGCCGCGGAAGTGGCAACCCAGTCGAGAAAAGACCGAATGATCATGCAAGTGTTAAACTGGGTGTGGAGGGGATGGCCTAAAGAGACAGGGAGTGTAGAGTTTAAGCCATTCCGGGCAAGGCAATACAAACTTTCAGTGCAGAAGGGTTGCCTATTGTGGGGGAATCGGGTAGTGATACCCTCAAGGCTAAGGAAATCATTATTAGAGATTCTACACGAAGGCCACCCTGGAATTGTAAGGATGAAGGCATTGGCCCATAGTTATCTGTGGTGGCCAAATATAGATAGAGATATTGCGGAGTGGGTGGGTATTGTGTCAAGCATGCCAGGAATCGAGACCAGCACCTCCTGCAGCACCACCATGGGATTGGGAAACACCAAAAGGCGCCTGGTGTCAGCCCCACTTGGAACCACCTGTGCTGCACCAGATAAACACACACACTCACGCTCAGAAGAGGAATCTATCCGGTTTAAGTCCTCCCGGCCACAACCGTCAAATGCTCTTCTAAAGACAGCCGTGAATCCAGGAGGACACCCAAGTTGTGAGCCCTCTCTGTGGGGGCCAACGACTCGCCCCCAATAGTCAGTGATGGCACCAACTGACTATATCGGGACGCCGGAACTGTTCTCTCCTCTGCCTGTAACTTCTACCATGTTGGAGGAATCAGCTATTGGTATTGTACATTTATCTTCATGTGTTATTAATTCAATTCAATTCAATTCAAATCTTTATTGTCAGTGCACAACATGTGCAATGAGATTGATTGAGCTCCCTCAGTGCTCAACCAATTATGTATTATGTATATAAAGAAGTTAATGAATCCTGCTGAATCAGTTTACCTGTGTTTCTGGATTTAATTTCTGCAACAAACTGACAGATAGCCATAACAAGTCAGCCAATGGGAACTGTTTGGTGACTAAGAAACAGGATCTGTTGTGAGCCATGGGAGACGGCTTGGAGCCTGGGCGTGGCTTAGCTTAACTGATCTGTATATATATAAGAGTTGGGTTGTCCTTGCATTATAGATTGAGTTCTGGTGATTCGGTGCTTTCTGAATTTTAGCTTCTGCTTCTTGTTCTTGCTACCACGTTGCAAGAGCTGCATGGGTATTGTATACATGCATCATGTTTTATATTATTGTATATAAACAAGTTTCTTCTATAAATGAATCCTGCTGAATTATTTACTTGTGTGCTGGTTGGATTGCTGCAAACTCTAACACATTCGATGGGTGCTCTTGTGGAACCCAGTTTTGATCATTATCTCCCATCTTTCCAGAGGGTAACTCTGGGCAGCTTACAATATGAAAATTGTAAAATGTTAAATTTCAAATTCAGGTTCTTTCCTAGATGTTTTCATTTCTGTGAACCAACTGATTTGGTTCCCACAACCTGCTCAGACTAACCCGTTACCCCCTAACCAGGTGTAATCCCTCATGGGGATGAAGCCAAGCTGTCACTTCGTTCCTTGGCTGGGTCCAGCCCACAAAGTGAGCTAGTATTTATCCCTAAACCATCAAAGCATGGTTTAAGATTCAATCTGGGATGATGTCTTTAACAAGCCATGATTGGGACTTCCGGTGGCACCGCAGGCACCGAAGACGCTCCTTTTGCGAGCACCAGCCCCGCGATCTCGTAAAGCCGCTAGAACAGCGCAAATCAGCTGTCTAGCGGCTTGAAAACTTTCTCCCTGGGAAAAGGGGAGGAAGAGAGCAGACGGGTGTAGGTAGAGCTCCCCAAGGAGCCCCAGGAACAATTCTGGGGCTCGAAGGGTGAAAGCTCCCTGGAAGCCCGACAGAGCTCCAGATCCGGGACGTTTCTGCTTTAAGCAGAAGAAGACGCCGCGACCACCCCTGCAAACAACGCTTGGAATAAACATCATTCGGAAGCAGGCTGAGCAAACTCAGGAGAGATCAGATTTGCAAGTACTGAACTTTAACTCCATATGTGTATTACTTCCTTCTGACTCATTAAGGGGAGAAAGTGAAACCAAGATGGCGATTGAGCTTTAATGGGGCATGAAAGCAAAAGTTAAAAAGGAAAGTTTCGTTTAGTGCTGGTAGCCCCTGTTCAAAATTAGAGATTTTTGCTTTAAAAAAAAAAGATTAAAGGCTAAAAAGACTACAGCAGTGATTTTTTTAAAAAAGGATTGATATTATTTAAAGACTGGGAATTTTTGGATTTGGTGGATTTGTTGTTCTGGCTGCTGAATAAATTCAAATTGGAAACTAAAAATGGCTTCAAAACAAATAAAGACTATTGTCCCCAAAAGTGCTGGGAGTTCGCCAGCTCAAACGTCTAAATTGCAATCTCTCTCTGTTCCAATGGAACCACCAATATTAACACTTGAAATGTTGCAGGAAGCCCTTAAAATACAAGCCTCTGTTACAGAAAAAAAAATTACTGCGGTGTTTGAGGATAAAATTCAAGATGTTGCTGAGGAGATAGTTCAAATTAAAGAGATTATTCAAAAACGAAATCAAGAAATTAGAGAAGATATTATTTAATTTAATTTAATTTAATTTAATTTAATTTAATTTAATTTCCAATTTATATACCGCCCTTCTCCCTGAGGACTCAGGGCGGTGTACAGCCAAGATAAAAAACATAGAATACAAATATTAAAACATTTAAAAATATATATAGATTTGGGCCGAAAGTTAAGAATCACAAACTAATTAAAAAATTTAAAAATTTCTTCTAAGCCAACCCGGCTTGCTGGAAAAGATGGGTTTTCAGGGAACGACGGAAGGCATTGAGGTCATGGATTCTCCTTATCTCCGGGGGCAACTGATTCCAGAGAGTGGGAGCCCCCACAGAGAAGGCCCTCCCCCTGGGGGCCACCAGCCTACATTGTTTGGCTGATGGCACCCTGAGGAGGCCCTCTCTGTGGGAGCGCACGGGTCGATGGGAGGTCGTTGGTAGCAGCAGGCGGTCTCGGAGATAGCTAGGCCCTATGCCATGGAGCACTTTATCATGGCAGTTCAAGGTCTGGCAGGCCATATTGAAGCAATAGATGAAAAAGTGGAAGAAATTAAGCAGTCTAATGAGAACTTGGAAAATAAAATGGGAGAGGTCCAGAATAAGATGGAAAGAGCTGAGGCCGATGTGATAATGATACAATATAGAGATATGGAATTTGCTTTGAGAATAAGAGGCCTCAAAGAAAATAAGCAAGAGAATTTGAGAGAGATCTTTTCAGAAGCATTTGCACAGATAATGGGAGATCAAAAAGCAAATCTTGAATGGCAAATTGACAAAATTTACTGTGTCAATTCATGGGTTGCCAGACAGAAACATCTACCAAGAGACATTGTAGTCTATTTTACAACAAGGAGAATACGCAATGAAATCTTACAAGTCACGCGGCTTCCGGTTTGTCTCGCCGCCAGCGAAGACGGTCTCCTCTTGAGGACCACCAGCCCCGCCGTCTGTAGAGCCGCTTCGACATCGAGAAGCGGCTTGAAAACTCCAAAATCCTAAGGATTGTAGGAGCAGAGAAGGCAAGGCACCGGTTGAGCCCCTGTGAGCCCCCAGAGATTCGCTGCTGGGGAGGAAACAGGCGCGGCTCCCTTTCAACTTGCCAGACTCCGGACGGCATGGGACGATTCTGCTCTCCGCAGAACAAGCTGGCTGCTGCAAACATTCTATCTGAATGAAACCAACCTTAATAAGCAGCGGAAGTATCAACTTGAACCCCCAAACTTGAGAATCGCAAGTATTGATGTTTTTGGTGACTTTTTAAACTAAGAGAAAGTGCGAGTGAAACTGATTTGGAAAAAAAATATGGCGCCCAGCAACTGAGTTAACGAGCTAGTGAAAGTGATTCTGTGAAGCTACTTTGATCTGTTACAAAGTTGCTCTGCCTGTAATACAAAGGAATAGGAGAAGTGGAAAAACTTTTTTATTAAAATCTGAGTTGGCCTCAGCCTAGCTTCTACCTGATTAAATCTGGGGGACTTTTTTAGAAGCCTTTGTGGAGGTGGAAAAGGAAAAAGGATTTCCCTTTTCAGAAAAACTAAATCACGTGGCAGGATGGCTTCAAAGAAGCAGGAAGGAAAGGCAGCAGGGGGGGGTTCCCCCACACACAAACATGAAATACAGTCTCTTTCTGCCCAACAGACTCAGAAAAAAGACTTTGATCTTGAAAATTTAAAAGAATTTATTTCTAAAGTTTTGGATGATAAATTTCAAAAATCCCAACAGGAAATAGATGAAAAACTTCAAAAATCTCAACAGGAAATTATGCAGGAAATTAATGAAATTAAAGATATGGTGAAACAGGATTATGGCAAGGTGACTAAAAAAATATCAGATGTGGCGTCTGGCCTTGCAGAATTTATTATTAAAGTTGATTCTAAAGTGGATGAACTTAAATCAGAAGTCAATGTTAAGATGAAAGATAATGACTATAAAATTTCTGATGTTGATGAGAAAATGCAAAGAGTTGAAAACGAAGTTGTTATGATGCAATTCAGGTCAATGGAATTTGCCATAAGGCTTCAAGGAATTAAAGAGGGTGACAGGCAGGACCTGAGACAGATCTGTGCTGAGGCTTTGGCAGTGCTTTTAAAAATTAATCCTGATGTGGTTTTTTACAAAATAGATAAAATTTACAGAGTGAATTCCTGGGTGGCCAGACAAAGACAATTGCCTAGAGATGTGGTCATATATTTCACGGACAGAACAATAAGAAATGATATCCTGCAACAATCTTTTCTTACTTCTGTGCAAGTGGGGGGCTCACAAATAGGAGTTTATAAAGAACTAGCACCTAAAATGTTGAAAGCAAGAAAAGATTTTGGCTTTCTTGTAAAAGAATTGCAAAAACAAGAAATACCATTTCGGTGGGATGCCCCAACTGGCATAATTTTGAAATACAAGGGAGAAAGACATCGTTTGAATACCGTGGAGAAGGCGGAGTATTTCTATACTACTATTTTTAAAGAAAGAACACCATCTCCAAGTTCTTCCACAGTTTTGGAGATTAAGGAGAGTGATAAGAAGCAATCTCAACAAGAACCGCAAGAACAGGTTAAGCAGGTGGAGCTAGAGAAAATGCAGGGTGCTGAAGGAGGTTTCTTGGATGAGCCTTTGCTGGAATCTTCTCCAATCCTGGATTTGGTTCAGATGGCCGAAGTTAAGGATCAGCGCATAACTCGTGCAAAATCCAAACAACTTAAAGAAAAGCAACAACAGGAAAGACAAGAAAAGGAAGCTATGAGTGCCATACAAGATATTGGAGCCGGGGGGGGGGCGAGACCGAAGATTCGGGAAGATATTCGGTTATTCTGCTCGATGCTTCAGGAAAAGAAAGATGACAATTAAGTGTTTATCTTGGAACGTGAACGGGTTGACTTCAGCACAGAAAAGGAAGAAATTATTTACATACTTGAGACAATTTAATAATGACATAATTTGTTTACAGGAAACGCATATTACAACTCAAGATCAAAAATACTTGATAAATTCTAAATTAGGAACACATTTTATATCTTCAACTTTGCAAAAAAAGAATGGTGTGGTTATTTATGTAAACAAAAGATTAACAGCTAAAATTATAGAAGCAGATGAAGATGGTAGGTTTGTAGCCATCGAATTGCTTACAGTAAATGGCCAAATTCTTTTGATTGGAATTTATGCTCCTAATCAACAACAGGACCATTTCTATAAAATGTTACACACTAAAATATTGCAATGGGACTATAGATCTATTCTAATTATGGGAGATTGGAATGGAGTAATTGATTCGAAATTAGATAAAAAGAGTTTGGTGAAATCTAGGATCAGATTACCACAGACTTTTTTTGACATGAAAGAAGATTTGGAATTAAAAGATATTTGGAGAATACATAATCCAAAAGAACTGGACTATACTTTTTTTTCCGATAGACATAGATCCTTCTCTAGGATTGACTTTATTTTGTTGTCAGATGATTTACTTGTGAAGACAAAAAGAACAAAGATTTTTCCAAGAATTCTGACCGACCATAGCCCAGTATGGATAGAAATTGAAATGGGCAAGACTGAGCAACGCTCTTGGAGAATGAATGAAAACTTGTTCAGATATGAAAAAAATATAATAGAACTTAAAAAACATTTGAAAGAATTTTTTGAAATGAACTTGAATAAAAGTACCCCAATTGAAATTGTATGGGACGCGAGCAAAGCTTATATGAGAGGGGTGCTTATTTATATGAACTCTAAACATAGACTGATTTGACAAAAGAAAAGATCTGAACTGGAAGTAGAAATAAAGAACAAAGAACAGCTACTTATTAAAAATCCAACAGACGACAGAATACGTGGTGTTATAAAACTTTTGAAAGACCAATTTCAAATGCTCATGGCGGAACAAGTTGCAACAAATTTACAATATGCGAAGCATAATACATTTTGTAATGCCAATAAACCGGGCAGATGGTTGGCCTATACATTAAGGAAAAAGCAGAGTATACGGACTATTGATAGTATTGATATTGGAGGGAAAGAAATTTTTCAACAAAAATTAAATAAAGAAGCTTTTGTGGACTATTATACTAAACTATATGCTAAAGATGATGTGCAGAATGGACTTATAGAAAAATACTTAGATAATAAAAGAGTTACAAAAATTACTGATCAACAAAAGGAAAGAATGAATTATCCTATAACAGAAGAGGAGATAATGGCAGCAATTAAACAATTAAAAACAGCTAAAGTTCCTGGAACGGATGGCTTGACTGCAGTGTATTATAAAACTTTACAAGCAGAAATGGTGGAACAACTTAGAGATCTATTTTGTAATATTCAACAAGGGGGTAAAATACCCCCATCATGGACAACAGCTTATATTTCTTTGATACCAAAAGAGCAAGCAGGTCCTAAAAAACCGGAGAATTATAGACCAATATCTCTTCTGAATACTGATTATAAAATTTATGCAAAAGTACTAGCCAACAGGTTGATGCCAGTAATCCAAAAGGTGATTCATGAAGATCAAGCGGGATTTATCGAGGGTAGATACATGAAGGACAATGTAAGGCAAGTAATAGATTTATTGGAATATCTTGAAAAGAATAAACAGATCCCTGCAGTGCTGGTTTTTTTGGATGCGGAGAAGGCCTTTGATAGAGAGGATTGGAATTTTCTACTAAAGACTTTAAAAAAGATGGACTTTGGGGATCAATTTATACAGGCGGTTTCAGCAATTTATCAAGAGCAAAAGGCACGGATTATTATTAATGGAAGTTTGACAACAGAGTTTAAAATTGAAAAAGGAACAAGACAGGGATGTCCGTTGTCCCCACTGTTGTTTATTTTAACACTAGAAGTCTTGTTAAACACAATACGGGACTCTAATATCTTGAAAGGTATAATGATAAGGCAAGAGGATTACAGAATAAAGGCATTTGCAGATGATTTGATTGTTACCCTAACACAGCCAATGGAATCAATAATCCAGATGAAGGACATTATACAAGATTATGGTAAAGTTTCAGGTCTTAGACTGAATCAGAAAAAAACTAAGATGATAGTTAAAAATATGACACAAGATCGTAAACACGAGCTTCAAAGGAGGGCAGGTTTTGAGATTGTACCAAAGGTAAAATATCTAGGAGTTCAGGTTGCAGAATCAAATATGAAATTGTTTCAAAATAATTATGAGGTGTTGTGGCGAGAGGTGCAGAAAGATATGGAGACTTGGAAAAAACTGCAGCTGTCTTTACTTGGAAGAATAGCAGCAGTTAAAATGAACATTTTGCCAAGATTTCTTTTTTTGTTTCAAATGATTCCGGTGCTTAAAAGTGATAAACAACTAAAAGTGTGGCAAACTGGAGTGAATAAATTTGTCTGGAACGAGAAAAAAACGAGAGTAAAATTGAAAATTATGCAAGATGTTCCAGAAAGGGGAGGTCTTAAACTTCCAAACCTACAGTTATATTATGAAGCAGCAGCTTTGACTTTAGCAAGTGACTGGTTTGGAAGGAAAAAGACTGGAATACTGAATATAGAAAGTTTTGATCTTGAATTTGGATGGCATGCTTACTTATTTTATGACAACAAAGTGGATAAAGTATTTAAAAGCCATATACTTAGAGACTCTTTGATGAGAGTTTGGAAGAAGCACCGATTCAAATGGGATTATAAAATACCGCTATGGCTGGATCTTGGTCATATTATGTGGAATACAAATATAATGTCACTCGGGGGGGGGGGGGTTTATAGAAAGAGGTTCTTTTTACAGATGCGGGCAGATGGCAGTTGAATACACTACAGACACTGTTGGACGAAGGGATAAACTTAATTTGGTTACAATATAATCAACTACAATTGAGATGGAAAGAGGACCAAAAAACTGGTATTATGTTGCATGAGGAAGAATTGGTTAGACATATAAAAGAGAAAGGTCCAATGTATATTAAAAGGCTTTATAATGTCTTGTTAGAAAGGGATTCAGAAACTGAATTGGTTAAAGATTGTATGATTAAGTGGGCACAAAATTTTGAGGAGCCAGTGATGTTGGAAACATGGGAAAAAAATTTGGGTTCAGAATGTTAAATTTACACAGTCGCAGAATTTGAGGGAAAATTTTTACAAAATGTTTTATAGATGGCATTTAGACCCCAAAAAATTGTCGTGTATGTACCCTAATGTTCAGCCAAAATGTTGGAGATGTGATTGTTTAGATGCTACATATTATCATGTTTGGTGGACCTGTAGGAAAGTTAAGGCTTTTTGGATAAAAATTTGGTGGGTCATGCAGAATGTTTTGAAGAAAAAAATTCAATTTTCTCCACAATTGTTTTTATTGGGTATAGTTAAGGGTTTTACTTTGGGTGAAATAAAGTTGATATTGTACATGATAACAGCTGCGAGATTATTGATAGGTAAATACTGGAAGAATGAAGTTTTGCCCACGATCGAGGAATGGACTTTGAAGATGGCCAGTTTTGCAGAGATGGCGAAGATTTCAGCATATTTAAAAGACTGTTCACAAGAGACTTATGAATGGGAATGGAAAAAGTGGATAGATTATGTTCAGAACAAATATCAAACTAGGAAGTATCAAATAGCTTTTATTTGAAAATGATATATTAAGATAGAAATATTTTAATGTAATGAAGTTAAAATATTATAAGGGGGAGGGAGGGGTTCAAGTTTTATATAAGTTTTATACTAAGGGTTTTTTTTTTACCTGATGTGAGTATATTGTGTGGAAGTCCGGGGGGAGGGGAGGGTTAGGGAGGGTTAGGGAGGTTGGGAAGTTTGGGGTGGGTTGAGGGGGGGGAGGGGTGAAAATGTAATTGTAAAACTTTTGCAATAAAAAAAAAAGAAATCTTACAAGTCACCTTTAAAAACAAACTTCAAGTGCAGGGGCAGGAGGTTTTAATACTGAAAGAAATCCCCCACAAAATGTTGAGAGCCAGAAGGGATTATGCCTTTCTGGTGGAAGAACTGAGAAACCGTCAGATACAGTACAGATGGGAGGTTCCAGCTGGACTAGTGGTGAACTATTCAGGAGAAAGATATCGTCTTAACTCAGTGTGGAAGGCAAGAGATTTTTACACCAATGTGTTGTGGCCCCGCCCACTGAGCCTATCCCATCGGAGGAAGAAAGCTCCGAGCATGAGGAAGAGGAGTCAGCCAGGCCTCCCTCTCCAGGCCCCTCCCCTCTGGCACTGTCTCAGGTGCCGGCCGAGGGAGAGGAGATTAGCAGGGAGACAGGTGTCTCGGATGAGAGTGAAGGAGAGACATCATTCCTGGACGCACGCCTCCGAAGGCGTGATAAACGATTGCAGCAGCTCAGGAGGCGTGCTAGGGATTAGAACTGAGTCACTGGACCACACCCCAGAGACTATATAATAGAGGGTGGTGGCCAGTGATCCCTGTGACGAACAAAAATAAACCTTGGATAGTCACTAAAGCCTCGTCCGAAACTGCTGAGAGGAATATTTATTTCTGTTGGACTCTTGTATGCTGAGTATATTATCTTTCTGTTTCTGTGAAAATAAAGCACTTGGCAGACGGTGTGTATATCGCTGCCAAGTTGGAGATAAAGACCTGGGTGTGTGCCAAGTGCTTCCTTAACCCTCGGCTGGCTGTGTTTGTGTGTGTGTGTGGACGGGGACAGATCACAATGTACTAAAGGCTGGATGCCCACAGTCCCCAGAAGCTAGAAGGAAGACGGAAGCAGAGGGGGCAAGAAAGGGGGAGAAGGAAGAATCGCTGGCACAGGCCCAAAGGGGAGCTTTGATTACTCAAGAAGATTTAATACAACTTTCAACTACTGCTCAAGCTTTGGAGGTGTTCGACAAAATAGAAGAACCTAAGGATCAAAGACAGACCCGAGCGGCAGCCAAGCGTCAAGAAGAATTAAGACTGCAGCAACTACAGATGATTCAAGAAACTACAAAAACAGAAGCAGTGGGAGGAGCAAGACCAAAAAGTAAAATGCATGGAGATTTCCAGCAGATGCTCCAAAAGCTTCAGGCGGCCAAGAATGGCAACTAGATTTCTGACCTGGAATGTTAATGGCTTAAATTCACCACAAAAGAGGAGAAAAATATTTCATTACTTGAAACAGTTTAAAAATGATGTAATCTATTTACAAGAGACTCATATTAGAAGTAAAGATAAAAAATATTTAATAAATGCAAGGTTAGGTATACATTTTGTTGCATCTGCTCCCGAGAAGAAGAATGGTATAGTTATATACCTAAAAAAAGACTTAATTGCCAAATTAATTGAAGCAGATGATCAAGGAAGATTTATAGCAATTGAACTTTTAATAAAAGGAGAAACAATAATTTTAATTGGAGTATATGCACCGAACCAACAGCAGGAAAAATTTTATAAGCTTTTACATTCCAAGTTACTACAACGGGATTAAAAATCATGCATTGTATTGGGTGATTGGAATGGAGTTTTGGACACTAAAAAAGATAAGAAGGGGCTCTTGCAAAATATCTCAACACGTGCTAGATTGCCAAAATCGTTTTTTGAAATGATGGATGATATGGAGTTGAGAGATATCTGGAGAGAGAGGAACTCTGAAGAAAAAGACTTTACTTTTTTCTCTGATAGACATCAATCTTTCTCTAGGATTGATTTCATATTAATTACTAATGATCTTTTTTCTAGGGTCAAGAAGACGAAGATCTGCCCAAGAGTTTTAACGGATCATAGTCCAGTTTGGATGGAATTAGAGTATGGAATGGGATTTAAGAGGTCTTGGAGGTTAAATGAAAATCTGTTTAGATATGAGGAAAATGTAAAAGAATGCAAAAAATGTATGAAAGAATTTTTTATTATAAATATGCATAAGGGTACATCTATGGAATTGGTTTGGGATGCAAGTAAAGCATAAATGAGAGGTATTTTGATATATTTGAATAATAAACATAGACGTAAACAGGAAAAAAAAGGAAGGACTTAGAAGAGGAAATTTAAAAAAAAGAACAAGCTTTGATATTGAACCCAGCAGACAAGAAAATAAAAGAAGCAATTAACTTACTGCGAGGGCAATTTAATATGCTAATGGCAGATCAGGTCGCAACTAATTTGCAATATGCTAAACATAATACTTTTTGCAATGCTAATAAACCAGGGAGATGGTTAGCATGTCTGTTAAGGAAAAAACAAAAGTCACGGACCATAGAGAAAATAGAATATAAAGGTAAAGAGGTTTATCAGCAAAACATGATTAAAAAAGCATTTTTAGAATTTTACACGAGGTTGTATGCTAGTGATAAAATTCAAAGTATAGATGTAGATAGATACTTACAGAAAGAGAATATTCCTATAATTACAAGAGAGCAAAGGGAGGGTTTAAATCAACCAATAACTTCCGAAGAGATCATGCTTGCAATTAAGCAGTTGAAAGTGGGTAAAGCCCCTGGGACAGATGGTTTGACAGCTGCTTATTATAAACACTTGCAGTTAGAAATGGTGGGACCACTCAAAGAGTTATTTACCAACATACAATCTGGAGGAGATGTACCCCCATCCTGGAGGACAGCTTTTATTTCTCTGATTCCAAAGGAGGAGCAAGACCACACTCAGCCAAAAAATTATAGGCCTATATCACTTTTAAATACAGATTACAAGATTTTTGCTAAAATACTAGCAAATAGGTTAATGACAGTCATGCAACAAATGATTCATAATGATCAAACTGGTTTTATAAATGGTAGACAAATGAAGAGTAATGTAAGGCAAGTGGTTAACCTATTAGAGTATCTGGGGAAGAACAACCAAATCCCTGCGGTGCTAATATTTCTCGATGTGGAGAAAGCATTTGATCGATTGAATTGGCATTTCTTATTGAAAATAATAGAAAAGATGCAGTTTGGAGAATATTTTACACAATCTATTAAGGCAATATATCAGAAACAAACAGCGCAAATAATAATTAATGGTAGTTTAACAGATACTTTTAATATAGAAAAAGGAACAAGACAAAGATGTCCCTTGTCTCCATTATTGTTCATCTTGACTTTGGAATTTTTGTTGAGTAAGATACGTGGGTCGGACAAAATAAATGGAATTAAAATTAGGCAGTATGATTACAGAGTACGAGCATTCGCAGATGATTTGGTTGTTACTTTAACCCAACCATTACAGTCAGTTGTAGGTTTAATGGATATAATTAAGCAATATGGGCAAGTATCTGGATTTAAAATAAATGCAGGGAAAACGAAGATAATAACTAAAAACATGATTACAAATCAAAAAGATGAATTAGAAAGATTAACAGGATTTGGAATAGTAAAAAAAGTTAAGTATTTGGGGGTTTATATTATGACATCAAATGCGAAATTATTCACGCATAACTATGATCCGTTGTGGCAAAAAATACAGAGAGAGATGGAAAATTGGAAAAAAATTACAATTATCCTTGTTAGGAAGAATAGCAGCAGTAAAAATTAATGTTTTGCCTAAGTTTTTGTTTCTTTTTCAAATGATACCAATACTTTAAAAAGATGAAAATTTGAATATATGGCAGAAGGGTATTAATAATTTTGTCTGGGCAGGGAAGAGACCGAGAATAAAACAAAAAATAATGCAGGATATACGTGAAAGAGGAGGTCTCAAAATGCCCAATTTAAGACTATATTATGAGGCAGCTGCCCTATCAGCAATGAGTGATTGGATGAACTCAACAGAAGAAAGAATATTGAATATTGAGGGATATGATTTGGTTTACGGGTGGCATGCTTATTTACTATATGATAATAATGTGAATGATGTAAGAATAGTACAGGGTCAGCTATATGAACACTGAAGGACCCTCTTTATTCACATTATTATAAGAAAGAAATGTGCTTGTTTAGAAATTACACTAAGTCAGCTAAATTCCATTCTTGGTAATATATATCTTCTGAGGGGCCTAGCTGTCAAGGATACAAGGACATCCATCTGAAACAAGAAGTTAATTATTATCCAAAAGCAGTCATGAATCTACGCATCAGCAAACACAGAATTGAGGAAGGTTGTTTAGCTAAAATAATCTTATGAACTAGAAAATAATGAAAGAATTTAGTAATTAGAAAGTGTCAATTATAATGTAACAAATGTATGTTAACCATATATGGAAAACTGCTGTGCTTGCAAAATCCTTTGTCTTGGAGATGTATAAAAGCAGTTGTATCAGAGCTCTTCTTTGTTCAGAATTGCAGATACAAATCTGATTCTGAAACTGCGCAATAAACTGTCTCTGGCTGACCAGAAATGTTGTTTGGTCCCATCATTCCATAACAATAAGAAAGTGGATAAGACTTTTAAAAGTCACATATTAAGGAATGCTTTATTGCGTGTCTGGAAAAAGTATAAGTATAAATTAAACGAGAAGTTACCAATGTGGGCAATACCCAGACACGCGATAGAGAATATAAGTGTAGAGCAAAAACAAGATGTGATTACATACAAAGAGCTTCTTGACAAGGAAAGAGGTATACTACAACTAAAATCTTTGAATCAACTAAGAGAAGAAAGGATAATCCAAACATGGTTTCAATATGTACAGTTGCAAGCTAGATGGAGAGAAGATCAGAAAATTGGTATTTCGCAAAATGAGGAGAACTTGGTAAAACAGATTAGAGATCAGTCAAACACATATAAAAAGGTTGTATAATGCATTGGTAGAAATAGATTCAGAAACGGAGTTAGTTAAGGACTGTATGATAAAGTGGGCACAAAATATTGAAGAACCAATAATGATGGAAACGTGGGAAAAAATATGGGTTGGAAATGTGAAGTTTACGCAAGCCCAAAACTTAAGAGAGAATTTTTATAAAATGTTTTATAGATGGCATCTAGGATCCTAAAAAGCTAGCCTGTATGTATCCAAGTGTGCAACCCAAGTGTTGGAGATGTGAATGTGATGATGCCACGTATTATCATATATGGTGGACATGTAAAAAAATTAAGGCATTTTGGATAAAAATATGGTGGATTATTCAAAATATTCTCAAAAAGAAGATAAAATTTACTCCACAGTTCTTCTTGTTAGGTATAATTACAGATTGTACTGTTATAGAGACTAAGTTGATTTTAAATTTAATAACAGCAGCCAGACTTTTGGTGGCGCAGTATTGGAAGAAGGAAGACTTGCCTACTGTTGAAGAATGGACACTAAAAGTAGTGAACTTAGCAGAGATGGCTAAAATTTCAGCGTATTTGAAGGACCATTCAAATGAAAGATATATATCGGAATCAGGGGTGGGTTCTAAATTTTTTTACTACCGGTTCTGTGGGTGTGGCTTATTTTGTGGGTGTGACTTGGAGGTCATGTGACTAGGTGGGCGTGGCTAGCTGGTCAGAGTCATTTCTGGAAGGTCCTTGCACTTACGACCAGTCCTCGCACTTACGACCTGACTCATTTGTTTGCTTTTAACACTGATCAGCTGTAGGACGGCCCTTTGAAGCCCCACGGCAAGAGTTTAAACAGTTTTTTTCCCTCTAGTCATCAGCTGGGACTCAGGAGGCAGCAATAGATTGGGGGTGGGACCAAATAAAAGGTAAGAATAACGTGGGTGGGTGGGTGGGAGGGCGGGGGGTGGAGAACCGGTTCGGTGGCGTCATATCGTCACCGCTACTGGCTCGGCCGAACCGGACTGAACCGGGAGGAGACCACCACTGATCGGAATGGAGAAGATGGATTGACTATATTCAATACAAATATTGGACTAAAAAGCTTCAAGTAGCTTATGAATGTAATGTAAATGAAGCGGGCTCTGATAGATGACCACTGGATAACTTTCTATTCACTCTATTCTAAAAAACAATGCATCCGGTTGGAAAAAGTACAAACTCAGCCAAAATCCTTTTGGTTCCTCTAGGCCTCTAAGTTGTCAGAAGAAAGGAACATTCTAATGACATACAGCTTAAGGGTTGGTTAGGTCAAGGGGATCCACATGAGTTAAAAGTTGTCTATCGTCAGAAGATGATTTGAGTCTATGCTTCAGTAATCTACAAAAAGAATTATAACTGTTTTGCAAAGAAACTCAGTAATTAGGAAATGTCAATTAAAAATGATAAATGTATATGACCATATGAATTGCTGAGTTAACAGAATCCTTTGTCTAGAAGGGTATAAAACCATTGTACCTAATTTCTGTCTTTGTTCAACGCTTCATGTACAAAGCCTTGAACCTATTGCGCAATATATAAATTGTCTCTGATTAATCCAAAAGTTGTGTTTGTCTTATTAAATCCACAACAAATGAAATCAACTTTTTCTTTTTGAATTATGTTTTGTTAGTTGAAAGGGAAGTTAAAGAGCAAGAGGGAATTAAGAGCCTACAGAAAGTTAGCATATTTTAGTTTATGTTTGTTAAATGTTATACCCTGTATTTGCTCTGGGAAGTCCGGGGTGGGGGGAGGGGGGGTTGGAGGGAGAGGGGGGATGGGGGAAAGGGTGGTGGGTGGAGGAGGGAAGGGGGGAGGAGGGACGGGGAAAAATTGTTGTAATATTTGATAAAACTTTTTAATAAAAAAAAAGCCATGATTAACCATAAGCACAAAACTAGGGCCAAGCCCTGCCTACAATCTCAATTCTCATCTCAACTAGGAGGGCCATCCGGGGGTGGGGATGATGGATTTTGTCGTCTCCAAAGGCGCCAACCTCCGCTTTCCTCCCTCCGCAAAATAGTGCGCGGGCCTAGCAGGCCCCGCCCCTTTTTCCAGGCGCGCGCGCTCCCCCTCCCCTTTGAAAAGGGCAGGCGGCACCTCCGCTCTTGCTTTCTAACGGTCGGCCGGGCGCGCAAGACGAAGGGGAGCGCGCATGCTCCTAAAGGAGGTAGGTCCTCCTCCTCCTCCTCCTCCTCCTCCTTCTTAGGACCTGGCCACGCCTCTCCGTCCCTGCCCTGCCTCCCGCTTTCGGGGAAAGAGAAAAAGCAGGAGGGGCAGGGAAAGGAGGGATATTAATAAATTAAAAAAAACGCCAACCCAGCCCGCCTTTTTCGTCGTGCTTTGCGGGGCACTTGTCACTGACGTGGCCGCCGGGAGCCGCCATCTTGTGGGCAGTGAGGGAGGCGGAAGGCGAAGGGCAGAAGCAGGCGAGGCATCCGGCGGGCCCGGAGAGGACGACGACGGAGTCTCCGCAGCCAGGCACCCCGCGACGTCGCTCGGTAAGCAGCCCGACCCCTCACGAACTCGGCGGCCCGGCTTGGTCTGACAGGACCCTTCCTTCGACAACGGCCCGCGCTGAGGCTACCGGGCCTAACTCGGGCCCGGCCGGGGCAGAGTCCTCCGGCGCCCGGTGTTCTCCCGGCTGAGCTGTGAGTCTCTTTTCTCCCCTCTGACCTTCCCCGCCCCCCCAGAGGTGGTGGTGGGCAGCTGAGTACCACCATTCCCCTTATCCCCCTACACCCCCCACCCCCAGGTGACTGTAGTCAGGTCGAGAAGGCGGCCCTGCGCGGGATCCTTTACTTGTAGGCCTCAGGCCTGGGCCCCTTTGCCCCCACGGGGGGTGTGGGGTCACGCCATCCCAGTCATGGCGCTTGGGCCTGGCTGACTAGCGTCCATGACGCAGCGATGCGGAATGGGACAACTCGCCGCAGCCAATTTATCTCGGACAACTAATTTTTGTCATTAACATTTCATTCTGTCCCTCCTTTTGCAACCTTTATAATTCTATTCCACCATTTCTTTGATATTAATGTAACTCTTGTCCCGCAGCGTGTTGGCTGTGGTGAAGTGTCATAGCCACGGGGAGAAGGCAGGGTGGCCCCCGGGGGTGGATGATGGGCTTTGAGGGAGGGTGATGGGCTATGTGGGGGTCTTTTTCCTTTCCTCGGCTGGAATTTGGCCCCAAATACTTGGGATGGGTGAGGATTTAGGGCTTAAGCACTAGCTGGTGACTTCATCGGCAGGACAAACAGTTGCGCAAGGGCAGGGAGTTTCAAGTGTGTTGTGAAAATTCCCTTCCTCTTTATTAGCCGGAGTTGAGGATATCGGACTCGAAAGGTCTGGGTTGACAGGCCAGGACAAGAGTCTTAATCCATTTGGCCAGGGTGATGTAAGGACCCTATACCTTGGGCAGGGGGTTGAGCTAGATGACCTCAAAGGTACCTTCCAGCCCTAGTATTTGGGAGGGAGGGAGGGTCAAATATTAAGCCATAGCAGAATCACCATTAGCCAAACTTAGTTTATTGTACAAGGTCTTAGCTAGGTCTTTGTCTTCCTTAAGCTTGTTAGACCAACTGAGCCATGAAATGAGAGAGGAAGAGGGGAAGGGAGGGAAGGGAGAAAGGGAAGGAAGGAAGGGGAGGAAGGGAAGGAAGGAAGGGGAGGAAGGGAAGGAACAAGGAAGGGAAGGAAGGAACAGGAAAGGAGAAAGAGTGTCAGGGTATGACACTGCAATGATGTGAATGAGTCAGCAAGGTTTTTAGCTGTTATCCCTTTAAGAGCCTGTATACTAATAAGGCTCTCCTAGGGAGTCTCTCTGCCCTGTGTTTTTCCCTGCTATAATTGCTGATTGACCTCTAGTGTATGTATAGTATACTTTTGTAGATAAAACCATTTTATTACAAACATCTGCTGTTATTGCTCCTGGGTTGTCTCACATAGTAAAGCTGTGAGCACTCTGACAGTGAGTGAGGGAAAGGAGGAAGAAAAGGAGTGGGAGATGCAACCTGGAAATGAGGAATTCCCTGACAGGACTATGAAGCAGTGGAACAGCTTCCCTCCCAGAATTGTGGGCGTTCCATCTATGGAGATTTTCAATAAAAGATTGCAATCATTTGGTATAGGATGGTATAAAGTCTCCTGCCTTGAACAGAGGCTTGAACTAGATGACCTCCAAAATCCCTTGCAGGCTTATGATGCTTCTCAAAGCTGTTTTCATGGCTATTTCCAGGGTTGTGAACTGGCTCTCTAGCTTTGCCACATAGGCAACTACAGTACAGTATGATTCTGGGCATCGAAGCCATCTCAGGACAACGTAATTTACTTCCAAAGTTTCTTTTTCCTGAAATACCAGGAAATATCAGACTGGATTGATACTGCTAGTCTCTGCTGATTGGCCAGTTGCACCCCACTGGAGAAAGTCCTCTTAAATCTTGGATGAATGGGTTTTTTTGGATGGTTGCTAAATAAATGGTTGTCAGTCAATGTATGTGCCTGTATTATACTGCTACCATACATGTAGTCCTTGACTTGCAACAGTTCATTTAGTGACCAAAGTTACGAGGGCAATGGAAAAAGTGACGTGACTGTTTTTCACACGACCATTACAGCATCCCTGTGGTCATGTGATCAAAATTAGAACGCTTGACAACTGGCCTTTATGATGTTTGCAGTGTCCCACTGTCACATGATCCCCTTTTGCAACCTCCTGCCAAGCCAAGTCAATGGGGAAGACAGATTCACTTTACAACCATGTTAATAGCTTAACTATGGTGATTCAGTTAACAAACTATGGCAAGAAAGGTCATAAAACGGGGAAAAACTCAGCAACAGAAATTTTGGGTTTGGTTGTAGTCCTAAATTGAGGACTAGCTGTAATACATTCAGGGTATGCAATTTGGCACCTTGCAGATAATTTGGATTACATCTGCAAATTTCAACCACAATGAAAATCAAAATAGTTGAGCTCCCACCCCCACACACATATTTTCTTATTTGCTTCCCTATCGGCTGCTTTATGTGCATCTTAGAGGCATCTCTGTGAAATGTGCCCATGATTACAGATAGCATATAGTCTGGCTTGAATTGCTTGGTCTGATATGTTTGGGGATTTAGTGTGTGATTATCTGGAACAGGCTTGGGAAATATGTTAATACAGCTATGTCTGACATTTTTTGCAATCTCCATATTCATACACATTTATATCTTCTTTTGAAATTAAAGTAGCAAACCATAAACCATTCTATTATCCTAGCTAGGATCACTTCACAGTTGCCATAATGCATTAGCTGCAATGGGCAACTTCATCACGGAGGAACAGGTTCCTGAACACTGTAATACAATGGAGTTATTGTCTTAAACCAGGAGGATAGCTGTTACATGTTATACAAGTAGTCCTTGGGGTATGGCCACAATTGAGCCCAACTTTTCTGTTGCTAAGTGAGACAAGTGAATTTTGCCCCATTTCCCAACCTTTCTTGTCCCAGTTGTTAAGTGAATCGCTGCTGTTAAGTTAGTAACATGGTTAAGTGAATCTGGCTTCCCCATTCACTTTGCTGTCATAAATACAAGCCAGTTGCCAAGCCATCTGAATTTTGATCATGTTGCCATGGAGATGCTACAATGGTCGTAAGTGTGAAAAACAGTCATAAGTCACTTTTTTTCAGTGCTGTTGTAACTTTCAGCTGTCACTAAAAGAATGGTTGTAAGTCAAGCACTACCTGTACAGGAATACAAATGCAGTGTTAAAGGGCTAGTTATCAAAGTATTAGGACTAATTTAGAACTGGATACTAAACTGGTCATGAAACACATTCTTAAGAAATCATAGGGTCAGAACGGACCTTTGAGTTCATCTAGTCCAACCCCCTGCCCAAGACGGTTGGCCTCATGCCATCTTGAACAAATGGTTGTCTACTCTTTTCTTGAAATTGAGCACCCACAATTTCAGGAGGCAAGCCGTTCCACACAGTGTCATAGTCCTCCATTGTTTCTTCTTCTTTCTATATTATCCGGTAAGGAATATCTGACAGAATTTTCAAACTGGAAGCTCAAAACAACTCAACCTCCACGTTTGAAATCAATGTTTTGAGTTCATTTTGCACTTGGAACAGTTGGAACAGCCTGTTTGGAATTCAGAATTATTTTGAAGTTTTTTTTTAAAAAATATGCTCCACAAATGGAATACAAGTAGTCCCCAACTTAGGACCACAATTGAGCCCAAAATTTCTGTTGCTAAGCAAGACAGTTCCTAAGTATTTCCCCATTTTATGACCTTTCTTGGCACAGTTGTTAAGTGCATCATTGTGGTTGTGAAGTTAAGTGACCATGGGATGAGATGCAACCGTCATAAGTGTGAAAAACAGTCATATGTCACCTTTTTCAGTGCTGTTGTAATTCAAACAGTCACTAAACAAATGGTTGTAAGTTGAGGACTACCTGTAGTTGCCAAGAGAAATACAGTGAACGGCTAGCAAGAAAATTGGTTTTTTTTCCAGATGTTCTGGGTGTGAAATGAAGGCTTCTTCCATTGGTTGAAGTAAATCCCTGTTTCAAATCTAAGGCTACTTTAAGCTAAAAAGAAAAGACTGTGAGCAACCGAGCCTTTATTTCTATTGAAAAAGATCCTTTCTCCTTCCTGCACTACACTTTCCCCTCAAGTATCATAAATGCCCACCTACCATTGATAATTTTAAGGAGGGTCTGGATAACAAAGAACACTGGTCCTCTTAAAACCCACATACACTATCTGTATTGTATTAATTGCAGTAGTGTGAAAACCACACCCAGGGTTTTTAAATACAATGCTGTATGGCCATCTGTAAATAAGATAAATGCTTGTTTTCTGACATCTCAGCAATTGGATAGGCCCTGGTGGTTTTGGCTGAGTAGTTCAATTAACACAGAGCAAACTCTATGAAAATGCAATTCGCCGCCTAGAACAGCTGATTGGCGGTATTCCAGGAGGCCGATCCAATTGCCAATCAGCTGCTTGGCAGCAAAGGCTCCAGCGTTCCCCGGCGGTAGCAGCTCAGCTCAGTTGACTGGTAGTGGATGCAATGGAGTGGAGCCCTGATGAGCCACATGCTGGGGGCTGCGATAACATGCTGAAGCTGACCAGGCTTGTTTGCTGCTTGCTGCATGGACGCTAGCCAGATGAATACCGGATGGATGCTGGGAGGCAGAGGCAGATTTTTTTTTCTTGTTTTCCTCCTCTAAAGCTAATGTGTGTCTTATTGTCCAGTGCATCTTATAGTGTGAAAAATACGGTAATTACAGCCAATAATCCTCAAGTGACCTGTTCTGTCTTTTAGGAGTAACATGGTTTTCATGCCCATATCTTTCAACATCCTTATGCATTTTGACCATTTTATTGTAGTTTCATAGAACATGTGCTCATTAAAATAATTGTATATTTGAGTAAACTGCCTGTCTCCTTGTAAAACGTTTTTATCCTGTGATGGAAATACCTGTTGCTCTCTTTGTGTATACATGGCAATTTAATATGCACAAATACTGCCTTCTAAGCTACTGTTTACATGGTCAACCACTTTTTTGAACCTCTATTGCCACAAGCTGACTACAAGTAGACCTCGATTTATGACCACGATTGAGCCCAAAATTTCCCTTGCTAAGCAAGGCTGCTGTTAAGTGAGTTTTGCCCCATTTTACGATCTTGTGACAAACGCTGCAGTTGTTAAGTTAGAAACATGGTTGTTACAGTGAGGGAAAAAAGTATTTGATCCTCTGCGGATTTTGTACATTTGCCCACTGACAAAGAAATGATCAGTCTGTAACTTTAATGATAGGTTTATTCTAACAGTGAGAGAGAGAATAACAAAATTCAGAAAAATGCATTTCAAAAAAGTTATAAATTGATTTGCATTCTAATGAGTGAAATAAGTATTTGATCCCCTATCAATCAGTAAGATTTCTGGCTCCCAGGTGTCACTCCCATGCTCTTTAAGAGAGTGCTCCTAATCTCAGCTTGTTACCTGTATAAAAAACACCTGTCCACAGAAGCAGTCAATCAGATTCCAAACTCTCCAACATGGCCAAGACCAAAGAGCTGTCCAGGGATGTCAGGGCCAAGATTGTAGACCTACACAAGGCTGGAATGGACTACAAGACTATCGCCAAGCAGGACTTCTGGTTTGCTAGCCTTCGGCGAAGACGGTCCCTTCTTAAGGACCGCCAGCCCCGCCGCCTGTAGAGCCGCCTCGAGATCGAGAAGCGGCTCGAAAACTCCGAAATCCGAAGGATTGAAGGAGGAGAGATAGCAGGGTACAGGTTGAGCCCCTGTAAGCCCCCAGAGAATCGCTTCTGGGGAGGAAACAGGCACGGCTCCCTCCCAACCTGCTGAGACTCCGGACGGCGTGGGACGATTCTGCTTTCTGCAGAACAAGCCGGCAGCAGCAAACGTTCAAATTGAATGAAACCAACCTTAATAAGCAGCGGAAATATTAACTTGAACCCTGAAACTTGGAAATCGCAAGTATTAACGCTTTGTTGACTTTTTAACTTAAGAGAAAGTACGAGCGAGTGAAAGTGATTTGAAAAAATATGGCGCCCAGCAGCAGAGTTAACGAGCTTGCGAGAGTGGATTTGTGAAGTTATTCTGCTTTGCTACAAAGTTGCTACAAAGTTGCTCTGCTTGTAATAAAGAGAAACAGGAGAAGAGAGGGGGGAAAAAAACGCTTTAAAATCTGAATTTGCTTCACTCCAGTTTCTATTTGATTAAACCTGGGGGATTTTTTCAGAAGTCTTTGTGGAGGTGGAAAAGGAAAAGGGATTTCCCTTTTCAGAAAATCTAACTTACGTGGCAGGATGGCCTCAAAGAAGCAGGAAGGAAAGGCAGCGGGGGGGAGATTCCCCCACACACAAACATGAACTGCAGCTTCCTCCCGCCCAACAGACTCAGAAAAAAGATTTTGATTTTGAAAATTTAAAAGAATTTATTTCTCAGGCTTTGGATGACAAATTTCAAAAATCTCATCAAGAAATAGATGATAAACTTCAAAAATCTCAACAGGAAATTATGCAGGAAATTAATGAAATTAAAGATATGGTGAAACAGGATTATGGCAAGGTGACTAAAAAAATATCGGATGTGGCGTCTGGCCTTGCAGAATTTATTATTAAAGTGGACTCCAAAGTGGAAGAATTCAAATCAGAAGTCAATGTTAAGATTAAGGACAATGATTATAAAATTTTTGATGTTGATGAAAAAGTGCAGAGAGTTGAAAACGAAATTGTAATGATGCAATTCAGGGCCATGGAATTTGCTATAAGGCTCAGAGGAATTAGAGAGGATGACCGGCAGGATTTGAGACAGATTTGTGCTGATGCCCTGGCTGTGTTATTAAAAATTAATCCTGAAGTGGTTTTTTACAAAATATATAAAATTTATAGAGTGAATTCCTGGGTGGCCAGACAAAGACAATTGCCTAGAGATGTGGTGATATATTTTACAGACAGAACAATAAGAAATGACATCCTGCAAAAATCTTTTCTCTCTTCTGTGCAAGGGGGGGGGGGGCTCAAATTGGAGTTTTTAAAGAATTGCCACCCAAAATGCTGAAAGCCAGAAAAGATTTTGGTTTTCTAGTAAATGAATTGAAAAAACAAGACATACCATTTCGGTGGGACGCCCCAACTGGTATAATTTTGAAATACAATGGAGAAAGACATCGGCTGAATACTGTTGAGAAGGCGGAGCATTTTTATTCTGCTAATTTTAAAGAAAGAACACCATCTCCACGTACATCCACAGTGCTGGAGATTAAGGAGAGTGATAAGAAGCAACCCCAGCAAGAGATGCAAGAACAGTCTAAGCAGGTGGACCCAGAGGAAATGCAAGGTGCTGTAGGAGGTTTTCTGGAGGAGCCCCTGCTAGAACCTTCTCCAATCCTGGACCTGGTCCGGATGGTTGAAGTCAAAGACCAGTGTATAACTCGTGCAAAATCTAAGCAACTTAAAGAAAAGCAACAACAGGAAAGACAATACAAAAAGGGAGCTAAGAGTACTGTACAAGAGACTGAAGCCATGGGGGGAGCAAAACCGAAGATTTTGGAAGATATTCGGTTATTCTGCTCGTTGCTTCAAAAAGTTAAAGATGACAATTAAGTGCTTATCTTGGAACGTGAATGGGTTGAATTCATTACAGAAAAGGAAGAAGTTATTTGCATATTTGAGACAATTTAATAATGATATAATTTGTTTACAAGAAACCCATATTAGAACTCAAGATCAAAAATACTTGATAAATTCTAAATTAGGAACACATTTTGTAGCTTCAACTTTGCAAAAAAAGAATGGTGTGGTTATTTATGTAAATAAAAGACTGACAGCTAAAACTATAGAAGCAGATGAAGAAGGCAGGTTTATAGCAATTGAATTGTTTACAGTAAACGGCCAAATTCTTTTGATTTGAATTTATGCTCCCAACCAACAACAGGATCATTTTTATAAAATGTTACATACTAAAATACTGCAATGGGACTATAGATCTATTTTAATTATGGGAGATTGGAATGGAGTAATTGATTCTAAATTAAATAAAAAGAGCTCGGCGAAATCCAGGATTAGACTACCACAGACTTTTTTTGATATGAAAGAGGACTTGGAATTAAAAGATATTTGGAGAATACATAATCCAAAAGAATTGGACTATACTTTTTTTTCCGATAGACACAGATCCTTCTCTAGGATTGATTTTATTTTGTTGTCAGATGATCTACTTGTTAAGACAAAAAGAACAAAGATTTTTCCAAGAACTTTGACCGACCATAGCCCAGTATGGATAGAATTTGAGACGGGTAAAATTGAAAGACGATCATGGAGATTAAATGAAAACTTGTTCAGATATGAAAAAAATATAACAGAACTTAAGAAGCACTTGAAAGAATTTTTTGAAATGAACTTGAATAAGGGTACCCCACTTGAAATTGTGTGGGATGCGAGCAAAGCTTATATGAGAGGGGTACTCATTTACATGAACTCTAAACATAGACTGAATCGACAAAAGAAGAGATCTGAATTGGAAGCAGAAATAAAGAATAAAGAACAGCTACTTATTAAAAATCCAACAGATGAAAAAATACGTGGTGCTATAAAACTTTTGAAAGATCAATTTCAAATGCTTATGGCGGAACAAGTTGCAACAAACTTACAATATGCGAGGCACAATACATTTTGTAATGCCAATAAACCGGGCAGATGGTTGGCTTATACATTAAGGAAGAAGCAGAGTATACGGACTATTGATAGTATTGATATTGGAGGGAAAGAAATCTTTCAACAAAAATTAATTAAAGAAGCTTTTGTAGACTATTATACTAAACTATATGCTAAAGATGATGTGCAGAATGGACTTAAAGAAAAATACTTAGATAATAAAAGAGTCACTAAAATTATTAATCAACAAAAGGAAAGAATGAATTATCCTATAACAGGAGAAGATCATAGTAGCAATTAAACAATTAAAAACAGCTAAAGCTCCTGGAACGGATGGCTTGACAGCAGTGTATTATAAAACTTTGTAAGCAGAAATGGTGGAACAACTTAGAGATTTATTTTGCAATATTCAACAAGGGGGTAAAATACCCCCATCATGGACAACAGCTTATATTTCTTTGATACCAAAAGAGCAAGTAGGTCCTAAAAAACCAGAGAATTATCGACCAATATCTCTTCTGAATACTGATTATAAAATTTATGCAAAAGTATTAGCCAACAGGTTGATGCCAGTAATCCAAGAGGTGATTCATGATGATCAAGCAGGATTTATCGAGGGCAGATATATGAAAGACAATGTAAGGCAAGTAATAGACTTATTGGAATATCTTGAGACGAATAAACAGATACCTGCAGTGCTGGTTTTTTTGGATGCGGAAAAGGCCTTCGATAGAGTGGATTGGAATTTTCTTTTAAAGACTTTAAAAAAGATGGACTTTGGGGACCTATTTATACGGTCTCAGCAATCTACCAAGAGCAAAAGGCAGAGATTATTATTAATGGAAGTTTGACAACAGAGTTTAAAATTGAAAAAGGAACAAGACAGGGATGTCCGTTATCCCCATTGTTATTTATTTTAACACTAGAAGTCTTGTTAAATATAATTCGGGACTCTAATATTTTGAAAGGTATAACGATAAGGCAAGAGGACTACAGAATAAAGGCATTTGCAGATGATCTGGTTGTTACCCTAACACAGCCAATGGAATCAATAATCCCCTTAAAACCTTCTTTTTCCAACAAGCCGGGCTGGCCTAACTCTTTTTAAATGTTTTTAATTGTTTTTTTGTTTTTGTTTATTGTTTTAATTAATGGGGCCAAATTTATACATATTTTAACTGTATTTTAATATTTGTATTTGATGTTTTTATTTGCCTGTTCACCGCCCTGAGTCCTCAGGGAGAAGGGCGGTATACAAGTTCAAAAATAAAATAAAATAAAATAAAATAAAATAAAATAAAATCCAGATGAAAGACATTATACAAGACTATGGTAAAGTTTCAGGTTTTAGATTGAACCAGAAAAAAACAAAGATGATAGTTAAAAAGGTGTTGGTTCTCATCTTCAAAGCGCTCCATGGCTTAGGACCCAGTTATTTACGAGACCACCTTCTGCCTCCGATAACCTCCCACCGGCCAACACGCTCCCACAGAGAGGGTCTCCTCAGGGTGCCGTCTGTCAGGCAATGTCGGCTGGCGACCCCCCGGGGAAGAGCCTTCTCTGTGGGGGCACCCGCCCTCTGGAATGAGCTACCCCCAGGGATACGACTAATCCCGGACCTCCGGACCTTCCGCCGGGCCCTGAAGACTTTTTTATTTCAGCAAGCCGGGCTGGGTTAAAAATTTTTAATTGGGTGAATTTTATGGGTAACGGGGTTTTAAATTGTAGGAGCCTAAGATAATTTAATTTTGTTTTTAATGTATTTTAATATTTGTATTGTGTGTTTTTAATTCTGGCTGTTCACCGCCCCGAGTCCTTCGGGAGAGGGGGCGGTATAAAAAAAATAATAAATAATAATAAATAATAATAATAATAAAAATATGACACAAGATCGTAAACATGAGCTTGAAAGGAAGGCAGGTTTTGAGATTGTACCAAAGGTAAAATATTTAGGAGTTCAGGTTGCAGAATCAAACATGAAACTGTTTCAAAATAATTATGAGGTGTTGTGGCGAGATGTGCAGAAAGATATGGAGACTTGGAAAAAACTGCAGCTGTCTTTACTTGGAAGAATAGCAGCAGTTAAGATGAACATTTTGCCAAGATTTCTTTTCTTGTTTCAAATGATTCCGGTGCTCAAAAGTGATAAACAATTGAAAGAGTGGCAAAGTGGAGTGAATAGGTTTGTCTGGAACGAGAAAAAACCGAGAGTGAAACTGAAAATTATGCAAGATGTTCCAGAAAGGGGAGGTCTTAAACTTCCAAACCTACAGTTATATTATGAAGCAGCAGCTTTGACTCAAGCAAGCGACTGGTTTGGAAGGAAAAAGACTGGAATATTGAATATAGAAAGTTTCGACCTCGAATTTGGATGGCATGCCTACTTATTTTATGAGAATAAAGTGGATAAAGTATTTAAAAGCCATATACTTAGAGATTCTTTGAGGGTCTGGAAGAAGCACCGATTCAAATGGGATTACAAAATACCGCTATGGCTGGATCTTGGTCATATCATGTGGAATACAAATATAATGTCACTCGGGGGGTTTTTATATAAAGAGGTTCTTTTTACAGATGCGGGCAGATGGCAGTTGAAGACACTACAGACACTGTTGGACGAAGGGATTAACTTAATTTGGTTACAATACAATCAACTTCAACTTAGGTGGAAAGAGGACCAAAAAACTGGTATTATGTTGCATGAGGAAGAATTGGTTAGACACATTAAAGAGAAAGGTCCAATGCATATTAAAAGGTTATATAATGTTTTGTTAGAAAGGGATTCAGAAACTGAATTGGTTAAAGATTGTATGATTAAATGGGCACAAAATTTTGCAGAACCAGTTATGTTGGAAACATGGGAAAGAATTTGGGTTCAGAATGTTAAATTCACACAGTCGCAGAATTTGAGGGAAAATTTCTATAAAATGTTTTATAGATGGCATTTAGACCCCAAAAAATTGTCGTGTATGTACCCTAATGTTCAGCCAAAATGTTGGAGATGTGATTGTTTAGATGCTACATATTATCATGTTTGGTGGACTTGTAAGAAAGTTAAGACTTTTTGGATAAAAATTTGGTGGGTTATGCAGAATGTTTTGAAGAAAAAAATTCAATTTTCTCCACAATTGTTTTTATTGGGTATAGTTAAGGGTTTTACATTGGGTGAAACAAAACTGATATTGTACATGATAACAGCAGCGAGATTATTGATAGGTAAATACTGGAAAAATGAAGCTTTGCCCACTATCGAGGATTGGACTTTGAAGATGGCCAGCTTTGCAGAGATGGCGAAGATTTCAGCATATTTAAAAGACTGTTCACAAGAGACTTATGAATGGGAATGGAAAAAGTGGATAGATTATGTTCAGAACAAATATCAAACCAGGAAGTATCAAATAGCCTTTATCTGAAAATGTTATATTAAGATAGAAATATTTTAATGTAATGAAGATGACATTACAAGGGGGAGGGAGGGGTTCAAGTTTTATATAAAGGTTTTTTTTTTTCTTGATATTGTGTGGAAGTCCAGGGGGGAGGGGAGGGTTAGGGAAGATGGGGTTGGGAGGTTTGGGGTGGGTTGAGGGGGCGGGGGAAAAGGGGTGAAAATGTAATTGTAAAACTTTTGCAATAAAAAAAAAAAGACTATCGCCAAGCAGCTTGGTGAGAAGGTGACAACAGTTGATGTGATTATTCGCAAATGGAAGAAACACAAAATAACTGTCAATCTCCCTCAGTCGGGGGCTCCATGCAAGATCTCACCTTGCGGAGGTTCAATGATCATGAGAACGGTGAGGAATCAGCCCAGAACTACATGGGAGGATCTTGTTAATGATCTCAAGGCAGCTGGGACCATAGTCGCCAAGAAAACAATTAGTAACACACTAATCCTGCAGCACCTGCAAGGTCCCCCTGCTCAAGAAAGCACATGTACAGGCCCGTCTGAAGTTTGCCAATGAACATCTGAATGATTCAGAGGAGAACTGGGTGAGAGTGTTGTGGTCAGATGAGACCAAAATTGAGCTCTTTGGCATCTAGTCAACTCGCTGTGTTTGGAGGAGGAGGAATGCTACCTATGACCTCAAGAACACCATCCCCACTGTCAAACATGGAGATGGAAACATTATGCTTTGGGGGTGTTTTTCTGCTAAGGGGACAGGACAACTTCACTGCATCAAAGGGACGATGGACGGGACCATGTACCATCATATCTTGGGTGACAACCTCCTTCCCTCAGCTAGGGCATTGAAAATGGTTTGTGGATGGGTATTCCAGCATGACAATGACCCAAAACACAGGCCAAGGCAACAAAGTGGCTCAAGAAGAAGCACATTAAGGTCCTGGAGTGGCCTAGCCAGTCTCCAGATCTTAATCCCGTAGAAAATCTGTGGAGGGAGCTGAAGGTTTGAGCTGCCAATCGTCAGCCTTGAAACCTTAATGACTTGGAGAGGATCTGCAAAGAGGAGTGGGACAAAATCCCTCCTGAGATGTGTGCAAACCTGGTGGCCAACTACAAGAAATGTCTGACCTCTGTGATTGCCAACAAGGGTTTTGCCACCAAGTACTAAGTCATGTTTTGCGAAGGGGTCAAATACTTATTTCACAGAGGAATCCGGAAGCGGTGCGGCGTGACTGGCTGGGAAAATGCCGGGCTCCGACGAGCTCGACAAAAACCAGCCAGACGAACCAACACCAGGGGGTCTTCGGACCGAAGCTGTCCTGCAGGGATAGTGAAGAAAGAGAGGCAGCTCGGTGTCTAAAGAGGGACAGGCAAGTCCCTTGGATAGCCCGAGAAACTCTCTCCAAGCCGGTGATGGGGCGGCTGCGATCAGAGTGACTTGCCATGAAGCTGGAGCCTCTGGAGCAAGCGATGTGCAGGAGGGAAGATTTGGACAGAGTGCTGGTGTTGGGTGAATGATTAGCTAACCCACAGACAATAAAAAGAAAATTCTAAATATTTTTAACTACTAAAATATTACTAAAATTACCCTGGCGTGGAAATTGCGGCTAAATAGCGGCAGGGGGAGATGGCGGATGGAAAGAGAATGACAAGTGCGCCATAGTGATTGACGAATGGAAATGTAAATCTGGAACTTGGATTCAATTTGGATTGAATTATAAACTGATTGGTGGTATATAAAGGTGCAAGAAGATGTGAAAACTGGCTTTTTTCTCTTATGACTCGGTAAACATGGATGTGGATTACAAATAAAATGGTGATTTGTTAATTAGTTGAGTGGAACTGGATTATAGAGAGACATCTGCAGGAGAAGGAAGAGCATGATTGTTTACTTTGAGAAAAACTTTGAAGAAATGAGGAAAAAAAAATAAAACCTTGAACTTTTAAAAAGATAACTGGAAGCAAGAAAGAGATATGGATAATGAAGAAGACAAAGACAAAGAGACTGACTATGGAAAATTAAACAATTGTAATATTAAGTATGGACAAAAAGAAAAACAAAGAAGGAAAAGAGGGTGGAACAGGGAAAATATAAAAAACTTAAACGATTACACTGAGCTTTACAGTGGAAAGATAAGAAAGAGGGAAAGAAATGGATAATAATAAGAAATAAAGGACAAAATAAAAGATTTTATGATTTTAAAATACAAAATAAGCATACTGGGATTAATGAAAAGACACAAAAAGAAAGGAGAAACAATGGGAAATATAGGGCAGAATAGGAGAGTGCAGAATTTTAAAATACAAAAGAAAGGAAGAAGAAGGGAAAACAAAAGGCAAAGAAGGAAAAGAGGGTGGAGAAGAAAAAATATTAAAAACATAAATGATTACACTGGGATTTACAGTGGAAATATAAGAAAGGGGGAAAAGGGATGGAAAATAATGGGAAATAAAGGGCAAAGATTTCACGATTTTAAGATACAAAATAATAATGAAAAGATACGAAAAAGGAAAAGAAAAGTAGAAACAAAGGGAAAACTCTAATAAATGTCACATGCTCAATAATATTGGAGGTTTATAGAATGATAAGTTTTAACAATATGAATAAACCAGTTGGGGGAAATGTAATATTTGGAATATTTCAAACTATATATTTGAAACATAATTAAAAAGAGAAAATAAGACAAATTAAGAATATTTTTAGAACTAATCGGATTGGGTAAAATGAGAAAGGATTAAGATGCGCTTTATAAATATATATTTGAATAAGTGGAAATATACTGCTCAAAAAAATAAAGGGATCACAAGCAGGAGACATCCAAGATCTGAATGAATGAAATAGCCTTATTAAATACTTTGTTCGTTACATACAGTAGTTTATACACTGCTCAAACAACTAAAGGGAACATTTTTTTGACCAGTGTATATTGTTAAGATGTTTTAAGAAATATATTTAATGATTGAAATTGAATGTAAAACTGAATGAAATTAAAATGATAAAAATGATTTAAATGTTATATTTGCAAGAAGTAAAGCAGAAAAAATATATTGGTAAAAGTAAAAAAGATAAGAGATTAGAAAATTGTTTGAGTAAAGATTTGAAGGAAAAAAGAGAACAAGATGAAATATATTGTTAATAATTAAAAAGATAAGGGATCAGGGTTGCCTGAACTCCACAATGGAAAACAGTAAATTGAAAATGAATACAGCCAATAGAGAGAGAGAGAGGAAGGAATTGGAAGGGAGGAGGAAGGAGAGAGAGGGATGGAATAGTAGGGAGGAAGGAAGGGAAGGGAAAGCAGAGTAGGAGAAGAAGGTAAGACAGGGAAGAGAGGAGGAGAAGGAGAAGGGAAGGGGAAGTAGAGAAGAGAAGAAGGAGGTGGGGAAAGAAAGTTGGAAGGAGAAGAGGGAGAGATTAGGTTTGAGGAGAAAGATTGCTGTACAGTAAAAAAAGATGAAGTGGAAGAAATGCAGCTCTGAATAAACAAATATAAATATATTAAGAAAAAGAATGAATTGTTTAAGAATGAAAGAGGACAAATATGTACAAATAGTAAAGTTAGAATTTAGGGATAAATGAAGGTGTTTATGCAAGTATAGAAATACTGAGGTATATTCAAAAAAAGGAAAGGGGAAGACGATATTGACAAAAATTGTAATTGAATAAAATATATTTGAATTTGGCTAATCGTATAAGATAAGAAACGACCAACACTCTGTTAAAAAAAAAGATGTGGGTGAAGGTGGGAGAGGAGGAAAAAAACCCAATAAAACCTGTTTAAAAAAAATACTTATTTCACTCATTAAAATGCAAATCAATTTATAACTTTTTTGAAATACGTTTTTCTGGATTTTTTTTTTGTTCTGTCTCTCACTGTTAAATCTACCATTAAAATTACAGACTGATCATTTCTTTGTCTGTGGGCAAATGTACAAAATCAGCAGGAGATCAAATACTTTTTCCCCTCACTAAGTGAATCTGGCTTCCCCATTGATTCTGCTTGGCAGAAGGTTGCAAAAATCGATCACATGACCCCAGGGCACTCCACTCCGTCATAAATACATGCCAGTTTGCCAAGTGTCCGAATTTTGATTGTGTGACCATGGGGATGCTCCAATGGTCATAAGTCACTTTTTTCAATGCTGTTGTAACTTCGAATGGTCACTAAACAAATGGCTGTACGTTGACGACTACCTGTGAATGTTTATTTATTTATTTATTATTCAAATTTCTATACCGCCCTTCTCCTTTCGGACTCAGGGCGGTGAACAGCCAAGATAAAAACATCTATACATAACATCACAGTTAAAAATAAAGTTAAAATAATTTATAATAATTTATAAATTTACATGAGAAATAAATCCCCCTCAGTTCACAAGGGCTATAAATGTATACTTTTGGGGTTAGCTATGATCATGATGTTTTACTGAGCTAATAGTCTTGACTCCCTTTGTCTCCTAGATTTTCTTGGCCAGTGGGTGAACAACATCCTCAAACATGGGAAATATTTTTGCCAACCTTTTTAAAGGCCTCTTTGGCAAAAAAGAAATGCGTATTCTTATGGTTGGACTGGATGCCGCAGGAAAAACAACTATATTGTACAAGCTTAAACTCGGTGAAATAGTAACTACCATCCCTACTATAGGTAAGAATTCAAGCATCTCTTAATTGTAACTAATTCTGGGTTTAAAATAAAATATGGGTACATTTTGCACAGTATCACAACTCTGGGTGAAAATGTAGAATTAGCTTGTATAGGTTGCTCAGTAGCTGATGAGTAGTAGCTACTTCAATTAACTCAATTAATTCAAGGTCTTCTGCATTGCATTTTTGGAATTGCTTGAACTGAAGAAAACTGCATTGTGGACATGCAGGCTAGGTAGTCCTCGACTTACAACCACAATTCAGCCCAATCTTAAAATCTTTCTATTTAGTCTTCGCAGTATCACTGTTGAAGAAGTTTGCTTAGAATGATGCTTAGACCTGTTTTAAAAAAAAACTTTGTAGGAACACACTCATTCCTGAGTGAAAATACAGCAGATTTAATATTATGTAAAAGTGTTTACTGCTTAGACTGCCTTCATTTAATTAATTACACTTGAAACTTTCGAGAGATAAACCGCTAAGTAAAAAGTGTGTGTGGCATATTTTATACATAGTAAATTAAAATCTAGCAACCCACTTCTTTGACCAGAGAGCCAGTTTGGTGTAGCAATGAAGGTGCTGGTCTAGAAACCAGGAGATGGCGAGTTCTAGTCCCGCCTTAGCCATGAAAGCCATCTGGGTGACTTTGGGTCAGTCACCAGGAGACAGTGAGTTCTAGTTCCACCTTAAGCAAGAAATTGGCTGGGTGACTCTGGGCCAATTACCAGGAAACAATGAGTTTCAGTCCTGCTGTAGGCATGGAAACCGGCTGGGTGTCTTTGTGTCAATCACCAGGAGACTGAGTTCTAATCCTGTGTTGGGCACAAAAGCCATCTGAGTGACTGGACCAGTTCCTCCCTCTCAACCCAATCCACCTCACAGGGTTGTCGTGGGAAAAATTAGAGGAGGAAGGAGTATTAAGTATGTTCACTGCCTTGAGTTTTCCCTACATATATCTATAAAAGGGGAGATAAAAATGTAATCATCAGTGACACAGCTTACCTCCTGCATAGCCATAGGTGCACCATACTTGGGGGTTTATATATTTACTTATTTAAAACATATATATAGCCACCCATCTTTCAACCAACTGGGCAGCTTCACCGTCTCCTGGTGATTGGACCAAAGCTACCCAGCTGGCTTTGTGCTTATGCAGGACTAGAACTCACGGTCACCCATTTTCTAGCCTGGGGCCTTAACCGTTACACCAAACTGCCTCTTGGCTTTTTAATACCACTTTGTAAAATGTATATAGAGAGGGAAATGTTAGGTTTTTCTTTATATTATTGTGATAACTTGCTTATAAGATGTGTTTCAGCTGGCAAGGAGAATGTTGTTGAAGACCAAATGTGATTGACATCATCTTAAATGTATAAATTCATCTTTCTCCTATTAACTGAGCACATTCATTCTCACCCTGTTTAGGTTTCAATGTAGAAACAGTAGAATACAAGAATATTAGCTTCACGGTGTGGGATGTCGGTGGACAGGATAAGATCAGACCACTTTGGCGCCATTATTTCCAAAATACACAAGGTGAGTTGTTGGTAGTTTGCAAGATGCACATACTATTTCAATCCATTTAATCTGCATCAGCATTCAATTGCTCCAGAATTGCATTGGCAGCACCAGAAAATCTTGTAAACTGCATGAATCAAATGGAAATGTTATGAAGGATACAAGTAGTCCTCGAGTTAACAGCCCATTTAGTGACCGAAGTTACAACGGCACTGGAAAAAAGGACTTAGGGCCATTTTTCACACTTATGGCATTGTGGCATCCCCATGGTCAGACACTTGGCAACTGGCGTGCATTTATGACGGTTGCAGTGTCCCAGAGTCATGTGATCCCCTTTTGTGACCTTCTGACAAGCCAGATTCGCTTAACAACCATGCTTAACAACTAGTGAGTCACTTAACTGTAGCAAGAAAGGTCGTAAAATGGGGTAAAACTCACTTAACAAATGTCTCATTTAGCAACAGAAAATTTGGGTTCAATAGTCATAAGTCAAGGACTACCTGTATTTATTATCTCAGGATAATATAATCTTAGGATCTCAATAACACCCTTCTGTCTGAGCTGTTTTAGCTGAATTTACTCACCTTTATGATAAAATCTGCAGCTGCTCTTCAAACTGCATCTGTCTCCATCTTTCAAACAAGAATTGAATCTTGGATGCAGTCTCTGACTTTCCCAGGCAGGCCTGAGAATGAATTGGGCTCTGGAGGTGGTGTTGAACTACAGCTTCCGGCATCCTTCAGTACTCGCTAAACTAGCTGGAATGGAAGGAGGTCTGCAGTGTTTCTCAACCATGGCAGCTTGAAGATGGGTGGACTTCGACTCCCAGAATTCCCTAACCAGCTTAGCTTTGCTGTTAGGAGAGCAATGTTTTCCATCCCTAAAATTGCTGAATTAAATGAGTCAAGCTTTGGCTCAGTGGCTGCCAGAATCATATAGCCTGTTAAAATATAAATGTGAATTAAGAAAATACACGATTTAGTATAATACACAGAAAACGTCAACTCCCAGCCAGTTCATGCAAGCTTTTCCTTTTCCTCCTCCTCCAAAATCTAGGCAAATCTGGGAACTGAATTTCACACACCTTTATTTATTTATTTATTTTTATTTTATATCAAATTTATATACCGCCCTTCTCCCTGAGGACTCAGGGTGGTGTACAGCCAAAGTAAAAACATAAACTACAAACATTAAAATACAATTAAAAAGATATATATATATATATATATATATTTGGCCCCATAATTAAAAGCATTGACAAAACAATTAACATTTTAAAAAGTGTTAGGCCAGCCCGGCTTGCTGAAAAAAGAAAGTTTTAAGGGCACGGCGGAAGGCACCGAGGCCTTGGATTCTCCTTATCTCTGGGGGCAGCTGGTTCCAGAGGGTAGGTGCCCCCACAGAGAAGGCCCTCCCCCTGGGGGTCACCAGCCTACATTGTTTGGCTGATGGCACCCCAAGGAGGCCCTCTCTGTGGGAGCGCACAGGTCGATGGGAGGCCGTCAGTAGCAGCAGGCGGTCTCGAAGATATCTAGGTCCTATGCCATGGAGCGCTTTAAAGGTGATAACCAACACCTTGAAGCTCACCCGGAAGACCACTGGGAGCCAGCGCAGCTCACACAGGAGAGGTGTTGTATGGGAGCGCCAAGCAACCCCCGTAACTACCCGCGCGGCTGCATTCTGGATCAGTTGGAGCCTCCGGGTGCCCTTCAAGGGGAGCCCCATGTAGAGAGCGTTGCAGTAGTCCAGGCGAGAGGTGATGAGGGCGTGAGTGACTGCACAGGGAATCCCGATCAAGAAAGGGCCGCAACTGGCGGATCAGGTGAACCTGACAAAAAGTCCTTAAGTGGCCAAGGTTGTGAAATACAGATCTAGATGTCTATTTGCTAGAATCCCTGGCACACATTTATTTAACAATTGCTATTTCCTTTCAGGCTTGATCTTTGTGGTTGATAGTAATGACAGAGAGCGAGTTAACGAAGCCAGAGAAGAGCTTATGAGAATGTTGGCAGAAGATGAGCTCAGAGACGCTGTCCTTTTAGTGTTTGCTAACAAACAGGTACGTGGGAAAAGATGACCTTGAGGGAACCATTCTTCGTATTCGAGGGTATATGAAGAATAGTTGCAGGAATTGGGTATGTCTAGCTTAATGAAAAGAAGGACTAGGGGTGACATGATAGCAGTGTTCCAATATTTGAGGGGCTGCTACAGAGAAGAGGGAGCCAACCTATTCTCCAAAGCACCTGAAGACAGGACAAGAAACAATGGATGGAAACTAATTGAGAAGAGAAGCAACCTGGAATTAAGGAGAAACTTCCTGATAGAACAATTGACCAGTGGAATGGCTTGCCTCCAGAAGTTGTAGGTGCTTTCAACACGAGGTTTTTAAGAAGAGATTGGACAGCCATTTGTCTGAAATGGTATAGGCTTTCCTGCTTGAGCAGGGGGTTGGACTAGAACAGCGGTCACCAACTGGTGGTCCGTGGACCACTGGTGGTCTGTGAGAAAATTTTGGTGGTCCACAGAAAAATTATTTGCATTTTTTTATATTGCACTAAATCAGGGGTCCTCAAACTACAGCCCCTGGGACAGATAACGTGCAATGAACGTTTGTGTTGCTGCAGAGAGTCTCCCCCTTCGGGATCTTTTTGTGTGGGTTGGAGGGGGACAGAAATTCTGACTTGGGGTCTGCTTCAGCCTCCTGATGCGGGGCTTTGGCGAAGGCTAGAGGGAAGTGCCACTGGTGGCGAAGAGCCGGAGGACCTTGTTCCAGTGGGACTGCCTCATGGCCTGGAACTCGCTGACCATCTCAGCCCGCCGAGCCTCCAGGCGCTGGTACCTGGCCTTGCACTCCCACAGGTCTTCCCTCTGCTTGGAATGCCTATGCTCGTAGTCCTCAGTGAGGTGCTTCTGCTGAGCCGCCGCCTCAGTCAGATCCAAGTTGAACTCAGCTGTTTTGCCAACTCTTTCACGTGGTGGCTGCTTAGCTCCAACAACTGCTTCCTGTTGGGGCACTAAGGAGCCCGGGTGGGGAGGTGAGTTGGCCACGCCCACCAAGTCACATGACCACCTAGCCACGCCCACCCAGCTGGTCATTAGGCAGCTCATATTAGTGGTCCGTGGGATTTAAAATTATGAATTTAGTGGTCCCTGAGGTCCAAAAGGTTGGTGACCCCTGAACTAGAAGACCACCAAAGTCCCTTCCAACTCTGTTATTCTGCTACTCTGAACACTCCTCCTTGTTGCCTAGTCTTGTTTTAGAGATCTCCCCGACCTCTTGTTTTGTGATGGTTAAAAGAAAACGGGGTATTGAAAAGTTCAACTATATTGAAAAATATCACACACAGATTTTACCTGCTCTCTTAAGGGAGAATCACATTTTTAGAGTTTTTCCCTCAGGTGAAATTTAAGGGGGATTTTGCACGTGTTTTTTTGCTGTTCTGATGCACAATTCTAGCTGACGTCTTCAGAGATTTCAACTGGATATGGTAAAAAAAAAAGTTAAAATCCTATCCCTGATGTTGCAATACAGATAGTCGTTGACTTACAACCATTCGTTTATCGACCATTCCAAGTTATATTGGCACTGGAAGAAGTGACTTACAACCAGTCCTCGCACTTATGACTGTTGCAGCATCTCCACAGTCACGTGATCACAATTTGAGTGCTTGGCAACCGCATGTATTTACCACGGTTGCAGTGCCCTGGGGCCATGTGATTGCCATCTGCAACCTTCTCAGCCTGCTTCTGACAAAGTCAATGGGGGGGAAGCCAGTTTCACTTAACAATCGCACAATTATCTAGTGATTTGCTTAACAGCTATAGCAAAAAATGGTTGTAAACTTGGAGTGCCTCGCTTAACTACCTTGCTTAGCAACAATAAAATAGCGCTGCAGACAAGGCACTGTAATTTAACACCAGCTGTCTGCAATTAAAGTAAGTTCCAATCTTGCCAGGCTCAAGGTTGACTCAGCCTTTCATCCTTTCTAAGGTAGGTAAATTGAGGACCCAGTTTGTGGGGGCAATAAGCTGACTTTGTATAAAATATACAAAAGTATGAAGGCTATTGCTTAACGTACTGTAAGCCACCCTGAGTCTCCGGAGAAGGGCGGCATATAAATCAATTTTTTTTAAAAAAAATTGTGGTCATAAGTGGAGAACTGCTTAGAGAGGGCTGTAAAAGCACTATGAAGCGGTATATAAGTCTACGTGCTATTGCTAACTGTCCGTAGAAGCTTTGCTTGTTTTTAAAGTTCATTACTCATCCCAAAATGGGCAGAGAGAAGAGTTTCAATCACACAGTTGTGGCTGCCACCTTCACTTCCTTGACTACAGGTAGTCCTCAACTTACAGCCACAGTGAAACCCAAAATTTCCATTGCTAAGCAAGACAGTTAAGTGAATTTTGCCTCATTTTATGACCTTTCTTACCATTGTTAAGTGAATCCCTGCAGTCCTTAAGTTAGTCACACGGTTGTTAAGTGAATCTGGCTTCCCCATTGATTTTGCTTGTCAGAAGGTTGCAAAAGGGGATCACATGACCCTGAGACACTGCAACTGTCATACATATGAATCAGTTGCCAAGTGTCTGAATTTTGATCACGTGACCATGGGATATCGGTCTGGATGACTTGACACCGCTAGCTTGACGTGGCCAGCTGGGGGCAGCCTTCTCGCCACCAAGTCTCCTCTGCCAACTCTCTGCCACCATCTCTTTTTTTAAAAGTAAGTAAAAAGGTTTGTTTTGAGTTGCATTCAAATCCTTCCCCGTGCATTTGGATGGAGAGTCGCAACAATGTTCCCCCCAAAACTGACACCGATGCCATGAAAGGAGTAATGCTGAGAAGAGGGGTTTTTTTTCAGTTTGGACTCTAACTTTCCTGTCCATCCAGCCCCATTTCTGTGGTGCATCAGACCTGGAGCTAAACGCAGCTGCAAACTCTGCAATCTTCTTGACTGGCAAGGATTTGAATGCAACTCAAAACAAACCTTTTTAGTTTTTAAAAAAGCTGAAATCCCACCCCATTGCTTCCCAAATCTGCCCTTATTTTCAGAGCAAGACCCATGCAAACATGGCTTTAAAAAAAAGTTGCAGGGCTGTGGGGGCTTCCCAGTTTGACATCCCCCCCCCCCCGTTGCCTCCAAATCCACTCTCTGCCCATCGCTGTCCCCCTCTGACAGCCCACTTGCCTGCCCGGTACTCTATCCAGTGCCTGCAGCGACTTATCCAATTCCTGCAAAGAGATGGCGGCAGCAAGTTGGCAGAGGGGACTTGGCGCTGGCGAGAAGGCTTCCCCCAGCTGGCCACACCGAGTCGTCCCATTCTGCGGGGATGCTGCAACAGTAGTGTGAAAAGCAATCATAAGTCACTTTTTTCAGTGCCATTGTAACTTCGAACGGCCACTAAATGAATGGTTGTAGGTTGAGGACTACCTGTATACCTTGGCGATGCCCTGTTGGCATTAAATATTAGGAAAGTGATATGCGTAACTGCAGCCTCTAGATTATAAAATACATTTTTTTAAAAAATTTGCCTCCTAAGATTGTAAAATATAGTTCTTTCCTCTGTGGCTGTGATGGGGAAAAATTGCCTTTTCTAAATCCAATTGCTTCCCTTTCCAGGACCTGCCAAATGCCATGAATGCTGCCGAAATCACAGACAAACTAGGATTGCATTCTCTCCGCCACAGAAACTGGTACATTCAGGCCACATGTGCCACCAGTGGGGACGGTCTCTATGAAGGACTGGACTGGTTGTCCAATCAGCTCCGAAACCAGAAATGAACCCCTGAATTAATCCTCTCTTCTCCACCCCTCTTCCTCCTCTTCCTCACTTTAGTCTAATGTGGCAAACCCATGCTACTTTGTAGTATTGAGTGCCAGAAACTGTTTTCATCTTTTCTTGTCCACAGGATTGTCCTTCATGCTGTACATGTGGCAAAAACCAAGCCTGAAAAAAACACTTTTAGGGTTTTTTTCTTATTTAATGTAAATAGTTCTTGTTTTTCCCACAAGGCAGTTTCTGGTACTCCTATGCAATATTCGGCTTTTTTATGATAAAGGTTAAAAAACCCAACTGAGCGGATTCAGAAAAAAAAGGTTAACAGGAGTCTGGTTTTGTTTGTGTCGTGTGCCTGTGGACTAGATCTGAACATAATTCCTCTTGGCTTGCAGATCTTGGCTGAGGCCTGATTTCTGCAGCCATGTTTTTAAGCCTGGGGACAAGTTTCTTTTCAGAAGATGGGTGGCGGGAAGAAAAGCGGGAACACCTGAACTCAGGACCCTTTGTGATTTCTGCAGGGACATGAAAAATACCAGCAGTTTCCCTTGTTCCAGATTGTAGAATTCTTGGTCTCGTTTCTGTTTTTGACAACCTTTTTGTGTTTGGAGGCGGATGGGAGACTTTCCCCAGTTAGAACAAAGTCAGTTGCAGATTAATGAGAAATTGGGACCCCCTGCACCCCTTTAACTGCCTCTTAGATTTGGATTTAAAAAAAATTCCCCTCCAGCCTACGAGTGCCATCTTCATCTTCCTCTCTGTCACTGGGGGAGTGTAGCTTCTTCAAAAATCCTTGAATTTCTCCAGAATTATTTTGGAAGATGGTCCTCTTGCACAGATGTCACAACAGTTGCCCCACCTCAGCAAGTATTGTACTTAAATAAGAAATGTCACACAAGCTTGTTGCATCCAGGGAAGAATAGTGAAAACATGAGTGTTTGAAAATTGGGCGCCTTCTATTCTTAAACGTGTCAGAATCCATTTTTGGGACACGAGAAATGCCCTTTTTACATTGCTCATTCTGCATGTTTGAGAGTTGTCATCCCAGATGACTCTTTAACTTTCTTCTTTTGCTTGTTTTTTTCTTTTGTATTTTGATAATTAAAAACAAGCTGGAGCTGTTGCAGCTTGAGAAAAACATGATCAGAACTGGTTTGTTTGGTGGTGTGGACAAGAAAACTCGTTTGCTTTCAACACAGTAGTCAACTGTTTTGTATACTTGCTTTCAGTTATTTCAACAAATGAGCAATGTAATTACAGTTATTAGAATAAAAATCTCTATTCCTCTGAGGTGTGGGGTTTGGTTTGTTCTCATGCTCAGATCTGGCCCACAGGGACTTAATATCGAGTAACGACATTCAAGTTTGCTAATTGCTCCACTGGTGGAGGTTTTGTCTAGAACACTGGAGATTTTGAAGAGATTGGACAGCCACTTGTCTGAAATGGTATAGGGTTTCCTGCCTGAGCAAGGGGTTGGACTACTAGAAGACTCCAAGGTCCCTTCCAACTTCTTATTCTGTTAATGTCCTCAAGCTGTCCCACATGTTTTCTCATAGGGATGCTGGAGGACAGCCATGCCATTAAATAAGGTAAACTTAAAGGGGGGTGGGGGATCTAGGTGTCCTGGTGCAGAGTTCCCCAACCTTTCTGGCTTTGCGGACTGGCAGGGAGGGAGAGGGGATGGTTCTGTGCGAGTGGTGGGCAAGTGTGCCTGCCGCTTGCACAAATGGAACGCATGCATTCGCCCACTGCTCATGCAGCTGGAGATGCACCCGCTCGCCCGCCACTTCCACAACCCAGTTCTGAATGGTTCAAGGCCCGATAGTGGGTCGGGCATTGGGGACCCCTTTCCTTGTAGATCATCACTTAAATATGAGCCAGCTGTGTGCTGCAGCAGCCCAAAAGGCCAATGCAATCCTAGGCTGCATTAACAGAGGGATAGCATCAAGATCACATGAAGTGTTAGTACCGCTTTATAATGCCTTGGCAAGACCACACTTGGAATATTGCATCCAGTATTGGTCACCACAATTCAAAAAATGTTGAGACCCTAGAAAGTGTGCAGAGAAGAGCAACAAAGATGATTAGGAGACTGGAGGCTAAAACATGAACGGTTGCAGGAATTGGGTATGTCTACTCTAATGAAGAGAAGGACTAAGGGTGACATGATAGCTGTGTTCTAATACCTCGGGTTGCCACAAAGAAGAGGGAGTCAAACTTCTCCAAAGCACCTGAGGGTAGAACAAGAAGCAATGGGTGGAAACTAATCAAGGAGAGAAGCAACTTAGAACTAAGAAGAAATTTCCTGACAGAACAATTAATCAGTGGAACAAGTTGCCTTCATAAGTTGTAAATGCTTCAACACTGGAAGTTTTTAAGAAGATGTTGGATAACTATTTGTCTGAAGTGGTGTAGGGTTTCCTGCCTAAGCAGGGGGTTGGACTAGAAGACCTCCAAGATCCCTTCCAACTCTTGTTATTCTGTTATTCTCTAATTCCAGATCAATCAGTGGAATGACTTGCCTCCAGAGGTTGTGAGTGCTCCATCACTGGAGGTCTTCAAGAAGAGTCTGGACAGCCTTTTGTCTGGAATAGTATAAGGCAGGGGTGACAAACTCAAGGGCCGTGGGCCAGATCCAGACCGTGACGTGGTTAGATCTGGCCCGTGGAGCCGCCCTGAAAACAGCAAAGGACCGACCCGTGGTGCCTTGGTCCGGCTCAGGCTGGCCAGGTGCTGATTTACACCCTGGCGGCAGCCATTCGAGCCAGAACGCAGTCAGCCTTAGATCCGTGGGACTGCCCTGGAGACAGTGAGGGGCTGCCCCGCCCCCCCTGGGCAAGCGCACAGGAGGCAGCGAGCATGTGCAGGGCTTGGCGTCCCTGGGGACCATCTTGCCCCACAGGCTGGCTGCATTCTGAGCGCTTCCCTTTCATCCAGAATGTGCGCGCTCACTGCCACCTGTGCATGCTCAGAGGGTGGGGCCAAGGCGGCAGGGCAGTCTTGCTGGCTCCAGGGCATCCGCATGGGTCGGATCTAAGGCTGACTCGGGTGAAATCTAAAATTTTTTGCTACGGTTCTGTGGGCGTGGCTTAATTAGTGGGCGTGGCCAAGTTAATGTCACTTCTTTGCCCTTTTTTAACCTACAAAACAACGCACAACACAACTGGCTCACCCACAATGTAAAAGCAGCTGTGCTAGACCCAAAATGGCCCCGCAACAAGCAGGAACCACACACAGCCACAAAAAGCCCAAAAAACCAACTTTCACACTTTACACACACAAAATTCCACATACAGCTTTGTGAGATTTTGTGTGTGTGTGTAGTTAGAGTGAAACATTACAGAAACACACTCTCAGAAAGCTGCACAAATTTTATTTTATTTTATTTTATTTTTATATAAAAGCAGCTAAATTTAAAACTTCCTAAACTTTAAATGGCTAGGTCTAAAAAAAGAACAACTAAAAAAAACCCCAATTAACTTTTTTTTTAAAGCTCCCAAAGGGGAAAAAAACTTACCCAATAGAACAGGGGTCTCCAACCTTGGCAACTTTAAGACTTGTGGACTTCAACTCCCAGAATTCCTCAGCCAGCTTTGCTGGGAGATGAAGTCCACAAGTCTAGGCAGGAAGGCAGGCAGGCAGGCAGGCAGAAAGAGCTGCTCACCGATGAGCTTGATTGCAGGCAGGGGGATTCAGTTGCTTGCTGATGCATGGATTGCTATCGTCATTCGATCAGCAGCTAAGGTAAGCAAGCTGGAGGCGGGGGGGGGGGGTGGGGGGGAGAAAAAAAAACTTTTTTTCTTTTACATGGCTCTGGCGATCCAAGCTGAGTTGCCTGATTAGCAGGCAACTCAGCTGGGATGTCAGAGCTTGGCTGGTCAGAGCAATTTAAAAGGAAAAAAAGGCTCTGATGTGTCAGGGCGCTGATTAATCCAATTCTGCCTTTGGGATAATCGCGCCTTGATTAAGAGGAGTGGATCGAGACTTTTCCTTGCAAGCATACTTTAAGAAAACAAAACCCGAAGATATATCTTCTAATAAACTCATTTATTTGTTATAAAGAAAATAAAACATCTAATTGATCTAATTAGTTACATTTTGAATAAAGTTCGTGCCGGCTGCTTCTCAGCAGTCGGACTTCTTGGCAAGAGAAGAAAGAAAAAAGGTGTGAAGAAGGAATGTGGGTGGAGAGACATACGCAGTTTAGCTTACTGATAAGGATTCTTGGCAAGCTACGGAAAGTCTGATAGTCCAGAAATGAGAGCTCAGCTGGTAAATAAAAAAAAACGCAGTGACAATCCCCTTCTTTTGCCAGTTGAGCGAATATCAGGTACATCATCAAATAAGGCACATCTTCTTACGCAGATACTCGTGTTGAGCTGCTGGAAGTGGTTTGTTGAGCATATCAGCAATTTGATCATGTGTAGATACTGCATTTTAACAAAACCTTTTTTCACTAAATGTTTTACGTTTTGATAACGGATGTCAATGTGTCTGGACCTAGAACCTGTGAAATGTGATTCAGAAATATAAACCACCGATTCGTTGTCTTCCATCACGGTGATCGGTCGGATCGGGTGTGTCCAGATATCTGTGACTAAAGCATCAAACCAAGTTACAGAATTACATGCATCTGAAACACAAGCATATTCAGCTTCAGTAGATGAGCAAGAAACAAAATTCTGTTTACGTACTTGCCAATAAACAGAACATCCATTTAAGAACATCATATAACCTGAAGTACTTTTACGTGATTTCTTATCACTTGCCCAATCAGAATCTGCATAACAACATAATTCTGCATAATCAGTATGTGTTGGTTCTAACAATAACTTCATGTGTTTAGTGTATTTTAGGTATCTCAATGATTTCTTAATGCATGTCCAATGAAACTGTTTTGCCTTACCTACGTGTCGAGATAAGAGATTAACACTAAATGCAATGTCGGGTCTGGTCCAACTACTAATATACAACAGTGACCCAATAACTGAACGATAAAGTGTTTGATCCTCGAACTCAGGACTTGCTTCTTGTGTCAAGTTGTGAAAATCTGTTTGCATGGGTGTCTTTGTTGTGTTAGCATCCTTCATGTTGCAATGATGCAAAATTTGTTCAATTTTATCTTCTTGTGAAAGACTAAACCCCTTCTGTGTTTTTTCAATCTGAACACCTAAATAAGTGCTAATGTGACCTAATGATTTCAATGTGAAGTATCTGCAAAGCTTTGGCAAAAATCTCACTCATTTGCTTATTTGGACCAATATAAACAATATCATCAACATAAACAAGAACTATCTCATATGCATTGTTAGATCTTTTTGTGAACACGCACTCATCAGTTTCGGACTTAATAAAGCCCATTGAATTTAGTTTGTCAGTAAGACATAAGTACCACATTAAACCAGATTGTTTCAGACCATAAAGACTTTTGTTTAAAAACCAGGTATCCCCTTCTTGCTGTCGGAATCCTGGAGGACTTCTCACGTAGATCTCTTCATCTAGGTCTGCATGTAGATAAGCGGTGTCAACATCAAACTGGAAAACTTCTAAACCAAGGATAGTTGCAGCTGCTAAAGCAATTTTTACACTCTCAGTTCGAACTGTTGGTGAATAGGTATTTGTGTAGTCCTCAGGATAACGTTGAGTGAAACCCTGAGCTACAAGTCTGGCCTTGTACAATGACTCACCATTTGTCTTCTTTTTGATTCTGTAGACCCATCGAGTGCCAATGACCTTTTTGTTTGCTGGAGGTTTTGCACGTGTAAACACTTTAAGTTTCTTTAGACTGTCCATTTCAACGTGCATAGCATCATACCATTTGTCTTGCTCTGAATCAGGGAGCTGCTTGATTTGTGTGAAATTATCAGGTGGAAGTGTAACTGTGAGAGATATAAGAATTATTCCTGTAAAAGCATAACCTGAGTTACGCCATTTTAAGTGCCTTATTTTACCTTGTACAACCTGATTATATAACTAGACAAAAAGAACATAATAAGGATTTTCTGAAATGATTACCTTGAAGGAAATATGTATCATGCAGTTGTTTTGACGGAAGCTGATGTTCTGGGAAAAGTACTGAAATGAGATTGTTTTGAGGTTTGTCTGTTCTAGGAAAAGGGAAGTACGCAATTGATGTTTTTGAGGGGTATTTCTGTTGGGAAATTGGGGAATTTCCAGGGTGGATCATGTACTACATATGTTATATAAGATCTGTAACTGATTCCCAAGGGACTTTATTGACGTGTATTCTGATGTATCCTGAAGACTATATAACCCGTGTAATTTGTTGTCTTTTCGTCTTTTCTCTCCTCCAGAGAGAAAGGCCCTTTGCAAAGTGAATAAACAAATAAACTCTGTCCTATGCTAATTTTAGTCTCTGTTTCCTCCTTAAAACGGCAATGGGGTTTTCCTGTTTTTCACAGTAACATTGCAAATCAAAGGCAAGGGTGCTTTTGTCAGTTGCCAAGAATATCGTTGTGGAGGGATTCCTTTTGTGGCCCTCTTGGAACGTCTCGGAACAACAGTCCAGTCTTCTTCTGCTTCGTCCTCATCCTCACATTCGTCGCTAGCGTCAGCATCTGCGGCTTGCGAAGATGGAACATCAGGTTGAGAAGAACCAGTGGAATCTTGATCATCAATCTGCGCAGCATCAGCAGTATCATCTCTAGGAAAATAAACTCCAGGATCATTGGAATGAATCCTGGACCAGTCAACATCTTCCTCAAAATTAGCAGATTGGGAAATCACAATTACATGTTTAGAGTCAATAAATTTGCTCCATTTTGAATTATCATCAATACCCATAAATCTCAGTCTCTTTGCTGTTGGACCTCCTTTTCTTCTTCGAGCTAAGGGAATGTTCACCATAGCGTATGAACCAAAAATATGGATGTTTTTAAGATTTAAGCTTCACCCCAGTATATCATACCAAGGTTGGCGTCTTCTAGAAGACAACACATCATGGTTTGCAGTACCCCTTGTGGTTGTTCTGCGACTCGGTTGTGAGCCGGTGTGTAAGGAGCCGATGTCTGATGAAGAATTCCATTCTTACGCATCCAGTCCTGGAAACGCTGAGACATGAATTCAGCACCAGGATCACTCTGGATTCTGGCGATGCGAACTTGTTGTTGGGTAAAAACAAGGGCTGCAAAGTCTTTAAAAGAAAATAAAACATCTAATTGATCTAATTAGTTACATTTTGAATAAAGTTCGTGCCGGCTGCTTCTCAGCAGTCGGACTTCTTGGCAAGAGAAGAAAGAAAAAAGGTGTGAAGAAGGAATGTGGGTGGAGAGACATGCGCATCACGGGGCTCAGCTGGGCGGGGGGGGGCGGGGGCAGGGATTTTTGCTACCGGTTCTCCGAACTGCCCGCTGCCATCGCTACCTACTCGCCCGAGCTGGTCCGAACTGGGAGCATTTCACCCCTGGGCTGACTGCATTCTGGCCCGAATGGCTGCACCAAGTTGTAGACTAGATCAGTGCCGGAACTGCCTCCCATGGGAACGGAATGGGACCTTTAGGCCAATCGGGTGGCAGGCAGAAGACATGGTGCTTCTGCTGGCCAGCGTGCGATGGGCAATTGAAGGGGTTTTGGGGGAGAAGCGGCAGGCAAACGACGTGCGGCTTCTGGCATTGTGGGGGAGTGCGGCTTCTGGTGGCGTGGAAGCAGAACTGCTCTTTCGGCATCAGGCGTAGAGGCAACAGAGGTAAGAGTGGACAAAAAGGGAAGCCGCTGCTCCACAGGTTGTGTTTTTTTTAAACTGGCAGAGGCCCTGGGCAGAGCTGGCATCAGGCAGGCAGCGGTGGACAGAGGCTTCCCATTTTGACCCCTCACCCATTATTGCCTCTGCCTGGACTCCAGCCTGACGGGCCTCTGCGTGGCTCTCAGCCACCTCTCCCAGACCCGTGTACGTTTGTGTGTGTATGTGTGTGCGCGCACACGGGTCTCAACCCTTGCAGCCCCGCGTCCTCAACAGAGACCTGCGATGTCAGGCTGCAAACTAATGAAAGCTGTTTTTTTGGATTCTACTACAGCGAGGGTCCAGCAGTCATGACAGGGTTAACATGACCTTCCCGAGCTGACTGAGTCTGCAGTTTGAGAAAACTCCTCCCCTTCCTGTGTGGGACTGTCCCAGATTTCAGACTCAGTCGTTCTGGATAGAACTGTTTTAGCTGAGCTGTGTATAATTGCTTCCTTTTGAAAAAAATTTTCTTCTTTTTTAAATTTAAATCATTTAGATCACAGGGCTCCCAGGGATCTGGTTGAGCCCTGCTGTTACCAGCAAGAAAGGCTCACGCCTGAGACCTCTGGGGACTACTTAGTCTGTTGGGAGTGGATCTCCTGGGTTTTTTTGCTGGTAGAGATCCTCCCTTGTGACCAGCGAGAATGGCTAACGTCGGAGCCCGCTGAGGGCTGCTTTTCTGCAGTGGATCTGCCGGCTGGCAGATCCTGGATTGGCGTCCCTGGGGGGTTTCTCCAAACGTCAGGAGGAGAAAGGCAGCGTTTTGATTTCTGCCTTTCCCCGCAGTACTGGGAGCACAGATCAAGCGGAACAGGATCTTCAAAGCCTGGATTGGTGAGCCCATTCCCTTTTGGCTTTGTTTTGAGTGGAAACTGTGCTGGGGGGAAGCTCCGGTTCTGCTGGAGGATTTACGGTCGCCGTTTTGGATTTCTCCTGGCGGCCGCCATTTTGATTGAGCCTCGTGCCAGCGGCCATTTTGTTTTTGCCCTTTTGGCTGTGGCCATTTTATTCTGCCTTTGAAACTCTTTAAATCGGATCAGCATTCAAATGCCTCCCAAAATGGCTTCTCGCCCTTCTAAAAGGGCAGCAACTACCCGCTTATCATCGGAGCCTCTAGGCTCTTCGGATTCTGGGACCCCTAAACGGGGCAAGCTGGCGCCCCCTCAGCCATCCACTAGCCAGAAGACCTCCAGGGCCAGTGAAAGGGCTGAATCCCAATGACATAGGTCTCTGGAGAAGGCCATAGAAAAGGCCATAAGGGAGGCTTTGAGGGATGAGCTTCTCCAGAACCCTTCAGTTTCTGCTCCAGCTATAGAAACTGCTGAGGCCAGTGTTACCCCTGCTCAGGTGGCTCCCTTGGCCTGGTCCCCAGATGGGGCTCCCTCCACTCCTTTACCTGCTCAAGCTGAGGCCAGCGCTCAATTGTTTGGGTCTATGCAGTTTTCTCCTCCCCAGCCCCATATTTTCCTTGTGGTTCAGGTGGTCCCTCCCCCCCAGGGGACCCCTCAGGCTCCTGTGTTATCCCAGGAAGGAGGAGAGGTCCACCCTTCCTCTGGGGTTTCTGCCCAAGGTGTTCCCGTGTCTGGGAGGGATGATCTTTCTGCCCAAATTCCTGATTTAGCAACTCTTATCCAAGTTGCTGTACAGCATGGCATTGCTGCAGAATTGCAGCGCAGAACTGATTCTTGGGTTTTAGACCAAGCCCGATCACAGGTGTCTTTCCAGTCCCAGGGCTCAGCTAGATTAGACCAAGCACAGGATCAGGTTTATTCCAGGGATCTAGCCAGTCAGGAATCTACTGCGGGGGAGGAGCTAGGAGAACCTGGTTTATCTGATGATGAGGATTTGTCTCCTGATCAACCCGCCTTTATTGGCTTGTTCAAACCTCAAATGTTCAGGTCTCTCCTTCACAAAGCCAAAGTCACCATGGGCCTAGGTTTACCTCTTCCAGTGCCCAGTACTTCAGCCACAGGAACCGTTCCTTCATCCTCTCTGTTTGAGGAACCTACCTTTGAAGCGGAGGAGATTTCTGGTCCCAACATGTTCAAAGATGTTGTTTCTCGCCAATGGGCAGCGCCAGTGGCAGGTCCCAACCCTAATACAACAGATAGACGTCTTTATAACCTAGATTCTGATTTCTCTTCACTTTTGCAGGTTCCTACAGTGGATCCTCCCATTGTTGCTTTGTCCAGCACCTCTCTCATTACACCCCCCCCCAAGGAGGGACTTCATCCTGAGGACAAGCGCTTAGAGTTATCTATCACCAAGGCCCACCACGCGGCTGCTTGGGCCATTAAGGCATCTTCAGCTGCCTCATTCTTTAACAGAGCCACTCTTATGTGGGTCAAACATTTACAGGAACGCCTATCTGCTTCAGATACCAGGGCTCAACAGGATGTCAACAAAATCATTGCAGCGCTGGAGTACTCGGCGGATGCCACCCTCAATGCCTCCAGGTTTGCTGCTAAGTCAATTGGATCCAATGTTGCCTCCCTCCGTCTCCTCTGGCTCCGCCAGTGGCAGGCTGATGCCAAACATAAATGGAGACTGGCTTCTTCCCCCTTCTCAGGGAAATTACTTTTTGGACCTCCCCTTGAGCCCTTGCTTATCGACTCTAAAGACAAGCGGAAGATTCTCCCTAATTTGTCCAGGAGGTCGGATTCCCATCCTTCCTCTTCCTTTCGTTCCTTTCGAGGTTCCTTTTCTGGTGCCGCCCCTTCCAGGGGCCAGAGGTTCCCCTCTCCCAGGCAGGACAGGTTCCAGGATAGACAATCGGGTCCCAGTCCCAGAGGCCAGGACCGTAAGTCCTTTCAAGGGAGCTGGGGCCACCAGTTCCGCAGGTTCCACTGACGGTTCTCTTGATCCTCCCATAGGGGGCCTCATGGCGCTCTTCGCCAGCCAATGGGAGGCGTCGACATTGGACGCCTGGGTCAGGGAGACCATCTCCCAGGGTCTGTTCCTAGAATTCCTCTCCAACCCCCCATCTCGCTTCCTCCGATGCCCTCTTCTCGGGATCGGTCTCAAAGGATCCTATTAGAATCAGCTATCGACCACCTTTTGCAAATCCAGGCCATGGAACTGGTTCCCCAGGACCAGATCGGACAGGGGTTTTACTCCCGTCTGTTTGTCATTCAGAAGTCCTCGGGCGGTTGGAGAGCAATTCTCGACTTAAAGTCCTTGAACCGTCGGATAGTGTATCGATGGTTCAAGATGCAATCCCTTCAGACCATTCTGGAATCCATCAGGGTGGGGGACATACATCAATAGACCTGACGGAGGCTTACCTCCACGTCCCCATCCATCAGGCTCACCAGAAATTTCTCCGTTTTTGCCATGCGGCTTGCCACTACCAGTATCGGGCTCTACCATTCGGACTCTCCTCGGCTCCCTGAGTTTTCACCAAATTGATGGCTGCGCTAGCGGCCCATCTCCGAGCGCTTCCCATTTGGATCCAGTTTTACTTGGACGATCTACTGATTCAGTCCAGCTCGGAGCAGCTAGCGCATCAGGACCTGTCCACCACCATTCGGGTCCTGAGCAGCCACGGGTTTTTGATCAACAAGGCCAAGAGCCATCTGGTACCGACGACTCGCATTCAGCATCTCGGGTCCATCATAGACACCATTCAGGGCAGGGTGTATCTTTCCCGGGATCACTGGTCAGTCAGGTATCCTCGAGCCGGGTCTCTTCGGTTCGGATTCTGTCCCAACTTCTGGGCAAGATGGTATCCTGTATAGGCATAGTCCCTTGGGCCCATCTTCATTGCAGGCCCCTTCAGTGGTTCCTCCTTCCATTCCAGAGGGCCCACAGGAGTTCATCAGACGTCATGGTCAGGCTCCCCACCAAGGTATTGGTATCCCTTCGATGGTGGATCTCCCCAGCAGTGATCACAGGTCGGGCTTTCAGAGAGCCCAACTTGACAGTTCTCACGACAGATGCAAGCCTTTACAGCTGGGGAGCTCACCTGGGGGCTCATTTCGCTCAGGGCCGATGGGCTCAGGCCGACCTGACCAACGGCATCAATTGGCTGGAGCTGTGGGCCATTCTTCTAGCTCTCCAAGCATTCCAGGACAAGGTCCGAGGGCATCATGTTCTGGTCATGACAGACAACGTGGCCGCAAAAGCCCATGTGAATCGACTGGGAGGCACTCAATCTCGTTGGCTGATGTAGTGTAGGTCAGTAGGTCAAAGGTCTCAGTGCCAGGCTGTAGCAGCACACTGCCGGCTGGTGATCTGTGGGTCTTTCCTGCTTACTGCATTACTTCCTAATTGGCTCGGATGTGGATGATCTAATATAAGCTCACCTAGAGAAGATGGCAACTTGAGAGGGGGGTGAATAACTTCTATCCAATCAGAATACTGTTACTGTGCTACCTTTTGTCTGCTTGTGTAAAATTGTATAAAAATAAAGCTCTCTACGAAGTCGGGAGAGACATCTTAGAGACATCTTGGAGACATCTTGAAACAGAGCAAAAGCCTGGACCTCTGATTTACAACAATGGAGGAAGCGGAACGCCTGGGCAACTGGGCAGAGTCTCATCTGGAATCCATCAGAGCTGATCACATCTCAGGGTCCTCGAATGTTCGGGCAGATCTCCTCAGCAGGAACACAATAGACCAGGGCGAGTGGCATCTCCATCCATCCATCTTCCGGGAGATATCGCATCAGTTCGGGACTCCGGAGGTCGACCTCTTCGCCTCCAGGGAGAATCGTCAGACGAGCAGGTTCTTCTCCCGTTTTCCAACTCTGGGAGCAGAAGCGGTGGACGCTCTACAGTGCCCTTGGCCCTCGGGCCTCCTCTACGCATTTCCCCCTCTAGCAATTCTGGCCAAGGTCATCCAGAAACTGCTTCAAGAGGAGGCTGAGTTGATTCTCATCGCCCCTCACTGGCCCCGCCATCCCTGGTTCGCGGACTTGGTAGCTCTCTCAGTTGCTCCTCCTTGGCGTCTTCCTCCAGATGAGCGGACCCTCAGTCAAGGTCCTCTGCTCCATCCAGACGTCACTTGGCTTCAACTGACCGCATGGAGATTGAGCGGCAGATCCTCAGGGCTCGCAATCTCCCCTCCAATGTCATAACCACCCTCCAGGCTGCTCATCGAGATTCCACCAACCGCATCTACAATTCCACCTGGCTTTCCTTCTGTTGTTGGTGTACCCGCAGAGGTCTGGCTGCAGTGGAGGCGTTGGTGGAGCAGGTGTTGGAGTTTCTACAGAATGGTTTAAATTCAGGTTTGGCCCCCAACACATTGCGAAGACAGGTATCTGCCCTTTCCACCATTCTCTCCTGTGGGTCACCCCTACCCCTCACCAGACGACCCCTCATCAGGCAGTTCCTCAGGGGAGCAGCTAACCTTCGTCCTCCCACATTGCATAGGTACCCGTCCTGGGACCTTCCAAAGGTGCTCTCTGCCCTCACCCGTCCCCCCTTTGAACCCTTACGGGAGGTTGGATTACGCTACCTGTCTTATAAGGTGTCCTTGGTAGCCATCACTTCAGCCCGCAGGATTTCTGAGTTAGCGGCTCTTTCAGCCAGACCCGACCTCTGCATCTTCCACATGGACCAGATGGTCCTGCGCCTGGATCCTCCATTCATCCCTAAAATCAATTCCACATTCCATAGGGCCCAGGAATTGATTCTTCCTAATTTCTGTCCATCCCCCTCTCATCGACTGGAACGGACATGGCACACCCTGGACGTCCGTAGGGCCCTCAGGATTTACCTTAAGAGGACTTCCTCTTTCCGGCGATCAGAAAGTCTTTTCATATCTTTCCAGCCTTCCACCTTGGGTCTTCGGGTTTCTTCTCCCATAGTAGGCCGTTGGCTCCGGGCTACTATTGCTGCGGCTTACAAGGCCCATTCATTGCCTGTCCCGGGCTGCATTACAGCTCATTCCACCCGGAGTGCGGCCACCTTGGCCGCATGGTCCACTCAGGCCTCTTTGGAGGATATTTGCCGGGCGGCTACGTGGGCTTCACCTTCACCATTCATCCATCACTACAAGTTAGATGTTTATGCTTTGGCTGAGGCGGACTTTGGGCGGAGGGTGTTGCAACACGTTATTAGGGGGGAGGTAACTTCGGACCGTACGGATCCCACCCTATAGGTTCAGCTTTGGCATGTCCCTTTCATGACTGCTGGACCCTCGCTGTAGTAGAATGGACGTTGTCTTACCTGAATGTCCTTTCTGCGAAGCAGAGGGTCCAGCAGTCATTCCCGCCCTGGTTCTGGTCCTCGTTCGGTTGGGGGTGGGTGTTATTAATGTTGTTGTCTCTCAGCTCAGCTACACAGTCTGCAGGCTCTCCTTCGTCAGAAATCTGGGACAGTCCCCCACAGGAAGGGGAGGAGTTTTCTCAAACTGCAGACTCAGTCAGCTCCGGAAGGTCATGTTAACCCTGTCATGACTGCTGGACCCTCTGCTTCGCAGAAAGGACGTTCAGGTAAGACAACGTCCAGTTTGTTTCTTTTTCTCACCTATTACTACTTGAATGGTGTGTGCTCAAGGGACTGTGGCCTGCACATCCCCCCCAACCTGCCGCCGATCGCATTGTGCCCTGCCCCCCCACCCCAGCTCCCTCCCCCAGCCCCAGGGAAGGCTCCTTGATTTACAACCAATCACTTAGTTGCAACAGCACTGAAAAAAGTGGCTTATGATCAGTCCTTACATTTACATCCATTGCAGCATCCCCATGGTCACATGAACAAAATTCAGATGCTTGGTAACTGACTCATATATATAACAGTTGCAGCATCCCAAAGTCACATGATCACCATTTGCAACCTTCCCAGCCAGCTTTCAACAAACAGTCAATGGGAGAAGCCGGATTGGCTTAAGAACCCCCTCATTCACTTAACAACCAGTGATTTGCTTAACAACCATGGGAGAAAGGTCCTAAAATCAGGCATGACTCACAACAATCGCTTTACTTAACGATGGAAATTCTGATCTCAATTGTGGTCTTAAGTCAAGGACTACCCGTAATTGGATCTACGAGCACCATTGGTCTCTTTGGCAGACCAGATGCTTTTTATCTATGAAAAGTCCTCCTGCCAGAAACCATTAGTTTTTAATTAAAGATGCAAACTTATAAGGTTTGGCTGAGTAAATGGCTGGAGAGGAAGCAAGGAATCTCATCAAAAGAAAATAAGGAAAATATCAAAAATTATTTTTTTCTCTCTGCTGCTCACTTGCAACCATAAAAATTGAAACCCTCATTAGCATGATGGACAAATAGCCCTTAAAATGGCCCTGGCACTCTGGTGAAGAAAATAGTTTCTAGGCCAGCGTATGCCGCCTCTTGACTGGGAAAGCTTGTGGGGATCCTTCCCATGTCCGTTTCCGGGACTCTAAAGCTCTGCCTTTAGAAAACAGGGACTGGCTCCAACTTCGCCATCCATGATCACCCCTTTTCGGTCTGGAGGGAGGTGACCACGTGAATCCTGTTCATTTTTAACTTACCTCCCATATTTCACTCTTTACATCTATTTGTATTAAGATACAATCATTCATTATTTCATTATTCAAAGTTTCAATACACAATTCTAATACCAATCCCAATATTATTTAGACATACAAAATTATTCTAATCATATTAGAAGAGGGCCCTCGGAGAGGGCTCGCAACTTGGGCGTCCTCCTGGATGCACGGCTGTCTTTAGAAGAACATATGACGGACGTGGCCAGGGGGGCTTTTCATCAGGTTCGCCTGATTCGCCAGTTGCGTCCTTTTCTGGATCGGGACTCCTTACACACAGTCACTCAGGCTCTCATCACTTCCCGCCTGGACTACTGCAATGCTCTCTACATGGGGCTCCCCTTGAGGAGCACCCGGAGGCTCCAACTGGTGCAGAATGCGGCCCGCGCGGGGGATTATGGGAGCGATGGGCTGCTCCCATGTGACACCCCTCCTGCGCGAGCTGCATTGGCTCCCAGTGGTCTTCCGGGTGCGCTTCAAGGTGTTGGTTACCACCTTTAAAGCGCTCCATGGCACAGGGCCTGGGTACTTACGGGACTGCCTTCTGCCACCGATAGCCTCCCACCGGCCAGTACGCTCCCACAGGGAGGGACGCCTCAGGGTGCCATCAGCCAGGCAATGTCGGCTGGCGACCCCAAGGGGGAGGGCCTTCTCTGTGGCAGCACCTGCCCTCTGGAACGACCTGCCCCCAGAGATACGTAGGATATCAGATCTCCATGCTTTTTGCCGTGCCCTCAAAACTTTTCTATTTCACCAAGCTGGGCTGGCGTAACCCCCCCCCCTTAGATATTTTAATTGTAACGGATTTTAGTTGGGATGTTTTAAATTTGGGCCAAAATTTGTTTAATTCTTTAAATAATTTTAAATTTTGTATTGATGTTTTTTATTCTTGGCTGTTCACCGCCCTGAGTCCAGCAGGAGAAGGGCGGTATAAAAATTTAATAAAATAGGGACTTCCGGTTTGGTTCCCGTCGCCAAAAGACGGTCTTTTTTCGGACCGCCAGCCCCGTTGCCTGTAAAGAGCCGCTTCGAACAAGGAGAAGCGGCTTGGAAAATCCCGAATCCTTCAGGAATCGAGAATAGAGCTGGCGGGAGTCAGGTAGAGCCCCTGTGAAGCCCCCAGATAGCACCCCTCTGCTTCTGGGGAGGAAACAGGTGAGGCTCCCTATCCAGCTTGCCGAGGCTCCGGACAGCAAGGACAATTCTACACTTCGTAGAACAAGGCGGTGGGACCAACCTTCCTATCGAAAATAAAGTGAATTTTCCAAACAAACAGGGTGGAATCGGGACTTGAACCACGAAACTGCAAGTATTTGTACTAGCCCTGTGACTAACTTTAAAATAAAAGATTGAAAGTTTCCTGAAAATGGCGCCCAGCTTCAGCGTTAACGAGAGCTGAAAGCGAGAGTGGATTTGCATAGCTATTTCAACACTACAAAGTAGCATTGTCTGTAACAAGTGAAGGAAAAGGGAAATTCTTTTAAAACAAGCCTGATTCTGATTCAATTTCATCTTTAATCTGACTAAACCTGGGGGAATATTTCAGAGGACTTTGTGGAGGAGGAAAGGGAAAAAAGACTTCCTTTTTTGAAAAAGTTAGACTACATGGCAGAATGGCTTCTAAACAGACTAAACAGGATGTGAAAGCGGCAGGGGGGGGATCCCCCCCACACAAGCCTCAACAACAGCCTCCCAGCCAGCAGAGCCAGAAAAAAGAGATAGATTTTGAAAACTTAAAGGATTTATTGCTCAGGCTTTGATGAGGCAAGATGAATATTTGGATGAGAAGTTTAAAAAGTCACAACAGGAAATTAAGCAGGAGATTAAAGAAATCAAAGAGGTGGTACAAGAAAAATATGAGAAGGTGACCAAAAAATTAATGACAGTGGTGACTGGATTGTCAGAAGCAGTTATCAAAACTGATAAAAAAGTGGAGGAATTTAGATCAGAAGTGGATGTCAAAATGAAGGAGGCTGATTATAAAATGTTTAATGTTGACAATAAAATGCAAAGACTTGAAAATGATATGACAATGATGCAATTCAGGTCTATGGAGTTTGCTATAAGGCTGAGAGGCTTAAAAGAGAATGCTAGGGAAGACCTGAGAAAGATCTGTGCTGATGCTTTAGCTGTGATGTTAAAGATTAGTCCTGAAGAGATTTTTTGCAAAATGGATAAAGTGTACAGAGTGAATTCTTGGGTGGCCATACAAAGACAACTGCCTAGAGATGTGGTGATATATTTTACAGATAGAAAAATAAGAAATGATATTCTGCAAAGGTCCTTTGTCTCTGCTGTGCAAGTGGATGGGAAGGAAATTGGAGTTTATAAAGAGCTGCCACCTAAGATGCTAAAAGATAGGAAGGATTTTGGATTTCTAGTGAATGAATTAAAAAAACAACAAATCCCATTCAGGTGGGATGCTCCAACTGGTATAATTTTGAGGTTTAAAGGAGAAAGATATCGATTAAATACTGTTGAGAAGGCGGAAGAATTTTATTCTAACTTTTTCAAAGCAAGTTCAACATCCCCACGTACATCTTCTGTGCTGGAGATAAAGGAGAGCGATAAGGAGAAGCAATTTGAGCAAGAGACTGAAGAGCAGTCTAAGCAGTTGGAATTGGAGGCAATGGAAATGCAGGGAGCTACAGAAGGATTTCTGGATGTGCCCCTGATAGATCTTCCTTCGGAAATTGTAACTGGACCACCTACAACTACAAGAGAAGTGGCTCTGGACCTAGCCCGGATGTGTGAAGCCAAAGATCAGCGTATAACTCGAGCAGTTTCTAAGCAAATCAAAGAAAAACAACAACAGGAAAGGACCAAGCCACAGCAACACAAGAAAGGAGTCAAAGGCAATACACAAGAATGTGAAGCCATGGGAGGAGCAAAGCCGAAGACTACCGACTCGGAAAGCCTTCAGCATATGTTCTTATCACTTCGAGAAAGTTTAGATGACAATTAAGTTTTTATCATGGAACGTGAATGGATTAAACTCACCACAGAAAAGGAAGAAACTATTTAATTATTTGAGACAATTTAACAACGATATTATTTGTCTACAAGAAACTCATATCCGAATACAAGATCAAAAATACTTGATAAATTCAAGATTAGGAACACAATTTATAGCCTCGAATTTGGAAAAAAAGAATGGCGTAGTGATTTATATAAATAAAAGACTCTCAGCCAAAATTATAGAAGCAGATGACTGTGGCAGGTTTATAGCAATTGAACTCTATACAGCAAATGGCCCAATTCTGGTGATTGGAATTTATGCTCCTAATCAACAACAAGAAAATTTTTACAAAATTTTGCATTCTAAAATATTGCAATGGGATTATAGATCTATTTTAATCATGGGAGACTGGAATGGAGTAATTGATCCTAAAATAGACAAAAAGAGTTTGGCAAAGTCAAGGATTAGATTACCACAGACTTTTTTTTGATATGAAAGAAGATTTGGAACTAAAAGATATTTGGAGAATACATAACCCAAAAGACTTGGACTTTACTTTCTTCTCAGATAGACACAGATCCTTCTCTAGGATTGACTTTATTTTACTATCATCTGATTTACTTGTAAAAACGAAAAGAACAAAGATTTTTCCAAGGACTTTAACTGACCATAGCCCGGTATGGATAGAAATTGAGATGGGAAAGAGTGAGAGAAGATCATGGAGAGTAAATGAAAATTTGTTTAGATATGAAAAGAATATAACAGAACTTAAAAAGCAGATGAAAGAATTTTTTGAAATGAACTTGAACAAGGGTACCCCTATTGAAATTGTGTGGGATGCGAGTAAGGCATATATGAAAGGGGTACTCATTTATATGAACTCTAAACATAAATTAAATCAACAAAAGAAAAGATCTGAAATGGAAGCAGAAATAAAGAACAAAGAACAGCTACTTATAAAAAATCCAACAGATGAAAGAATATGAGGAGCTATAAAACTTCTGAAAGATCAATTTCATATGCTCATGGCGGAACAAACAGCAACAAATTTACAATTTGCAAAACATAATACATTTTGTAATGCTAATAAACCGGGCAGATGGTTGGCTTATACCCTAAGGAAGCAGCAGAGTACACGGGTCATTGAGAGCATTGACAGTGGAGGGAAGGAAATTACTCAACAAAAATTAATTAAAGAAGCTTTTTTAGATTATTATACCAAATTATATGCCAAAGATGATATACAGAATGGACTTATAGAGAAATATTTAGAAAAAAGAAGAGTTACAAAAATTTCTAGTGAACAAAAGGAGAGAATGAATTATCCTATAACAGTAGAGGAGATTATTGCCGCAATTAAACAATTGAAAACAGCTAAAGCACCAGGGACAGATGGTTTAACTGCGGTGTATTACAAAACTTTACAAGCAGAAATGATTGAACATCTTAAAGATCTATTTTGTAGTATACAACAAGGGGGCAAAATACCCCCATCATGGAAAGCAGCTTATATTTCATTGATACCGAAAGAGCAAGCAGGTCCTAAAAAACCTGAGAATTTTAGACCAATATCTCTTCTGAATAACGATTATAAAATATTTGCAAAAGTATTAGCCAACAGGTTAATGCCAGTTATTCAAGAGGTGATTCATTATGATCAAGCGGGATTTATAGAAGGCAGATATATGAAGGATAATGTAAGGCAGATTATAGATTTATTGGAATATCTTGAGAAGAATAAACAGATCCCTGCAGTGCTGGTTTTTTTGGATGCGGAGAAGGCCTTTGATAGAGTGGATTGGAACTTTCTATTAAAGACTTTAAGAAAAATGGACTTTGGGGATCAGTTTATACAGGCGGTTTCAGCAATTTATCAAGAACAAATGGCACAAATTATTATTAATGGAAGTTTGACTACAAATTTTAGTATTGAAAAAGGAACAAGACAAGGTTGTCCGTTATCCCCATTGTTATTTATTTTAACATTAGAAGTCTTGTTGAACACAATACGGGACTCGAGTACTTTGAAGGGAATAGTGATAAGGCAAGAGGATTATAGAACAAGGGCATTCACAGATGATCTGGTTGTTACCCTAACACAGCCGATGGAATCAATAATCCAGATGAAAGACATTATAGAAGAATATGGTATGGCATCAGGATTTAGACTGAACCAGAAAAAAACTAAGATGATAGTCAAAAATATGACACAAGATCGAAAACAGGAACTTGAAAGTAAGGCAGGCTTTGAAATAGTATCAAAGGTTAAATATATAGGAGTTCAAGTTGCAGATTCAAATATAAAATTGTTCCAAAATAATTATGAGGTGTTGTGGCGAGAGGTACAAAAGGATATGGAAACTTGGAAGAAACTGCAGCTGTCTTTACTTGGAAGAATAGCAGCAGTTAAGATTAACGTTCTACCTAGATTTCTTTTTTTGTTTCAAATGATTCCGATGCTTAAAAGTGATAAACAGCTGAGAGAATGGCAAAGTGGAGTGAATAAGATTGTATGGAATGAGAAAAAGCCGAGAGTTAAGCTGAAAATTATGCAAGATGTTCCAGAAAGGGGAGGCCTTAAACTTCCAAACCTACAATTATACTATAAAGCAGCAGCTTTGACGCAAGCAAGTGATTGGTTTGGAAGGAAAAAAACTGGAATATTGAATATAGAAAGTTATCTTGAATTTGGTTGGCATGCATACTTATTCTATGAGAATAAAGTGGATAAAGTATTCAAAAGCCACATACTTAGAAACTCTTTGATGAGAGTTTGGAAGAAGCACCGATTCAAATGGGATTATAAAATACCGTTATGGCTGGATCTTGGTCATATCATGTGGAATACAAATATAATGTCACTCGGGGGGTTTTTATATAAAGAAGTTCTTTTTACAGATGCGGGCAGATGGTAACTGAAGACATTAGAAACGCTGTTGGAAGAAGGGATTAATTTAACTTGGTTACAGTATAATCAACTTCAATTGAGATGGAAAGAGGACCAAAAAACTGGTATAATGATGTATGAAGAAGAATTGGTTAGACATATAAAAGAGAAAGGTCCAATGCATATTAAAAGGGTTTATAATGTTTTGCTAGAAAGGGACTCAGAAAATGAACTGGTTAAAGATTGTATGATAAAGTGGGCACAAAATTTTGCAGAACCAGTGATGTTGGAAACATGGGAAAAAATATGGGTCCAGAATGTTAAATTTACACAGTCGCAGAACTTGAGGGAAAATTTTTATCAAATTTTTTATAGGTGGCATTTAGATCCTAAGAAATTATCGTTTTCTCCACAACTGTTTTATTGGGTATAGTTAAGGGTTTTACATTGGGTGAAGTAAAGCTGATATTGTATATGGTAACAGCAGCGAGATTACTGATAGGTCAATATTGGAAAAATGAAGCTATGCCCACTATTGAAGAATGGACTTTGAAGATGGCCAGTTTTGCAGAGATGGCGAAGATTTCAGCATATCTACAAGATCGGACACAAGAGACTTATGTATGGGAGTGGAAAAAGTGGATAGATTATGTGCAGAATAAATACCAAACTAGGAAATATCAGATAGCTTTTAACTGAATGCATTATATAGGGATAGAATAATTGAATTTTGTGAAGATTTGAATAACATACAGGGGGTGGAGGGGTTCAAGTTTTATAAAATGTGATTTTGATTTGGATTATATTTTGTGGAAGTCCTGGGGGGAGGGGAGGGTTAGGGGGGGTCAGGGAGGGTTAGGGTTAATTGCTCAATGTTTCAATATATTATTTCAATGCCAATCACAATATTATTAAAAAGTACTTAATAATATCATCATTCAATCTCTAATTTTCCCATTTTATTGTTACTTTTTTTTTTTTAAATTTGATTTATATGCCGCCCTTCTCCGGAGACTCAGGGTGGCTTACAATGTGTTAAGCAATAGCCTTCATACTTTTGTATATTTATACAAAGTCAGTTTATTGCCCCCACAAACTGGGTTCTCAATTTACCCACCTTAGAAAGGATGGAAGGCTGAGTCGACCTTGAGCCTGGTGAGAATTGAACTCGCAGTAATTGCAGGCAGCTGGATGTTAAATGCTGCCTTAGGAGGCATTAGCCTCCTTTTATTCCATTATATAAAGGTATGTGTATACAAATGTTTCCCCCTTCCAGGGGTGAAATGCTCCCAGATCGGCCGATCCGGTAGCGATGATGGCCAGTAGTTCGGAGAACTGGTAGCGATGGCAGCTGGAGGCTCCGCCCAGAAGTCATTACTTCCTGGTTTTAACCAGGAAGTAACCTGGTTTTTTGAGCCTCTGCGCATGCGCTGGGGCCAAAAGAGGCAGTGGTGGCGTCACTGCATGTGCAGCCCCGGGACATCCACCCTCTCTCCCGGAGCACTGCTGCCGCCCCAGAGCTTGCCTTCGCCTGTGCAGCCCACTGGCCCCTCTTGCCCTTCTCTTTCTGGGTGCAGCACTTCTGCTTGTTGGGCCACTTCCCCGCAGCACTTCTGCTGGTGCCACCACGCAACCCTGCCATGAGGAAAAAGAGGGAAAAAGCAAAGCAGCTGGCTACGGAGCTGCCAGCTTCAGGAAGTGGCCCAACAGGCAGAAGCGACACGCCCAGAAAGAGACTCCGGCCTTGCCCCGGAGCCGCTGCTCGCTTGCTGCCCGCTCACCCTTCACCTTGGGTTGGGGGCCGGCACCCAGGGATGCGCCATTCCCCAAGGCCCCAGAGCCACCCCCTGCTTGCTGCCTGCCTCAACCAGGTCGAGGAGTGCACCATTTCCCAACTCTGGCCTTGCCCCGGAGCCGCCGCCCGCTCTCCCTTCGCCATGCAGCATGTCCTTACCTTTCTCCCGTGGCTGGCTGCCAGGGAAGGCAAGTGCCCGAAAGTTACCAGAGCCGCTCTCCTTCTTGAATGTGCCGCTGCCATTGCCGCCCTTGTCCATGCGCCGGCTGCGCAAGCGCACACAGTTTATTTCATTCATTCATCAGTGGCAGGTTGGTGCATTCCCTGACCCAGTTGAAGCGGGCGGCGACTCCAGGGCCCCGAGGAATGACATGTCCCTGGGCCCCGGCCCCCAACCCAAAGTGAAGGAAGAGCAGGTGGCGAGCGGGCAGCGGCTCCGGGGCAAGGCCACGTTCAAGAAGGGGAGTAGCTCCAGTAAGGTTCGTTTGCAAGAAGCCTGCAGCTGCTGCATCTTTCAGCACAAGAAGCGCCTCCAGGCGCACCGAAAAAAGAGAGGCTGCAGCTGCAGGCATCTGACAAAAAGGGAAAAGGCAGAATAGAAATTTAAAAAGTTTCCCTACCGGGTATTGTGGGCATGGCTTGGTGGGGGGGGGTGTCTTGTGACTGAGTAGGCGTGGCTGTGAGTGACATCAAGTTGGCCACGCCCACTCAGTCACAGGACCCCACCCCCCACCAAGCCACACCCACAGAACCGGTAGCGAAAATTTTTAGATTTCACCCCTGCCCCCTTCTCTTATTTCTACCTAACCTCTAATCATGCCACCATTTTAAAAGAGAAGGGAAAGAAAGAAAAAAAGAAAAACAAATCAAGACATAAAAAAAGAGAGAAACCCTTGATGTCAGCATCTCAGAACTGACATAGAAAAGGGAGGAGAAGCCTGAACTTTTGCCTGCTAAATCCCTTTGAAGATTCGGTCTCCTCGGAGATGGGGAGGGGGGAGACATTCCTGCGACCTGACGAAAAAGGAATCAGGAAAGTGACTTGGAAGATAGCCAATGAGAAGCAGAGAATTAGGGATCAGAAAGGGAGGGATTGGGGGGCAAAGGTCAGTACTGACCGCGAAAAGAGTCAGGATCAGATTGCTGTGCTCGAATAAAGAGAAAATTTCCTTAAAGATCAGCAGTTTTGTTGTAGACAAAATAACGGACTGGGCAAGCTCTTCAATGCAGGAAAGAGTTTATTGCGCAAGGTTCAAACAGTCCAAAGACAAGAAAAGGGTCTGAACACCGATGGCTTCTTCTGGCCATGTATTTATACAGTTTAAAGGCAAAATTATTACAGAGAATGATGCATTTCACACGTAGAAGCTACCCTTTAATCTATCTCTAGGAAAGACATAACAGTCCTGTTCCCACAGGCTCAGGTTTCCAGCTCCGGAGCTCAAGACATAATAAAAGGAGATAAGGAGCTCAAAGGCACCTCACAAACAGTAAAGAGGACAGTAAGGAAAGCAGTATTTCTTCTCTAGAATCTACATGACATTTGGGGTGCAATAAACATTAAACAACAGGATGTATCTGTTTAGGGTCAGTTTGCCCTTTTACAATTCTGTACCTACGTCAAATACCGTTTGTCATCTCAGCACCTTGGCACAGAAGAGGCACTTCTGTCTTGACCAAAGATTTGGATTTCTAGTATGAGTTTTATCCCAATATCGAATCTTAGCCTGGCTCATACCCCCCTTTGTGACTCATCTGTTTATCCAGACGAGTCACACCAAAGGTCCTCTTCCTGCTGGAGCCGTTTGTAATCCCACATAGCCATCACCTGAGCAGTTGTCTTACGTTCCACCAGCAAGGATAGACTGTTAGAAATAGTCGTAACAAACAGAGGTAAGAGACATAGGAGAAAAATACACCCTACAGCTATTAATCCCACCAGGCCAAAAATGGCCTGCAGGCCAGGTAACTTTGGCCACCATCCTGAAAACATGTCCTGTAAATTAAGACCTTTCCAAGTCTGGACTGACACATGAGCTATTTCAACCATTTTATCTGTTATTTTCTTAATAACCTTTCCGCTTTTATCAACCTCTATACAGCAGTTAGTCAAATTAAACTTTCCACATACCCCTCCTTCCTTGGCTAACCTATTCTGCATAATATATGTCCTCGATTTGACACTCTCCCCAGCTAATTGAGTAAAACCTGTTACAGTTTCGTTGGTGATGATTTCAACCACCGCTTCAGTTTCCCACCTCATCATATACCGGGACACCTAAAACCTGTCGAGTTTTAAGGGGAAGCAAAAAGAATCCTGGTCCAATTATTCCCAGGACACAAGCTCCACACCAAGATTTTGGTAGAACCCCATATGCCATCTTACCACATATCCAGTATAGTCCATCAGGAGCCAGCCATTCAAGGGCCTGATTATCGGGACCCTTTAAAAAAAGATAACCCGTTTACCTTAAACAGGGCCATTTCATCTGTTCCCTCTGTGGCATTACCTCCTGACCACCATACCTTACTTTCCCATTTTCCTGTACATATGAGGTTTCCTACCTGATGACAGCCTGCCACAATTTTTCTCTGGAAACAGACATTCCTTACCAGACTAGTAGTCAATGTCCAGTCTCCATCCTTACCCTTATTATATGACAGATTACCCTTATGGTCCATTTCTAAGACTTTGGAATAATTTAATTCTTGGGCTTCCCATGGCCATTTTTCTCCCATGTTAGTTCCTCCACATACAAAACAATTTGATACATTCAGAGTGTGGGCTATGTCTTCTGCCAATTTGACAAAGGTATTTGTTACATAGCTAGGGATTTCGGGTATATTCAGCTTTTCCCTTTTCAGATAATATTACAAGGGGACTTCTTCAGGATTTATTACCAAATAATGTACTAGCACCTCCTCTATAATTTTCACATCACACTCTACCTTACAGCTCATACATAAAACACAATCAATACAGTGAGTGCAACAACAACACTCACACCCACAATTACAAAACCAACACATTTAAAGAAAATTCTCTTTTCTGTTCTTTTGCATCAAAAGGTAGCTTCCAGGGTATCCTAAGCAGGGACTTCTTTCATCTGTAAGAGGTTCACACTCCGCAGCCGGTTGGGAAATATTAGGGATCGGAACGACTGAGAAATCAAATGGGCCCTGGTTGTCCACAAAACCATTGCTTATATCTGTAAAACACAATAATCAATAAAGCTACTACCCCAATTACTCAAAGTGCCCACACCCAATTTCCTCCCACATGAATCCGCAATGATCTTCAATCTTTCGTCAGGATCCAAGTTCCGGACTAATTCAAGAGAGCAAGTGCTCCATCCTCTTTTTAGCTTACAACGGGTTACATCAGCAGATATACATCAAGGTAACCTATATATAGAATACAAAAGCTTTCTTTAAGCACATTCAAATGTCAGTTTTGTTGGATGTTGTTTGTCCACGGACACTTTCCAGCTGGTATCAGCTGCTGCTTTGACTCGTGTCCGATGGATCCATGATTTTGATCCTGCAATCTTAATAGCAAGTGGAGAAGTCATAATACCAATAAAAGATCCCTTCCATCTTCCACTTGGTCCCCAGGTTCAAATGAGTGACATTAAGTTACTAATCTAGGGTGTACTTGTTCCATCACATATCGTTGGAATCTCTCAATTTGCTTATTAAGTTCTTGTACCATTTTCATATTCCAACCCCCCCCCCCCCTTTATGACCTAAATCAGGCCACCTAACATACATATTTACCTTATTTACATGGTCGGGTGGAATAAACCTCCAATACCTGTAAACAATCATGCTCAGAAACAGACTCCGTAGGCAACAAAGTTGCTGGATTTAATCGGTTAGACACCACCAGACACACCTGTGGATTCTCACTCCTAATTGCCTGATATTTTGTCAGCCTTTGCCCACTAATCCACAAATGTCCCTTAGTATCCAACACAGACTGCTCCTCATGAGGGGAGTGCATGAGTATAGGACAAGAAAAAGTAAGTTTATTACAATTCTGAATCAATTCTGCACTTGCAGCCAGCACCTTCAAACAGTGGGGCCAGCTTTTTTGGCCCCCACTTTCCACTCAAGAGGTTCCACATTGGCTCCTTTGGTGGCTGCATACAAAAGTGCTGCCATCAAAGCAAAGTTAGGGATCCAATTACGGCAAAAGCCAGCTAATCTTAAAAAGCTTCTCAGTTGTCTTTTTGTTCGGGGTCCTGCCAGCATCAGGACCGCCCTTTTCCGCTCTGGTCCTAAAGCTCGATGACCCTTATATCGTATCCCAAATATCTAACTTTCCTTTTCACCAATTGAGCTTTCTTTCTTGATACCCAATAACCACACTCTAATAACAAATCTAACATCATTGTGCATTCATCCTAGTATTATCCCATCATAAATCCTCTGTCAGTCCTGTTGATCCAAACATCATCAACATATTACAGTATTGTGTCTCCTGGTTGTTGAGGCACATAATACTGTAAGTCTCTAGCTACTGCTATTCCAAACAATGTGGGGAAGGTCTTAAATCCCCGAGACAGCCGAGTCCCAGTATATTGCATTTTCATTCCTGTATAAGGATTCTCCCACTCAAAATACAAACAGTGGCTGGCTTATGGGGTGAATGGGAATTGTAAAGAATGCATCCCTTAAATCAACAACAGAAAACCACTCAGCCCGGGGTGGAATTAAATTTAACAGGGTATATGGATTTGACATGGCCGGATGTAAAGTTACCGTGCCCCGGGCGGTAAGACCCATCTGACTGTTTAATTGGGATAATTGGAGTATTCCAGGGGGACTAAATAGGCACCAAAAACCCTGCTTCCAAATCTCTGAATGCTTTCATAAATAGCACAAATAGCTTCCCAAGAAACGGGACGCTGCCTTCTACTCACAGACACCACTCCAGGTTTTAGCTCCACCCCCACTGGAGGGTGGTGAGCTGCAAAACCCGGCAGGTTATCCTCGGCGCACATCAAACAACCTCCAAATCTCCTCCGGAGAATGCCTTATGGTCATTCTCTAACTATCTTCATCAAAAGAAATTGTTGCCCCTAATTTGCTCAGCATATCCCTGCCTAGCAATGGAATAGGGCACTCAGGAATGTACAAAAATTCATGCTGGATCACACATCTCTGGTTTCAAGACCTGCCGCCCCGTAATCTGTCCTGATACCCCCTGAACCTGGATTTTATGGGATCCGGGGGGCTGCAATCTGCTTATTTACAACTGATCTTCCTGCTCCCATATTTACCACAAACGTTCTGTACTGACCCCCTATTTTCATTGTAATTAATGGCTCAGGCGGGGGTTCTTCCAAGCCTGGTCCCCCTCAATCTGACCAAGTCATGTCTGCCAATCCAATACTTTCCGCTTTCTGCTGCCCTGCGCCCTCTCCAAATCCTCTACCAAAACCCCAACCTGACTGTTCAACCTTCTACTCAAACCTCTCCTCTGTCCTCGCTCTCCCCTTCTCCCAGAGAGCTGCCCACGCATCCCTGACCCAAAACCCGCTCTTCTCATCCCTCTACTTCTCACCATCTGTCTTGGGCATTCCTTTTCCCAAGTAATTCCTTTTCCCAAATAATTTTATTTCTATACCACCCTTCTCCCGAAGGACTCAGGGCAGTGTACAGCCTATTTTGTTAAAAAAAAACCAGACAAACACCAGAAAGGAGAAAAAAAGTTTTAAAAGCATCTCTTTTCCTCTTTCTCCCCTCCAAAGGAAGGGGGGGGAGAAAAACCCCCTTGCATCCCACTTCGCAGTGCCCCTGCCAACAAACCAGCCTCTTTATTCATCCGTGCCTCCTGCTCTTTCTTCTCCACCTACAGCCCCCACAGCCTCCAAATCATCATCATCATCATCATCATCCCCCTCTCCCTCACTCTGACTGCCACCTATAGGCGAATGACTCCCCTTGACTTTTGACTTCACGCCAGGATCCCTCATACGCCTCTGATTTCCTCCTCCGCTCCCTCCAGCAGCCCCCTTACTTTTCCTGCCTGCTCAGATACACATAACCCGACTGTTTCAGCCCTACATTGCAATAAATCCTCAGCATTTTTCAACAGGGCTCTCATCCATTGATCAATATATTGAACTTGATCAGGATATTTATCCTGATTCACTACAATCACTCCCCACAACTTATCCACTGTTTCTTCCCTTAACCATCCCTGAGGGGGAGGGGGTGAGCCCATCTCCCTTTGTGGCCACACATGTTTACATAAGAATTTTAATTGATCCTTTGATCCTTTCGGATAGGAAGGGTTGCTAAAATACTTGTCAAAACCTTTTAACATGCATGCCAACAGAGTATTTGGCACGCTCTGAACCCCATCCCTTCTACCACACTGCCGTCGACTCATAGCCCCGGAAACTCACGGCCACTAATGAGAAATACAACAGCTTAACCACCCACACAACCTGACATGGACTTCATTAGGGTAGCCACCCCGAGTCCGAGGGAGTGATCAAATCCCTCCGTCTGTCTTCAAATGAGACAGGTACAATTCTTTTACAATATACTCACTTAAAATGCTCCCACTCCGTAGATTCCTGGCCAGGAATTTGTTCAGACCACCTTTCCTGCACCGCAGGGTTCCTGGACTCGATCAGAGCACCGTTAGGGCCATGGGGGTATCGCTGCTGTCTCCCGGAGACGTATCTCCGCGGCGGCTGGAGAATGTTCAGGAGCGACCTCCCGATGGTCCCGAGGGGTCGAAACGGTCCTCAGCGAAATATCGCCTTGTACCTAGTCCCGGCGGCATCGCCAGCTGTTGTAGACAAAATAACGGACTGGGCAAGCTCTTCAATGCAGGAAAGAGTTTATTGCGCAAGGTTCAAACAGTCCAAAGACAAGAAAAGGGTCTGAACACCGATGGCTTCTGGCCATGTATTTATACAGTTTAAAGGCAAAATTATTACAGAGAATGATGCATTTCACACGTAGAAGCTACCCTTTAATCTATCTCTAGGAAAGACATAACAGTCCTGTTCCCACAGGCTCAGGTTTCCAGCTCCGGAGCTCAAGACATAATAAAAGGAGATAAGGAGCTCAAAGGCACCTCACAAACAGTAAAGAGGACAGTAAGGAAAGCAGTATTTCTTCTCTAGAATCTACATGACATTTGGGGTGCAATAAACATTAAACAACAGGATGTATCTGTTTAGGGTCAGTTTGCCCTTTTACAATTCTGTACCTACGTCAAATACCGTTTGTCATCTCAGCACCTTGGCACAGAAGAGGCACTTCTGTCTTGACCAAAGATTTGGATTTCTAATATTTGAGTTTTATCCCAATATCGAATCTTAGCCTGGCTCAGTTTGGAAGTTCATTTATTTTGAGATAGCATCGAAACCTGACAGACGGTCAGTACTCCCAACTTTCCAAGCCAAACTGGCAAACCTCCAGCTCCCTGCCAGATGTTTGGACGGAGTGGTGCCAAGGTTCCGAAGCCATGGCAGAAAGCCAACTCTCTACTGAAAGCTTACTTCAAGTGGCTGTGAACCAGCCCCCCCCACACTCCAGCCAGCTTGGATGCAACAGGGCCACCCCCTCCCCCAGCAAAGCTGCAACCCCCCTTTCCTCCACCACTGCCACAGAATTACCAAGGTCAGACGATCATGCTCCAGCCCAAGAGAAGAAAAAATGATGAACCTTGGTGGACTTTGCCAAAATCTGCAGAAGCTGAGTTCCCCTTTCCAGACGCTAAAGGTAAGGGGAAGCCTCTGAGTGAATTGGGAAGGGCGGACTGGTTATGGGACTGGCAACAAGCCAGACAGCAGAAAGCTTCAAAGCTGCCACTCGAGAGCCCCATGGAGAAATTAAAGCAAGATTTTGAATGTGCCGTCAGACTGGAAGAGGGTCCGTCCTGCAGGCCCAAAGAAAGGGGGAGGCCAGCCGACCCTGTTGAACTAAGTCACCATAGACGGTAGCGCAGCCCTCCCCCCTCTCACACCAGAAGGAAAGAAAATCCCAGTGTACATCCATGGGTTCCTCCTCTGCCCAGCAAGCATACCAGCCTAAGCAGGGCATCGCCCCCCCGCCCCCGAATGAGAGATGAGGAAGAGGGCGGAGCCACCCCAGTTCAGAGGGAAGTTTGATGGGGATCCAGACCAGGTAGCGCAGTTCCTCGACGCAGCTGAGATCTATATCGAGCGCTATGGGCACCTTTATCCATTCCCCAGAGCCCTAGTCAGTGCCATTTCAGAAGGGCTGGAGGGAGAAGCAAAGAGTTGGTCAGCAGCCCTCTACAAGAATAGAGCCCCCCAACTGCAAGATGCAGATGGTTTCTTGCAACTACTACGGGCTAGGTTCGAGGAAGCAGAGGAGGACCCCTATGTGGAAGACAAACTCAGAAACCTAATGCAGAGAGGGAAGCCCATCAAGGAGCACATTCGTGAGTTCAGAAGAGTCATTGGCACCTTACCTCCCCTACCAGAGCGACTACTAGTGTATTTCTTCAGAACAAGCCTAGATAAGTGGATCGCCCAAGTGACCGCTTATCGGGACATCCTGAACCGACTCTCCGAATGGTTCCAGGTGGTGATGCAAGTTGAAAGGGGGCTGCGCGCCAACGACATGCTAAAGCAACCAGAGGTCAGGGAAAGATACCAATCAGACCCGAGACCACATACCAGACGAGGAACCACAGCACTACGGCCTACCCAAAGGCCTTTCATTCTGCGGAGCCCAATGAGGTGCTACAGATGTGGAGGAATGGGCCATCTAGCAGCAGCGTGTGGAACCCCGGGCCCGAGGCCAAACCCACAGCCAAAGGCATGACGGGAACGGGGCCCCAAGCGAGCCACCGATGCGCCACGAAATCTCCCCTCAGGCACAGAGGTCTTCGCCCACCTGACCGAAACAAGGGGAGTCTCAGATGATGGAGACCAATCCCCCGACTCGTATGACAGCGAGGACGATGGTGAAGATGACCCAATGGTGAGTGCACCCATCCACCCTTTCCTTTTCCCCATACGCCTAACAGCCCCAAAAACAGGGACCCAAGAGACTCTACACACCCTGGTCCTCAAGAGGAGTCACGACGTTAAACCAGCTGGGCATTTCAGTTTCCTAAAGACTCTGCATTTAGCACGGAGACAGTTTTGGTGGCCCCACATGAGAAAAGACGTAGACAGCTATGTAAAAAGTTGTACCATCTGTGCCACAATGAAAACCCGACCAGGAAGACCCCCGGGGCTGCTGCAGCCAGTAGCTGAACCGTCAAGGCCATGGGAGGAGATTGCTATGGACTTCATAGTCGAGCTGCCGAGGAGTGGCGGAAACACAGTGATCTGGACTGTAATAGACTTATTCTCCAAACAGGCACATTTCATACCCTGCAGCGGACTACCCTCAGCCTGCCAATTGGCCAAACTGTTCATGAAACACATCTACTGCCTGCACGGAGTACCCAGAAGAATCATCTCCGATCGAGGTGTCCAGTTTACAGCGAAGTTCTGGAGGGAATTCCTTCGATCCATAGGATCATCCCAAGGCCTCAGCTCAATGTTTCACCCGAGCACCAATGGGGGGGCGGAGAGATTGAATGCCATGATAGAGCAGTACCTGAGGTGCTACGTTGACTACCAACAATCGAACTGGGCGAACCTCTTATCGTTTGCGGAGGTCGCATATAACAATGCTGTCCACAGTAGTACATGACTAACCCCGTTTAAGATAGTGAGCGGCATGGATTTCGTCCCCATGCCAGAGTACCCAAGGGAACCTCCTTCCTCAGTTAGCTTGACCGAATGGATGGCAATGCTGAGAGAAACCTGGGAGAACATCAAGAAGGCATTAGACAAGGCGTCACGGTCTTATAAGAAACAAGCAGATAAGCACCGAGCCCCCCAAAGGCCGTTCCGAGTAGGGAAGAAGGTCTACCTCTCCACCAAGTATTTAAGACTCAGACTCCCGACCAGGAAACTGGGCCCGAAATTCATAGGACCATTTCCGATAGTGAAAATGATCAACCCGGTTACAGTACAATTGCAGTTGCCCCGGTTACTAGGGAGGATACACCCCATTTTTCACAGTAGCCTCCTGAAGCCTGTGGTAGGGTCAACTTTAAGGCCGGTGCCACGTGACCCCCCCAGGACCCTTGATTATTGGAGGCCATACCCATTATGAAGTACAGTGAATTCTTGATTCGAGGTGGCACAGAAGGCGCCTCCAATACTTAATTAAGTGGAAGGGTTACCCCTTGTCAGAAGCTTCCTGGGTGAAGAGCACGAACATTCAAGCTGACCGCCTTATAGCTAAATTCCATGCAGATCACCCGGACAAGCCGGGAGGGGGTGGGACACACCCTCGAATGGGGTAAAGGTACTAAACTTGTTGTTTGTCTCACGCAGGCCTCACTGGGAGAGTGAAGGGAGAGGGGCCGGATGTCAGCATCTCAGAACTGACATAGAAAAGGGAGGAGAAGCCTGAACTTTTGCCTGCTAAATCCCTTTGAAGATTCGGTCTCCTCAGAGATAGGGAGGGGGGAGACATTCCTGTGACCTGACGAAAAAGGAATCAGGAAAGTGACTTGGAAGATAGCCAATGAGAAGCAGAGAATTATGGATCGGAAAGGGAGGGATTGGGGGGCAAAGGTCAGTACTGACCCCGAAAAGAGTCAGGATCAGATTGCTGTGCTCGAATAAAGAGAAAATTTCCTTGAAGATTGGCAGTTTGGAAGTTCATTTATCTTGCGATAGCATCAAAACCTGACACTTTCCTTTCTATCCATCGTCTCTTGCCCGCTTCAGTACTTTAGATGCTATGTTTGTTTTTTTTATTTGCCTCCCATATTCCTCTCTTGGATCTTTATCTCTGTCTGCATATACTTCTTGGCTATTCAATCTAAGTATTTCTCCCATCTCTACCCTCTTCCACTGCCTAGCTTCCAAAGTATCTGCCCAAACCCCTATCTCCCTTTCAAAAGTATCTTCCTGTATCTCCAATTCTCTTTTGATTTCTCTTAAAATATTTTCCCCCTGGTTTAATTCATCAGTCATTGTTATTTTTATTATTATTTTTTTTATTGCAAAAGTTTTACAATTACATTTTCACCCCTTCCCCCCACCCCCTCAACCCACCCCAAACTTCCCAACCTCCCTAACCCACCCTAACCCTCCCCTCCCCCTGGACTTCGGCACAGTATACTCATATCAGATTAAAAAAAAAACACCCTCCTTTGTATAAAACTTATATAAAACTTGAACCCCTCCCTCCCCCTTATAAATTTTCATCTTCATTACATTAAAATATTTCTATCTTAATATAACATTTTCAAATAAAAGCTATTTGATAATTCCTAGTTTGATATTTGTTCTGAACATAATCTATCCACTTTTTCCATTCCCATTCATAAGTCTCTTGTGAACAATCTTTTAAATATGTTGAAATCTTCGCCATCTCTGCAAAACTGGCCATCTTCAAAGTCCATTCCTCGATCGTGGGCAAAGCTTCATTTTTCCAGTATTTACCTATCAACAATCTTGCTGCTGTTATCATATACAATATCAATTTTGTTTCACCCAATGTAAAACCCTTAACTATACCCAATAAAAACAATTGTGGAGAAAATTGAATTTTTTCCTTCAAGACATTCTGCATAACCCACCAATTTTTTATCCAAAAAGCCTTAACTTTCCTACAGGTCCACCAAACATGGTAATATGTAGCATCTAAACAATCACATCTCCAACATTTTGGCTGAACATTAGGGTACATACACGACAATTTTTTTGGGTCTAAATGCCATCTATAAAACATTTTATAGAAATTTTCCCTCAGATTCTGCGACTGTGTAAATTTAACATTCTGAACCCAAATTTTTTCCCATGTTTCCAACAACACTGGTTCCTCAAAATTTTGTGCCCACTTAATCATACAATCTTTAACCAGTTCAGTTTCTGAATCCCTTTCTAACAAAACATTATAAAGCCTTTTAATATGCATTGGACCTTTCTCTTTAATGTGTCTAACCAATTCTTCCTCATGCAACATAATACCAGTTTTTTGGTCCTCTTTCCATCTCAATTGTAATTGATTATATTGTAACCAAGTTAAATTAATCCCTTCGTCCAACAGTGTCTGTAGTGTCTTCAACTGCCATCTGCCCGCATCTGTAAAAAGAACCTCTTTGTATAAAAACCCCCCGAGTGACATTATATTTGTATTCCACATAATATGACCAAGATCCAGCCATAGCAGTATTTTATAATCCCATTTGTATCGGTGCTTCTTCCAAACTCTCATCAAAGAGTCTCTAAGTATATGGCTTTTAAATACTTTATCCACTTTGTTGTCATAAAACAAGTAAGCATGCCATCCAAATTCAAGATCAAAACTTTCTATATTCAGTATTCCAGTCTTTTTCCTTCCAAACCAATCACTTGCTAGAGTCAAAGCTGCTGCTTCATAATATAGCTGTAGGTTTGGAAGTTTAAGGCCTCCCCTTTCTGGAACATCTTGCATAATTTTCAATTTCACTCTCGTTTTTTTCTCGTTCCAGACAAACTTATTCACTCCAGTTTGCCACATTTTTAGTTGTTTATCACTTTTAAGCACCGGAATCATTTGAAACAAAAAAAGAAATCTTGGCAAAATGTTCATCTTAACTGCTGCTATTCTTCCAAGTAAAGACAGCTGCAGTTTTTTCCAAGTCTCCATATCTTTCTGCACCTCTCGCCACAACACCTCATAATTATTTTGAAACAATTTCATATTTGATTCTGCAACCTGAACTCCTAGATATTTTACCTTTGGTACAATCTCAAAACCTGCCCTCCTTTCAAGCTCGTGTTTACAATCTTGTGTCATATTTTTAACTATCATAGTTTTTTTCTGGTTCAGTCTAAAACCTGAAACTTTACCATAGTCTTGTATAATGTCCTTCATCTGGATTAATGATTCCATTGGCTGTGTTAGGGTAACAACCAGATCATCTGCAAATGCCTTTATTCTGTAATCCTCTTGCCTTATCATTATACCTTTCAAGATATTAGAGTCCCGTATTGTGTTTAACAAGATTTCTAGTGTTAAAATAAACAACAGTGGGGACAACGGACATCCCTGTCTTGTTCCTTTTTCAATTTTAAACTCTGTTGTCAAACTTCCATTAATAATAATCTGTGCCTTTTGCTCTTGGTAAATTGCTGAAACCGCCTGTATAAATTGATCCCCAAAATCCATCTTTTTTAAAGTCTTTAGTAGAAAGTTCCAGTCCACTCTATCAAAGGCCTTCTCCGCATCCAAGAAGACCAGCACTGCAGGGATCTGTTTATTCTTCTCAAGATATTCCAATAAGCCTATTACTTGCCTTACATTGTCCTTCATGTATCTACCCTCGATAAATCCCGCTTGGTCATCATGAATCACCTTTTGGATTACTGGCATCAACCTGTTGGCTAGTACTTTTGCATAAATTTTATAATCAGTATTCAGAAGAGATATTGGTCTATAATTCTCCGGTTTTTTAGGACCTGCTTGCTCTTTTGGTATCAAAGAAATATAAGCTGTTGTCCATGATGGGGGTATTTTACCCCTTTGTTGAATATTACAAAATAAATCTCTAAGTTGTTCCACCATTTCTGCTTGCAAGGTTTTATAATACACTGCTGTCAAACCATCCGTTCCAGGAGCTTTAGCTGTTTTTAATTGTTTAATTGCTGCTATTATCTCCTCGTCTGTTATAGGATAATCCATTCTTTCCTTTTGTTGGTCAGTAATTTTTGTAACTCTTTTATTATCTATGTATTTTTCTATGAGTCCATTCTGCACATCATCTTTAGCATATAGTTCAGTATAATAGTCCACAAAAGCTTCTTTAATTAATTTTTGTTGAAAGATTTCTTTCCCTCCAATATCAATACTATCAATAGTCCGTACACTCTGCTTTTTCCTTAATGTATAGGCCAACCATCTGCCCGGCTTATTGGCATTACAAAATGTATTATGCTTCGCATATTGTAAGTTTGTTGCAACTTGTTCCGCCATAAGCATTTGAAATTGGTCTTTCAAAAGTTTTATAACACCACGTATTCTGTCGTCTGTTGGATTTTTAATAAGTAGCTGTTCTTTGTTCTTTATTTCTACTTCCAATTCAGATCTTTTCTTTTGTCGAATCAATCTATGTTTAGAGTTCATATAAATGAGCACCCCTCTCATATAAGCTTTACTCGCATCCCACACAATTTAAATTGGGGTACCTTTATTCAAGTTTATTTCAAAAAATTCTTTCAAGTGCTTTTTAAGTTCTATTACATTTTTTTCATATCTGAACAAGTTTTCATTTATTCTCCAAGAGCGTCGCTCAGTCCTGCCCATCTCGATTTCTATCCATACTGGGCTATGGTCGGTCAAAGTTCTTGGAAAAATCTTTGTTCTTTTTGTCTTAACAAGTAAATCATCTGACAACAAAATAAAGTCAATCCTAGAGAAGGATCTATGTCTGTCGGAAAAAAAAGTATAGTCCAATTCTTTTGGATTATGTATTCTCCAAATATCTTTTAATTCCAAGTCTTCTTTCATGTCAAAAAAAGTCTGTGGTAGTCTGATCCTGGATTTTGCCAAACTCTTTTTATCTAATTTAGAATCAATTACTCCATTCCAATCTCCCATAATTAAAATAGATCTATAGTCCCATTGCAGTATTTTAGTATGTAACATTTTATAGAAATGATCCTGTTGTTGGTTGGGAGCATAAATTCCAATCAAAAGAATTTGGCCATTTACTGTATGCAATTCAATTGCTATAAACCTACCATCTTCATCTGCTTCTATAATTTTAGCTGTTAGTCTTTTGTTTACATAAATAACCACACCATTCTTTTTTTGCAAAGTTGAAGATATAAAATGTGTTCCTAATTTAGAGTTTATCAAGTATTTTTGATCTTGAGTTGTGATATGAGTTTCTTGTAAACAAATTATATCATTATTAAATTGTCTCAAGTATGCAAATAACTTTTTCCTTTTCTGTACCGAGTTCAACCCATTCACATTCCAAGATAAACACTTAAACGTCATCTTTATCTTTCTGAAGCAACGAGCAGAATAACCGAATATCTTCCTGGATCTTCGGTCTTGCTCCCCCCATGACTTCAGTCTCTTGTGTAGTACTCTTAGCTCCCTTTTTATATTGTCTTTCCTGTTGTTGCATTTCTTTAAGTTGCTTGGATTTTGCACGAGTTATACGCTGATCCTTAACTTCAACCATCCGAGCCGGGTCTAAAATTGGAGAAGATTCTAACAGGGGCTCCTCCAAGAAACCTCCTACAGCACCCTGCGTTTCCTCTAACTCCACCTGCTTAACCTGTTCTTGCAATTCTTGTTGAGTTTGCTTCTTGTCACTCTCCTTAATCTCCAGCACTGTAGATGTACGTGGAGATGGTGTTCTTTCTTTAAAGATAGTAGTATAAAAATGCTCCGCCTTCTCCACAGTATTCAAACAATATCTTTCTCCCTTGTACTTCAAAATTATGCCAGTTGGGGCATCCCACCGAAATGGTATCTCTTGTTTTTTCAATTCGTTTACTAGAAAGCCAAAATCTTTTCTGGCTTTCAGCATTTTGGGTGGTAGTTCTTTATAAACTCCAATTTGTGCGCCCCCCACTTGCACAGAGGTAAGAAAAGATTTTTGCAGGATATCATTTCTTATTGCTCTGTCTGTAAAATATATCACCACGTCTCTAGACAATTGTCTTTGTCTGGCCACCCAAGAATTCACTCTGTAAATTTTGTCTATTTTATAAAAAAAACACATCAGGATTAATTTTTAATATGACTGCCAAAGCCTCAGCACAAATCTGTCTCAAATCCTGTCGGTCATCCTCTCTGATTCCTCGAAGCCTTATAGCAAATTCCATTGCCCTGAATTGCATCATGACAATTTCGTTTTCGACTCTCTGCATTTTATCATCAACATCAGAAATTTTATAATCATTGTCTTTCATCTTAACATTGACTTCTGATTTAAATTCTTCCACTTTAGAGTCCACTTTAATAATAAATTCTGCAAGGCCAGACGCCACATCTGTTATTTTTTTAGTCACCTTGCCATAATCCTGTTGCACCATGTCTTTAATTTCATTAATTTCCTGCATAATTTCATGTTGAGATTTTTGAAGTTTATCATCTATTTCCTGTTGAGATTTTTGAAATTTATCATCCAAAACCTGGGAAATAAATTCTTTTAAGTTTTCAAAGTCAAAATCTTTTTTCTGAGTTTGTTGAACAGAAGGAGGCTGTGATTCATGTTTGCGTGTGGGGGATCCCCCCCCCCGCTGCCTTTCCTTCCTGCTTCTTTGAAGCCATCCTGCCACGTAGGTTAGTTTTTCTAAAGAGGGAAATCCTCTTTCCTTTTCCACCTCCACAAAGGCTTCTAAAAAAATCCCCCAGGTTTAGTCAGATAGAAGCTAGAGTGAACAAACTCAGAATTTAAAGAAACAGATTTTTCCTCTTCTTCTATTCCTCTGTATTACAGGCAGAGTAACTTTATAACTGATCAAAGTAACTTCTCAGAATCACTTTCACTAGCTCGTTAGCTCGTTAGATCAGCTGCTAGGCGCCATTTGGGGGTTCAAATTAATACTTCCCAAAGTCCTCTAAAAAGGTCCCCCAGTTTTAGTCAAATTGGAAGTAGAATTAGACTAGTGCGAGCTCAGCTTGCTTTAAAAAAGATTTTTTCCGGCTCTTCTCCTGTTTGCTTGCTACAAGCAGCGCAACAATGTAACTTGTTAGAATAGCTTTAAAAGATCACTCTCCCTTTCAGCTTGTTAACGCTGGAACGGCGCCATCTTTTCAAGCCGCTTCCGCTCGCTCTAATTTTTACTCAAATCGGGAAGTCACAAAAGAAGGAAAATACTTGCAATTTCTTGGTTTCAGGGTTCAGGTTTTTTCCTCCGCTAGTTGATAGAGTTGATTTCAATCAATTTTTGTGTTTGCTGCTGCCGGCTTGCTCTGCAGAAAGCAGAATTGTCCCACGCCGTCCGGAGTCTTTGCAAGTTGGGAGGGAGCCGCGCCTGTTTCCTCCCCCAGTAACAAACTTCTGGGGGCTCACAGGGGCTCGACCTGCACCTTGCTTACTCTCTCCTTCAAATCCTGCAGATTCTGGAGTTTCCAAGCCGCTTCTCACGATTGAAGCGGCTCTACAAACGGCGGGGCTGGCGGACCTTAAAAAGGAACCGTCTTCACCGGGAGCCAGCAAAACCCTTTGTTATTTTTATTATTGTCTCCTCTTTGTCTTCTTCTTTTGTTCGCTGGTTCTTTGGTTCTATCTTTTCCTCCATTCCTTCTGTTAGCTCCTCCCTTTTCTGAGCATCTAGATCTTTACTCATTATCCCTCGTATAGTATTTTCCACTTTCTCCATAATCTCCTTAAATCCTTTCTCCATAATGTCCTTTGTGCTTTGAAAAATTACTTATTTTCAATTTATATAGAAATTATAACTACTAATACTCCCCCAAATTCTTATTTCTACCTCTATTCTGTCTTCTAGTCAGGTCACTCATACTAATCCTAATGTTAAAACGCATATTTATGTTAATACATAGTCCTTCATATAAGGGTGTATATTCTTATTTCTACCTCTATTTCTGGTTTTTAATCAGGCCATCATTATATTAGAAAAAAGAAGAAAGAAAAAAAGGGGGAAAATAGCTCTATTCTATCCATCATCCCTTGCCCGTTTTAATACTTCAATTCTTTTTTTTTGGGGGGGGGGCTTTCCTCCCATACTCCTCTCTTGGATCTTTGTCTCTGTCAACATCTGTATCTTCATTATTCTATCTAAATATTTCTCCTATTTCTATCCTCCTAGGCTGCCATATCTCCAGAGTATCCACCCATACTCCTATCTCCCTTTCAAAAACATCTTCCAGATTATCCAATTCCAATTCCATTTTTATATCTCTCAAAACGTTTTTCTCATCCTCTTGTTTTATTTGGTGGTTTGTCTGTTCTATCTTTTCCTCCATTCTTTCTGCCACCTCCTCTCTTTCCTGGACTCTTTGATCTTCATTCATTGCCAGTTGTATCATATTTTCTACTTTGTCACTTATGCCTTGGATTAAGTCTTTTATCTCTCTTTGGTTCTTTATCATGGTATCCCTGATGCTTTCAAACATCCACACCATTTCTCTTGAAAACTCACTCATTTCCCCCTGAAAAGGCATCTTGTTTTAGTTTAATAAGTCCACTTTTAGTCAGGGCCACAAACAATATATTCAGTTCCAGTTTTGCTAATCAAAGAGTTCAATAATCATAGCTCTTTACATCTCAAGGTTATTAATCAATTCCATTTAAATAGTCCAGACAGTTTCCACACAACAAAGGTCACTTTACTTAAGTCTTCCTTATCACAATAGTAAAGTAATTAATTATAGGACAGTTAGTATCACCACAATCCTTCAAAAAGATGTTGCTTATTTCTTCTGTCAAAATTTTCCTAGATTTGTAGGGGTGTAGTATATTCCTTTTTTTTTTTTAAAAAAAAATACTTTATTAGTTTTTTAAAAAAAGTTTTTTTAAAAAGCAATTTTCAAATCTCAGGTAACATCTGAGGTATCGTGCGGTTACATATATACAGTATATACACAGCAAGTATCTTCAAATCTATCATTATTAGAAATAGGCATATCCTTATAGTCTTGTTCTATTATTCCACCATTTGTACCACCTTTCCCATACTGCCTTAAATTTCGAATTCTCGTCATCTTTAAGCATACTAGTTAATTTTACCATTTCTGCACATTCCAAAATTTTATTTATTATTGTCATCTCTGGAGGGATTTGTTTATCTTTCCAGTATTTTGCGAAAATTAATCTGGCCGCTGTTATAATATGTATAATTAATTGTGTCTTGTCCTTAGAGAGTCCGTCTCCCATCATTCCTAGTAGGAAAATTTCTGGAGATAAGTTTATATCTTCTTCCACTATTTCCTGCAGCCAAGTTCGTATTTTTGTCCAGAACTTTTTTGTCTCTGAGCAGGACCACCACATATGAAAGAAGGTGCCAACCTCCTTTCCACATTTCCAACAAATTCCTGAGGCGCTAGGAAATATTTTTGCTAATCTAGCTGGGGCTAGATACCATCTATGAAATATTTTGTAGTGGTTCTCCCTATAAGTTGCTGATTTAGTAAGATTATAATTTCTATTCCAAGCTTCCTCCCAGTCATTGAAATTTAGTGTGTAGCCAATATTTTTTTCCCAAATGCTTAGTTGGTTCCTAGCTATCCCTTCTGCTCTGTCTTCGCCTAATAAGAGTTTATAAAATCTGGCTAACATTTTCTTTTCAATCCCCAACATAATTTTATCTAGATTGTTGTACTTCATCTCTATTCCAAATTGATCCCTATCTTTTTGATATCTAGAACTTATCTGCGTGTAGCTCCACCAGTCCAAATTGAAACCTTGGTTATTTAATGTTTCTCGTGATCTGAGAATACCATTTCCATCTAATATATCTTTATACGTGCCAAATTTCCCAATATCCCTTTTATTAGTAGTAATCAACGCCTCCATAATTGAGAGCCAAATCGGTATTTTCGTATAAAATTTTTGTCTAATTTCTCCCCATGTTTGGATCAGAGTCTCCCTTAATTTGTGTCTGTGGAAATGTGATTTCTTTTTGTTCTTTGGATCCCATAAATAAGCGTGCCAGCCTGCCTGTAGATCGTGGCCTTCTAGCGTCAGGATTCTCTTATTTTGTAGTGTAACCCATTCTTTGATCCATACTAATTTGGCCGCTTTCTGGTAAACTTGCCAATCAGGTAATCCGAAGCCGCCCATGTTTCTTTTTCCTTGCAGTGTTTTATATGCAATTCTTGCCTTCTTCCCTTCCCACAAAAAATCTCGCACCTTCCTTTCCAAATCTAGGAAATATTTTTTATCCAGATTCACCGGAATGGTTTGAAATAGAAATATAATTTTGGGGAGAATATTCATTTTAATTGCTGAAATCTTACCTGTAAGGGATAGTTTTAGTTTCTTCCAACTATTTATGTCCTGCTTTATTTTTTGTAGTAATGGACTATAGTTGTCCTCTTTTAAGGAGGAATACCTTACAGTGATCCAGATTCCCAAATATTTTATTTTCTTTGCTATTTGAAGTTCCAGGGACTTTTCTAGCCGCTTCTTATTTGTCTCCGTCATATTTCTTACTAAGATTTTAGTTTTAGTTTTGTTAAGCTTAAAGCCAGCGACTTCACCATATTGTTGTATTTCCTGGAGTACCTTGGGACCAGATTTCAAAGGATCTTCCATTATTAAGGCCACGTCATCCGTGAAGGCTTGTATTTTAAAAATTTCTTTCTTAATTTGTAATCCTTTAATTTCTTTGTTGTCTCTAATCTTTCTTAGTAGGATTTCCAGCGCCATTATAAAGAGTAGAGGAGACAGGGGGCAACCCTGTCTAACTCCCTTTTGTATCCAGAATGTCCGTGTCTTATCCCCATTTATTAATATGCTTGCTCTCTGTTTATAATATATATTTTCGATCATCTTTCTAAAATTTGTCCCGAATCCCATCAAATCAATTTGGTTAATCATGAATTTCCAGTTTAGATTGTCGAACGCCTTTTGGGCGTCCAAAAACGCTAGCGCCATCTGCTTTTCCGGGTGTTGTTCATAGTATTCTATAACATTTATTACTGTCCTCACGTTATCCCTCATTTGCCTCCCTGGGAGGAATCCTTTCTGATCGCTATGAATCCAGCCATTTAGAATTTTTTTTAGTCTCTCCGCAATTATACTGGTAAATAATTTGTAATCTGAATTTAACAAAGAAATTGGCCTATAATTTGCTACCTGTTTTGGATCAGCACCTTCTTTCAATATGAGGGTAATATAGGTTTCTTTCCAGGAATCTGGGATTCTTGTACCAACTAGTACCTCATTAAATATATCTAACAATTCCGATAGTAGTTCCTCCTCAAATTTTGCATAGATTTCCCCCGGGAGGCCATCTGGACCTGGTGTTTTATTTTTCTTTATTTTGGCAAGCGCAAATTTGAGTTCTTCCATTGTGATTTTATTATTTAACATTTCTCTCTCTTCTTCTGCTATCTGTGGCAAGTTAGCTTCCATCAAATATTGTACGATTTTGTCTGGGTCAGTCGCTTCCTCTTTATATAAGGCTTCGTAAAATTCTCTCACTCTTTCTAACTTATCCACTTCTTTTGTCAGAATGTCCCCATTGATGTCTTCTAGTATAAGGATTTGATTTTTTTCCTGTTCTTTTTTTAATCTATATGCCAGCCATCTTCCCGACTTGTTGGCGTTCTCAAAGTGATAGTGTTTTATTCTCTTAATTTTTTGTGCCAACTCTTTCTGGTCCAGGATGTTAAGGTTATGTCTTGCCATCATCCATTTTTGTTTGGCCATCTCGTGTCCCGGGTTTTGTTGTAGTTTACTGTCTGCTTCCTCTAGATTCTTATTATAATCATCTCTAACTTTTCTTTCTTCCTTATTTTTGAACGCCATATACGATATCACTACTCCTCTCAGATACGCTTTCATGGTATCCCATACAATCTCCTTCGCCGTACCTTGCTTGCCGTTCTCAATAAAGAAGCGCTTAATTTCTTCATTTAATTTTATTATAAACTCTTTTTCGTTCAAGAGGTTGGACCTTAAACTCCATCTTTGTTGTCTTCTCTTGTTAACGTAGTGCCAATGTATTTCAAGAAGTTTATGGTCTGTCCAGGTATTTATACTTATATCCGCTTTCTTAATTTCTAAACCTAATTTTCTAGTAGTCCATACCATGTCAATTCTAGACCAAGAATTCTGTGGGTTTGAGAAAAAAGTATATTGAGAGTCGTGAGGATGTAAAGTGCGCCATATATCAATTAGATTAATTTCATCGACAAGATCGAAAAAGCTTTTTGGTAGAGGTAATCTTTTATTTCTTTTTCTCTCCCCACTTTTATAATCTTTCAGTGGATTAACAATTCCATTAAAGTCGCCTAGCATACATATTTCCGCATGGGCCCAACTCCCTAATTGTTCGTGTAATTTTTTATAAAATTGTCCCTGTTTCTCATTTGGAGCATATACTCCCACCAACATCATTTTTGCATTAGCTCTCCTAATTTCTACCATTAAAATTCTCCCTTTAGTATCTTTATACTTTAATTCTGCCTCGATTCCCTTTTTCACATAAATCGCCACACCCCTTTTCTTTTTCTCCGCTAATGACACAAATAGTTTACCAAATTTAATAAATTCTAGGCAATTTGCCTCATCTTCTTTTATGTGGACCTCCTGTAAACAAATTATATCTGGATTCTGTTTTGCCAATTTTGATAGAATTATCTTTCTTTTTTTATGGTCATTCAAGCCGTTGACATTTAAGGATAAGATTTTTAGGCCATCCATTTCTTAAGTTGTGTCCGGGTTCTAGTTCTTATTTATCTTTAGCGTTACTGCCCTTACTGGTCTGATCTTTTTTCCTTGTCCTTCCGCTTCTTCTTTTTTCTTCTCCTCCTCTATATCTTCTTTTGTAATTTGCTCCTGTGAAGTTTCTTCTTCCGTAATTACTGTATCGATCTCTTCTTTACTGATCTGTTCTTCTTCCCCTCCTCTTATTTGGTCTAGGAAGTCTTGTGCTTCAGATAAGCTATCGATTTTAACTTTTCTTCCTTGCCATGATACTATCATCCCCTCTGGCAGGATCCATCGAAATATGACCTTCCTTCTGTTCAAGTGGCTCGCCAGAAACCTATAGTTTTTCCTCACTTCCCTCACTCTTCTAGGTATCTGTTTCAGGATATTCACCTCCTTTCCTTGGAATTCGATCTTTTCTTCTCTCGCTATATTAAGGAGAATATCCCTCACTTTCTTCCTGGCGAACTTCACGTGAACCTCCCTGGGAAGTCTGTTTCTTCTGACATAGTTCGTCTGAACCCTGTAGACCTCATCAAGTTCTTTAATAATATCTTGTTTGTCCTGCTGGAGGACATCTGCTATCAACCCAGCTATTTTATCACTTAGGTCCTCTTCCTTCTCTTCACATATGTTTTGGAGGCGAATGTAGTATGAAGCCTTATCCATTTCCAGCTGTAGCAGGGACTCTTCAATTCCTTTGTTTTGTATCGCATACGTTCGGTCCACCATGTCTAGTTTTTTCTCGCTTTGTTCCATCCTCTGTTCTACATCTTGGATTCTCCTTTCATTATTCGCGATAGAGGCTTGGATCTCGGTCATTTTTGCGTCCAAAACATGAATATCCGTTTTAAGTTCGGAGTGGCTATTTAGCAATTTCTCCTGCATTGCTAGCATGGTCTCTTGAATCAGGAATAGAGAAGATTGTACTGTTTGAAGAGTTGGAGTTGGTGGTGGTTTATCTGACTTTTGTATACCTTCTAAGGGTTTCTGAATTACCGGGGACAATGTTGTTAGAGTAGAGTTGGATGGAGCTTTTTTGACAGATTTCAAGATTGTCGAAGTCATTGTTGCCATTTCTTTCAACGTTATCTTTTGTTCTTTTATAATTTTCTCAATATTTTTCCAAATGACCATTCAATAATTTTGGCCTATTTGTTCTATCAATTCCTCTTCTTAAATCTATTAAGAGATTTGCTATCTTAATTAATTAGGGTCAATTCTTCAATTCGGCAAGATATCTTCCTTGAATCTAGTCTTATAGATATTATAATTATTGTATAGTTAAATTCTGATCTTAATATAAAAGTTAGTATAATTCTTAGATATCAATATTCAAAGCTTAATATATGAAGTTAATATAAATAAATAAATATTGTCTATAGAAATAAATAATCTATAATAAGTAAATGTAGATAGATATAAGTAGATATAAGTAGATAAATATAAATTTAAATAACTATATATATAAATAGAAATATAAATAATGTGATTATATAATTAATTCGTTGATTTTAAATCTGAGTCCTTATATATAAATATATAGTCATATAAGTATATTCAATAGCAGCAAGGTAAGATCAGTTTAAGTTCTATACTCTATATTCCTTAACCATTTATAATTAATTCTCATTAATACTACTATTCAGGAAATAATCAAGGTTCCAATATTAGAGATCCAATTAATCAATTAATCCAAAGATGTAGAAAATAGAAATCAGAGTGTCACCAATTATATATGTCTTTAGTTGTACAAAAGTGATGTCAGCCAAGTCATAAATCTTCTTCTCTCCGCTCTCCACTTGCTTCCAATGCGTTCCGGCAGTTCTCTATGATGGATCCTGCTGCTAGATCGTCTTTCTGTCAATCTTCTGCTAAGTCCCTCCGTCGACTCAATGATGGCTGCACTTCCTGTTTCTTTGCAGTACTCACAGGAGTAGAAATTCAGATGATCAGAATCTCAGTCTCTTATTTATTTTTCGCTCCGCTTTTTATCACAGCGCCAGCTGCATCAACAGTCGCCTTCCTCTCCCTCTCGCCACGACCTCCAGAGCTCTTTATACAAATGAAGCTGCTTTCTGCGTATTCCTGGTCAGCTTGCCGGGTCTCCGCCAATACAAACCGCTCCCACTCTCCGTCGCCGCCTCACACCATCGAGCACTCCTCACCCGACTCCGCCGACCTCTCTCTCCACGCCAAACGCCTCAAAGTATGGAAAAGTGGTATCCAATCTGGCACGGCACCTCAGATCTTCCTCTTAGCTCCCGTCTTTTTTGCTGGCTATTGCGGCTTCAGGCCAGCCATGAAAGGGCCGGCTCGCCGCGTTGTTTCGACAGAGTTGCCGGGTCCAGCGGGGGGTGGTTGCGCCCCACTCTCTCGCTCGCCCGGCTCTCTCTCTTGTCCGCAGGTCTCTCCGGGACCTGCGCCCCTGAAGGGTCCCCAAAACGCGGTGATAAAGGGCGTAGGGGAGCAGCGATCACTCACCCAACACCCTGTCGCCTCAAGTCACCAACCGGAAGTCCAGGGGTGTAGTATATTCCATTCACCAGTAGATGGCAGCATCAACAGAGATTTCAGCGTTGTTTCAAACATGATAAATTAAAATCCAAATTTAATTCAGTTTATAGAGACAGAATTAGATACTCGAATCTGTCAAAGCGTGAATCAGCTCCATTCCCCCCCCCCCCCGGGGAAACTGCAATTAATTAGAGGTGAATGAATCTTGTTTTCCATGGAGTATACTCTCAAAGAAAGAAAACCCAAAGTATATATTCTAAGAAACATTTTATTATAAAAGTACAAAACTAGCTAACTACATCTTACTGGCAGTTATCTCAGAGACGGACAAAGGAAAAAAGGAAAGAAAGAATGTAGACATGTGCAGTAGTCCAATGTCTCACAAGACTAGCATTATCTCAGCTACAGATAAGTTCCCTGGCCAGGCTACCGTAAGTCTTAGAATGGGAGCTCAGCTGGCAAACACTTAATGCAGTGACAGAATCTATTCAGGTACATAGTTCCAGCATATTATAATGCCTTTCCATAACAATGCCTACCCAGTTTAAAATCGAACTTTCTTTGATTAAAAGATCTTTAGCTTTTCTCCCCTCAGTTCCTTTCATTCGGGTCTAGGATTTTTCTCTCTATGGTTATTCGCCACTTTATAAAAGGTAATTCTAAGAGTCTCTTTTCTTCTCTGGATTTTCTTCTTTTTTCCTTTAAGTTTAGGGACTAAATGCAAAAAAAAGGGGGGATCTTCTCACCCAGATCCAATCACTGTTCACTAACTCCGCTCCAGCACCAGTCCTAGGTGTTCCTCAGATGCCCCAGCTTTGTGGCAGCCATGTTTAGGCTGCCGGTTCTCCTTGTCATTGCTGAGAGGGAAAGAAAAACCCCGGGTCAGGCAGGAGAGTTGTGAATCTCTGCGACCACACAGGGCACCCCTCTTTGCTTCACCTCCCCTATAGGGAGGCTTTGGCTCTTTTCAGCCAAATTCAGCACGGGAGCGCGGAGACCCGCTCCTCATGTCCAATCTCGCCACAACATCAACCAGAAGAATCAGTTCCTCTTGTCTTTGATATTCCAATTCTCTTATTTCTTGTCCCTCATTTGTGACAATGCAGGTATCATAGAATTCCATCGCCTTATCTAACAAATCCAGTCTATATCTTTTACCATCCCAATTCACTAATATTCCCTCTGGTACAAACCATCTGAAATTTACTTCTCTCTTAATCAGTTTAACAGTCAAAAATTGATATTGCTTCCATAGGTCTCTTACTTCCCAGGAATCTGTTTCACAACCACAATTTCTTTCCCTCTATACTGCAATGAATCATCTCTTGCCTTTTTTAATATTTCATCTCTTGTTGATTTCTTAACAAATCTCACATGTACCTACCTCGGAACCTTATGTCTCCTTGCATAACTCGTGTTTATTCTAAACATTTCATCTATCTCTCCCTCCATCTCTTGCTTTCCTATCTCTAGGGCACTTCTGGGAGGTCTTCTTTATCCTCTATGTTCTGAAATCTTAGGAATTAGGCTGCCTTCTCCATTTCTAAAATTATGACTGTCTCTTCCAGGCTCTTGTTTGCTTGTGTCAGCTTTTGGTTTATTTCCTCCATTCTTTTCTCTGTTTCTTCTGATTTGTCCTCTATTTCCTGTATCCTTTGTTCATTTTTTGTTATCATTTGCTGAAAGTTTCCTAGTCTCACATCCATATTCTGAATCTGTTCCTTCATCTCCCCCAAATCACCTTTCACCTCATTATGATTTTTCCTTGCTTCCCTTTTCTGCAAGGTAATAGCTTCTTGAATGGATTGGAGCACCAATTGTATTTCTTTTTGGAAAATATTTGTTTTTTCTTGTTGTAACATTATGTCAATTGATCTTTGGTTTGATGGGCTAGATGCTGCAGATGCCTGTGTGGAAGAAGCTTTCTTTCCAATTTTAGTTTAGATTTGGAGCACTCATTCTTTTTAATCTTATGGTCTTACAAATCTTACAAATCTAATCTTACAGGAGTCGACCGGAAGTGTTGCGGTGAGACAGTCGGGGATTAGCGGTCTCTGATGAGCCCCACGAAATCCCGAGCTGACGAACCGCTGCAGAGGGGTCTTTGGACCAAATCTGTCCTGCAGGGACAGAGAAGAAAGAGAGGCACCTCAGAAGACCAAGAGGAACAGGTAAGTTCCTCGGAGGTTGGAGGTTTTTCTCTCTGACTTTGCAGCAGGGGGTGGCAGCCATTACGACCGCCAGCAAGCTGGGGCAACCGGATTAAGCAATGTGCAGGAGCGGAGAATTGAACAGAATATTGAAGCATGGGTGAGTGATATTTAACTCATAGGCAGAAAGAAAGAAAAGAAGACTTTTAAAATAATTATAAAGTCCTGGAGCTATAACAGCGGCTAATAGGCATGGGAAAGGACGGAAGAAGAAGACTAAGGCTGAAGTTATAAAGTGATAGAACCCAACTAGAAATTTGTTTTGGATTTAAGTAATTGGAGAACTTTTAAAAAAATTAGAAGAATTAAGAACCCGAAAAGATTATTTTTAATTTGGAAACCTTAAAGAGAGGAAGATTAAAAGAATAAAGAAAAACTTGTAATAGAAGGACTGGTTAATGACTTTAAATTGAAACTAAATTGGAATGCAATGCGCAATTTGGACTATGTATATTTGGACTGAATTTTAAATTGTTTTGGTGCATATAAAGGGGAAAAAGAAGAAAGGGGGAAAATGTCAAACAAGCTAAAACTGTTACAGTGAATTGCAACTAAAATGGACGCCTTTCAAGTTTGTTACTTGTAATTATTGTAATTGTGGATTGTAGAGAGCCATCTTCAGGAGGAAAAAAGTATTACATCACTGAATTTTTGTTTTGGAAAAAGAAAGGAAAAAAACTTGGACTTTGAAAGGGATAACAGCGTGTGAGAAAGTTCAAGGAGGCTTTGTTTGTTCACTAGTGTTTTGGCTTGGAGAAAAGAGAAAAAAAGAGGACTATAATGTAACTTCAATTGGAACAATATCAACTTAAAAAGAACAAAATGGTGCAGGAACTGAAGGAAATGATAACGATGTACTTATTGAAAACTGAAATAAGGGAAATGACTAAAATGATGCATGGAAAATTGAAACTTGATCAGAAAATGGACTTAGGATATACTCAAGCTGAAAAAGAAACAACTAATGAGAAGCAAGAAAAAGAGACTGATAATAAAGAAGAAGAAAAAGACAAGGAGACTGATTATGGAAATTTAAATGATTATTTGGGTAGCAATAATAAAAAGGAGAACTTTAAAAATTACATTGGGCTTAACAATGAAAGAAATAGAAAAAGGGGAAAGAAACAAAAAAAAGAAAAGAGGGTGGAATAGAAAGAATATAAAAAACTTAAATGATTACACTGGGATTATCAGTGAGAAAATGAGAAAAAGGGGAAAGGGATAGAAGATAATGGGAAAGATACAGCAAAATAAAAGAGTTTATGATTTTAAAAAACAAAATTATTACATTGGGACTAACAGTGGAAAGATAAGAAAAAGGGAAAAGAGAGTTCAGGATTTTAAAATACAAAAAAGAAGAAGGGGAAAGAAAAAGAAAATAAAACATAAAGATGGGAAGGGAGAAAGAAAAGCAAGAGGAATGTGGGGTGAAGGAAATGACTACTAGGGTATTGGATTATGGATTAATTAGATATATTTAACTGGTCCTTATAAAAATGTTGAAGTGTATTATTTGGAACAGTTGATAAAGAAAAAACTATTTGAGATTGGAACAAGAGAATTTAAGAAAATAGTTGGGAATTGTATTATGTTAATTTGAATTTAAAATTATGGGTATTGGAGTAAGATTGATATTAAATTGATTAACTAATTAATGAAACTATGATATTTGGAGTATAAGAGACAAAAGTATAAATAATTGATGAAGTAATAGAATGGTAAACAATAAACTGTTTAAGTTAATATGAAGAAATGTACAGTATTTTTAAGGAAGTGAGTTTAAAATATATGGATGTATGATGAACGTAAGAACTGGAATATTTTCAATGAATGAAGGGTATTGTAACAAATGGAATATTTTTAATTATATATTTGGAACTTAACTAAATAAAAAGTTGAAATGATATTGGATTATGAATTAATTAGATATATTTAATTGGTTTTGATAATGTTGAAATGTACTATTTGGAATAATTGGTAAAGAAAAAACCAACTCTATCATCTACCTATCGTCTAACTATCCATCCCTAAATCCATCCATCTCTATCTATCTATCTATCTATCTATCTATCTATCTATCTATCTATCTATCTTTCAATCTACCTATCATCTATCTATCATCAACCTATCATCTATCTATTCATCACTCCATTCCTATCTATCTATCTATCTATCTATCTATCTATCTATCTATCTATCATTTGTCCAGCCCTCCATTCATCCATCCCTATCTGTCTATCTTTCTATCTATCTATCTATCTATCTATCTATCTATCTATCTATCATCTACCTATCGTCTAACTATCCATCCCTAAATCCGTGCATCCCTATCTATCTATCATCTATCTATCTATCTATCATCTATCTATCATCTATCTATCTATCTATCTATCTATCTATCTATCTATCTATTATTTTTTTAAAAAAATTATTTATTTATTTAAAACAATACATCAAAAAAAATAGTCAAACAAATGATCGCGACAGGAACTTTACATGATATTTACACTTTCTACGGTATGTAGGTTTCAGTCAGATTTAACATATATTAAACATAATCCTGGTTATATTTGACTTTTTGGGCGTCTGTTGTTCAACCAAACCTACCATTTGTCCCAACATTGGAAATATACGGAGTCCTTTTGATCTCTCAATGCTTTAGTCAGTCTGTCGGCTTCCGCATAATCCAAAATTTTCTCCAAAATCAAATCTTCAGCCGGCAGGTCTTTCCCCTTCCAATGTTGGGCGAAACATATTCTTGCTGACGTGGTGATAAATACACACAGACACCATATATTTGTGTCTATGTTGTCTGGCCTGATGTTCAGTAGATAGTACTCTGGTTTCAGAATTAGGTTATAACCTGTGATTTCCATGATCCATGCCTGTATAATTTTCCAGAATTCAGTTGTCCTGGAGCAGGTCCACCACATGTGAAAATAGGTGCCAATCTCCCCACACTTCCAACAGTTTGGTGAGAGATTTGAATACATTTTAGAAAGACGAGCAGGTGGAAGGTGCCATCTATACAGCATCTTGTACACATTTTCTTTGTATGATGTTGCCCACAGGAATTTCATATGTTTAAGCCAGATTTCTTCCCATTTTGTCATATCAATTGGATAGCCAATATTTCTCCCCCAGGCAATCATAGAGTCTTTAACTATTTCATCCCCTATCCAATAGTCTATTAAAAGTTTATATATCCTTGATAACATTTTGTCCTCTTTTCCTAGAATGATATTGTCCAGATCATGCTGATTCAAATTAATACCATCTTGTTCCCTATCTTTTTTAAATTTCGAGCAAATTTGGGCATAAGCCCACCAATCCAGTTGTCTTCCCTGCAACTCCAACTCATTTCTTGATTTCAGACTACCATGGGGGTTCAAAAGTTCCCGGTAAGAGAGATGATTTTCTTTGTTATATAGAGGCCTATACGTTATAGCTTCGAGTGGGACCAGCCAAGAGGGGATTGAAGAGTAAAATTTACCCTTAATTTTCCTCCAGGACTCAATTAGAATATTCCTCACATAATGTCCTGCAAAGCACCTGTGCTTTGGGATTTTGTTTTGCCAAAGAAAATAATGCCAACCTTGATGTAGCCCCTCACCTTCCAAGATCAACAACCTCCTTCTTCTCAACAATATCCAATCCCTGATCCAGACTAAATTTGCGGCCTGATAGTAGTATTCCCATTTTGGAACACCAAATCCTCCTCTTTCTTTAAGCTCTTGAAGCATTTTAAGTTTGATTCTGGGTTTTTTATTTTGCCAAATGAATTTAAGGACATAGTAATTTAGTTTTTTAAAAAAATTATTATCCAATCTAGCTGGTGCTGTATAGAATAGGTATATCCATTTCGGGAGTATGTAAGTTTTTATAATTGCTATTCTACCTAGTAGGGATATCTGCATGTTCTTCCACTTCTCTAGATCCTGACCTGTTCTCTTGAGAAGGTTCAGATAGTTGTCTTCTTTGATCGTGGAGCATTTGGCTGATATAATAATACCTTGATATTTTAGTTTATTTACAATTTGGAACCCCAAATTCGCTTCTAATTCTTTCCCTTGCTTTACTGTCAGATTTTTGGCAATAATTTTAGTTTTTTTCCTATTGACTTTTAATCCCGCCACTTTACCATATTTTTCTATTTCCTGGGTCAGACACGGTCCCGATGTCAATGGATCTTCTAATATAAATACTAAGTCATCAGCGTAAGCCTGCACCTTATATTGTTGATTTTGGATATAAAGACCTTTTATCCCCGTATTACGTCTAATTTCCCTCAGTAAGGGTTCTAATGACAGAATAAATAACAACGGGGAAAGCAGAAACCCTTGTCTAGTTCCTTTCTCAATATCAATTTGACCGGATACATCACCATTAATTGAAATGTTAGCAGTCTGCTTCGAGTAAATTGCACAGATTGCCCGAATAAATCTTTCTCCAAATTGCATATGTTGCAGTAAACCTATTAAAAAGCTCCAGTTCACACGATCAAAGGCCTTATGTGCATCCATGAATACCAGGGCCAGTTGTTTATCAATATGGGTTTCGTAGTATTCCAAAACATTCATAACTATTCTTACATTGTCTCTAGTCTGTCTGCCTGGTAAGAAGTCATTTTGGTCTTCATGTATAAATTGGTTAAGAAACCCTTTGTGTCTCTCTGCTAAAACTGCTGCGAATAATTTATAATCTGCGTTAAGGAGCGAGATGGGCCTATAGTTCTGAATCTGAGATAGGTCACTATCGTCCTTTGGCAAAAGAGTTATTAGTGCTTCTGTCCATGATTTCGGGGTCTGTCCCTCCCGAATCACCCCATTAAATAGCTCAGTCATATGCGTACCTAGTATTTCCCAAAGTGCTTTGTAATATTCAATCGGTAGGCCATCTGTACCGGGAGTTTTCCCTGTCTTTTGTTTTCCCATGACCCTTTCGATTTCCCCCTCTGTAATTTCTTCATCCAATACTTCCCTAGATAAAGCTGGTATTTGGGGGTATGTCTGATTCCTCTAAGTATTTCTTTATTTCCTGCTCAGACTTATCATCCTTACAATATAGGTTAGTATAAAATTCCTGTGCAATTATTTTCTTCCCTTCTTCCCCTGTAATCCAATTGCCTTTCCCATCTCTCAAGTTATGGATTCTATTCTTTTCCTTTTCTTTATTTAGATGGTAAGTGAGCCACCTCCCTTGTTTGTTTGCCCTTTCGAAATATCTTTGCTTCATCCACCTTATTTTTCTCTCCAAATCCTGTTGATCTAATAAATTAATTTGGTGTCGTGCTAATTTCAAGTTCATTTTAAGTCCTATATTGCTTGGATCCTGCTGTAACATAGCCTCACTTCTTACCAGGTCATCCATTAATTTATTGCGCTCAGCCCTTTCCTTCTTTCGTTTCCCTGCCATATAATTAATCACCAAACCACGAAACACAGCCTTCGCTGTGTCCCATACGTTGAAAAGGCTTGCATCCTCCCTGTTGTTTTCCTGAAAGAAGAACCCCATCTCTTTCTTTAAGTGTTTTAAGAATAACTCATCTTTAAAAACTCTTATATCCAATCTCCACTTAGGCCTTATTTTCCGGCTTCCCCATGTTATCCAAAGAGGGTTGTGGTCTGCCCACTCATTGACGCCTATTTCTGCTTTCTGTATCCCCTGACTCAATTCCCCTGACAACCACGCCACATCTATCCGCGACCAAGATGAGTGCCTGGCGAAGTATGTATATTGTTTATCATCTGGGTGCTTTTCCCTCCAAATGTCTCTGAGTCCAAATTCTTCTTGTATTTGATGCCAGATAGAAGGCAACCTTTTCTTTACCATATTCTTTTCCCCTTCCTGCTTCCTCTTTCCAGATGTATAATCTTTGCTTTTATCCTCTATAGCATTAAAGTCTCCCACTACACAGATATGTGGGTAATCATATTCAACCAGTTTAGAGTGCAAGGTCTGAAAAAAAGCTTTCTGATTTCCATTGGGTGCGTATATACAGACCAATAGACATTTTTTATCACATATTTCTACCTCAACCATCAGCAGTCTCCTGTCTTCGTCTGCAAAAATCAGCCTCGACTTTATATGTTTTTGTACATAAATAGCTACTCCTCTTTTTTTTCTTTCTGGTAGGGATGGATATAATTGACCCAGGTTATTATAATTCAATAAATAGAGGTGGTCTTTTTTTATATGTACCTCTTGGAGGCATACTATATTCAAACGTGCTTTCATTAATTTAGTGAAAACCTTTTTCCTTTTATTTGGACTATTCAATCCATTGATATTAACAGACATTAAACACATCTCTTCCCCCATCCCGTCTTCCTTATTAACCTTACTTGCCTTCTCCTTGAGGTTTCTTTTTTGATTGTCTTGTTTCGACACCTCTCTCTACCTGAGTCTGAGTTTGTCCTTTCTCTTTCTTCCTTTCACCTACTTGTTCTATTTCTCTTCTCTCTTCCTCCTCTAGTATTTCTTCCCCGCTCTTGCTCTCTAGCTCTTCTCTATCTATCATCTACCTATCATCTATCTATTCATCACTCCATTCCTGTCTGTCTGTCTGTCTGTCTGTCTGTCCGTCTGTCTTTCTATCTATCTATCTATCTATCTATCTATCTATCTATCTATCTATCTTTCAGTCTATCTATCTATCTATCTATCTATCTATCTATCTATCTATCTATCTATCTATCTATCATTTATCCAGCCCTCCATTCATCCATCCCTATCTGTCTATCTATCATCTATCTATCTATCTATCTATCTATCTATCTATCTATCTATCATTTATACAGCCCTCCATTCATCCATCCCTATCTATCTACCTATCGTCTAACTATCCATACCTAAATCCATCCATCCCTATCGATCTATCTATCATCTATCTATCTATCTATTTATCTATCTATCTATCTTTATTTATATGTCTATCCATCTATTATCTCTCTCTCTCTCTCTCTATCTATCATCTACCTATCATCTATCTATTCATCACTCCATCCCGATCTATCTATCTATCTATCTATCAATCTATCTATCTATCTATCTATCTATCTATCTATCTATCTATCTATCTATCTATCTGTCTGTCTATCTGTCTATCTGTCTATCTATCTATCTATCTATCTATCTATCTATCTATCTATCTATCTATCATTTATCCAGCCCTCCATTCATCCATCCCTATCTGTCTATCTGTCTATCTGTCTGTCTATCTATCTATCTATCTGTCTGTCTGTCTGTCTGTCTGTCTATCTATCTATCTATCTATCTATCTATCAATCTATCTATCTATCTATCTATCTATCATCTACCTATCGTCCAGCCCTCCATTCATCCATCCCTATCTATCTACCTATCGTCTAACTATCCATCCCTAAATCCATCCATCCCTATAGATCTATCTATCATCTATCTATCTATCTATCTATTTATCTATCTATCTATCTTTATTTATATGTCTATCCATCTATTATCTCTCTCTCTCTCTCTATCTATCATCTACCTATCATCTATCTATTCATCACTCCATCCCGATCTATCTATCTATCTATCTATCTATCTATCTATCAATCAATCTATCTATCTATCTATCTATCTATCTATCTATCTATCTGTCTGTCTGTCTATCTGTCTATCTGTCTATCTATCTATCTATCTATCTATCATTTATCCAGCCCTCCATTCATCTATCCCTATCTGTCTATCTTTCTATCTAACTATCTATCTATCTATCTATCTATCTATCTATCTATCTATCTATCTATCATCTACCTATCGTCTAACTATCCATCCCTAAATCCATCCATCCCTATCTATCTATCATCTATCTATCTATCTATCTATCTATCTATCTATCTATCAATCTATCTATCATCTATCTATCTACTATTTATGT